>CM042379.1:33916094-33941094 GCA_023634145.1 Thymallus thymallus | reverse complement strand
GCTTTGTCATTCACTGCATTATTTAGGTGTCCAGTCAAACTTATTTTTAAACCTAAATAGTTGTATTGTGTGCAATACTCTATATATTTTGCACCAATTGAGAACTTTGGTTTTATTCCCTGGGATCTGGAATTTGTCTGGAAAATTTGGGGGGTTTACTGTCAGGGCCCAGGTCTGACAGTACTGCTCAAGCAGGTCCAAGCTCTGCTGTAGACCATGTACTGTGGGTGAAAGCAGGCACAGGTCATCTGAAAAGAGCAGGCATCTAACTTCCGAATTGTGGAGACTAACACCAGGGGCTGAGGACTTTTCTAGAATATTGGCCAATTCATTGATGTAAATGTTAAATAGCACAGGGCTGAGACTGCAACCCTGGCGGAGGCCCCGTCCTTGGTTAAATGATTCAGTTTGTTTCTTGCCAATTTTTATGCTACATATGTTGCCTGTATACATTGCTTTTATAATGTCATATGCTTTACCCCCTACACCACTTTCAATGACTTTGTAGAACAGTCCTGTATGCCATATAGAATCAAATGCTTTTTGGAAGTCAATAAAGCAAGAATAGAGTTTTGTCTTATTTTTGTGGACGTGTTCATCTATTAGGGTGTGTAGGGTGTAAATATGATCTGTTGTTCTATATTTTGGTATAAATCCAATTTGGCTTTTACTCAGGATATTGTGCTTATTAAGGAAGTTTAGGACTCTTACATTTATAATACTACAGAAAACCTTCCCCAGGTTACTGTTCACACAAATCCCTCTGTAATTGTTAGGGTCAGATTTGTCTCCGTTTTCAAAGATTGGTGTTATGAGTCCTTGGTTCCAGATGTCAGGGAAGTAACCTACTCTCAGGATCAAGTTAATCAATTTTAATATAGCCAATTGATATTTTTCACTAGTGAATTTAAGTATCTCATTTAAGATCCCATCAGGTCCGCATGCTTTTTTTGATTTGAGGGCTTGAAGTTTTTTAAGGAGCTCCTGCTCAGTAATTGGGGAGTCTAAAGGATTTTGGTTCCTTTATAGATTTTTCCAGTTTGTTTAACTTTTCATAAATGTGGCACTGTTCAGTATTATCCTGAATGTCAACAGTGTTGTAGATGCTTTAAAGTGATTTGTCCAAATGTCACCATTTTTTATCGCTAATTCCTGTTGTTTGGGTTTGTTTAGGTTTTTCCAATTTTGCCAGAAGTTGTTTTTATTTATGGACTCCTCAATTAGTGTCAGTTGCTTTCTGTTGTACTGGGATTTCTTGATTCTGAGTGTACGTTTATATGATTTTAATGTCTCACAGTACTGAAGGCGTAGTTCTCTGTTGTTTGGGTCTCTGTGTTTTTGGTTCGATAGTGTTCTAAGTTTTTTCCTAATGTTTTTACAATCTGTATCAAACCATTTGTCTTCTGTATTTCTGTTTGGTTTGTTTGATCCCAGCTTTAATTGTGCTGTTTTTGCTGTTTGCCTAAATATATGATTGATGTTATTTACAGCTAGATTGACACCTTCTTTACTGTGAGCGTACATTGTATCCAGAAAGTTGTCTAGGGTTGATTGGACGTTTTGGTTACTGATTGCTTTCTGGTATTCCTCTGTGCTGTTTTGAGCCCATCTGTATGAATGTTTGATGTTGTACAGCTTATTGGGCTGTGAATTTGTGGTTGCTTCTATGTCTGATCTTTTGAGGAACAGGGTAATTTGGCTGTGATCAGACAGAGGTGTTAGTGGCTTAACAGTGAATGAGCTGAGAGAGAAAGGGTCCATGTCTGTTATCATGTAGTCTACTGTGCTTTGGCCAAGAGGAGAGCAATAGGTGAATCTTCCTAAAGAGTCCCCCTGTAACCTACCATTGATAAAGTACAGACCCAGGCTTCGACAGAGCTGCAATAGGTATTTTCCATTCTTGTTGACGATGCTGTCACTGTTGTTCCTGTAGGAAAGGTTAAAAGGATTAGAGACAGCTTGGCCTGTGATATAGCTGTCCCCTCGTGTGCTCATTTGGTCAGATAGTGTTCCTGTGCGTGCATTTCTGTCCCCACAGATGAGCACATTTCCCTGGGCCTGGAAGTGGCTCGTCTCTTCCTCAAGGGTGGAGAATATTTCTTCTGAGAAATAGGGGGATTCTGAGGGGGGGATATATATTGCACACAGGAACAAGTTTTTTCCTGTCAGTGTAAGTTCTTTTTTTAAGTCTAAGCCAAATGTGATATTTGCCAATTTTTTGGGGGTCAATAAGTTTTTGTAGTTGGGATTTGTACCATATAATCATTCCTCCAGAATCTCTGCCTCTATTGACAGAGATGTGTTTTTGGGATGGTAAAATGATTTCTCTGTAGCCTGTGGGACAGTGCGTGACTATATCTGCCTTACACCATGTCTCCTGCAGAATAATGATACCATCATCTTTTACGTTTTTGTTGAACTCCAGGGCCAGACTCTTCAGTCCTAAGGCTGTCCAGTTTAGGCCCTGGATGTTCCACATGCTAATTGATAGTGATCTCATTGCAAAAATAATGAATATTAAGAATGACTATTACAAGAGAGCGACTATATTTCTAAGACTATTTAGGTTACTAAGGGTGAGACAATACAGAACATTCCTCAGATTATATTGTTTCTCCAAAGTGTAGGTATTTTCTCTCTCTCTCTCTCTCTCTCTCTCTCTCTCTCTCTCTCTCTCTCTCTCTCTCTCTCTCTAGCGCTCGCTCTGTCTCTTAAGCATTTCCATTTAAATAAAATTTTAAGGGGCTTTATTGGCATGGGAAATGTTAACATTGCCAAAGCAAGTGAAATAGATAAACAAAAGTGAAATAAACAATCAAATAAATTAACAGTAAACATTATACAAAAGTTCCAAAAGAAGAAATACATTTCAAATGTAATATTATTTATATATGCAGTGTTGTAACAACAAGCAAATAGTTAAAGTACAAAAGGGAAAATAAATCAACATAAATATGGGTTGTATTTACATGGTGTTTGTTCTTCACTGTTTGTCCTTTTCTTGTGACAACAGGTCACACATCTTGCTGCTGTGATGGAACACTGTGGTATTTCACCCAGTAGATATGGGAGTTTATCAAAGTTGGATTTATTTTAGAATTCTTTGTGGGTTTGTGTGAATCAAATCAAATCGTGTTTAGCAGATGTTATTATGTGTGCAGCGAAATGCTTGTTTCTAGCTCCGACAGTGCAGTAATATCTAACAAGTAATATCTAACAATTACACAACATATACCCAAATACACACAAATATAAGTAAAGGGATGGAATTGATAATATATACATATATGGACGAGTGATGTCATAGATAGATAGATAGATAGATAGATAGATAGATAGATAGATAGATAGATAGATAGATAGATAGATAGATAGATAGATAGATAGATAGATAGATAGATAGATAGATAGATAGATAGATAGATAGATAGATAGATAGATAGATAGATAGATAGATAGATAGATAGATAGATAGATAGATTTTTTATTGATTCCCTAGTGGAAGCAGCTATGAAAAAACACAGGGCAGGTGCAAAATGCCAGAACGGAAATACACAAAAGACAGATACACAATACATGATACATAGAGCGGCAGTATGAAAAAGTATCAAAATACAAGTCTGGTGTTAAAAAAGTTATAAAAAGACAGTGCATAGTATGGGTGAATATGTTCACTATACATTGTTACAGAGTGTTAGGTGAAAAAAAAAATTATAAAAATATTGCAAGTTGATATAGATAAATAAGGAGTATTTGGATGGTTAACTATACTATACAGGTCGATGGCAGAGAAATACTTAAATAGCTAAATGTGTGTATGATATAAGTGAGGGTAATAATAGTTTACTTAATAGACAGACTGGTTAAATGAACAGGTAAGTGAACATTTTGCATGGTTAAATTAGCTGTACAGTTAGGTATACAGTTATATTTACAGATAAGTGAATACTTGCATGTTTACACAAACTGTACAGGTAAATGACAGGAAGAGATACTTTAATAGCTAAATGTGTGTATGATATCATTTGGGGTAATAATAGTAATTCCCTTAAAATACAGTCCTTAGTGCGCAGGGTTTAATTACAGACAACTGCACGTAATGCACATTTACAATAAATGCAGCCTCAGGATATGTGCTTTCCAGTTTGCAGTTCAATGAAGTTCTTTGAGGGTCGTCAAGGTATCGGCTTGAGGGTGGATATACACTGCTGTGAATAACTGAGGAAAATTCTCTTTGGAATAATGAATTTAAATAATTTAATACGGTCGGCACTTGATTGTGAGGTATTCTAGGTGGGCTTGACTTCCTGTATGTTACTACAGTTACACCATGAGTTCCTGTATGTTACTACAGTTACACCATGAGTTCCTGTATGTTACTACAGTTACACCATGAGTTCCTGTATGTTACTACAGTTACACCATGAGTTCCTGTATGTTACTACAGTTACACCATGAGTTCCTGTATGTTACTACAGTTACACCATGAGTTCCTGTATGTTACTACAGTTACACCATGAGTTCCTGTATGTTACTACAGTTACACCATGAGTTACTGTATGTTACTACAGTTACACCATGAGTTCCTGTATGTTACTACAGTTACACCATGAGTTCCTGTATGTTACTACAGTTACACCATGAGTTCCTGTATGTTACTACAGTTACACCATGAGTTCCTGTATGTTACTACAGTTACACCATGAGTTCCTGTATGTTACTACAGTTACACCATGAGTCGTTAACACCTTTTGCTTCCCGGAGAGATATTTATTCTGAGTGAAGTATGTTTCTCTAATATGGTCATACATTTGGCAGGAGGTTAGGAAGTACAGCTCAGTTTCCACCTCATTTTGTGAGCAGTGTCCACATAGCCTGTCTTCTCTTGAGAGCCAGGTCTGCCTACGGCGGCCTTTCTCAATAGCAAGGCTATGATCACTGAGTCTGTACATAGTCAAAGCTTTCCTTTAGTTTGGGTCAGTCACAGTGGTCAGATATTCTGCCACTGTGTACTCTCTGTTTAGGGACAAATAGCATTCTAGTTTGCTCAGTTTTTTATTAATTCTTTCCAATGTGTCAAGTAATTCTCTTTTTGTTTTCTCATGATGTGGTTGGGTCTAATTGTGTTGCTGTCCTGGGCTCTGTGGGGTCTGGTTGTGTTTGTGAACAAAGACCCAGGACCAGCTTGCTTAGGGGACTCTTCTCCAGGTTCATCTCTCTGTAGGTGATGGCTTTGTTATGGAAGTTTTGGGAATCGCTTCCTTTTAGTTGGTTGTAGAATTTAATGGCTCTTTCTGGATTTTGATAATTAGCGGGTATCTGCCTAATTCTGCTCTGCATGCATTATTTGGTGTTTTATGTTTTACACTGAGGATATTTATGAAGACTTCTGCATCTCTCTCTCTGTCTCTCTCTCTCTCTCTCTCTCTCTGTCTCTCTCTCTGTCTCTCTCTCTGTCTCTCTCTCTCTCTTTTTCTCTCTCTCTATCTCTCTCTCTCTCTATCTCTCTCTCTAGCGCTCTCTCTCTTTTTCTCTCTCTCTCTATCGCTCTCTCTCTATCTCTCTCTCTAGCGCTCTCTCTCTTTTTCTTTCTCTCTAGCGTTCTCTCTCTCTACGCTCTCTCTCTCTCTTTCTTGAGGCTGCTCCTTAATGAGTGACTACAAAAATAGATTCATTTAATCACAAATCACATGCTTCATGTGATTTGAAGAACATACTTAGAGATCTTAGAGTACTTGAGTCAGACTGTAGTTTAACTATATTGGGTGTAAAACAATTTGACAATGTATTTATTGAATTGTGTAAATTGAATCCAATGGATCTATTCGTATGAAGCCATTCTCTGTTTTCTGTTTCACATAGATTTGACCAATTCTTAATAATTACATCAGTGTCATAGTTGTATCCTAAAAGAAAAACAACTAACAAGAATATCAGTGTTAAACATCTAATGTGATGGCTGACATGACACAGTAGCAGGTTGATGATCAAGTAGTGACAGATGGCTTTATTTTAGTCATCCTTCAATGGGTGTTTTTTTAAAGGGGAAATCTGCAATTCAAACAATAACAAAGGGACACCCCATCAGTGTTTTGGTAAACGGCTGAGGGATGGGGCTGGCAAATTATAGATCACTGGCTAGAGGTGTTGTGCCTCGGGTGAGATTGCTGGCAGGATGTTTTGTGCCTCGGGTGAGATTGCTGGCAGTGTGTGTGCGTGTTTGTGTGTGCGTGTGTTGTGCTGTGCCACGTGTGTTGGCAGAGAGGGTGCCACATAAATCAACAGCACGTAGGGCCTGTCTGGAAACAAAGTGATACGGAGTGGAAATAACAAGCATGAAAGAACAAGTTAAGAGGGGTACTCAGCCACAAAGTGTCCAGCGCATCAAAGAGGCAGCTTGTAGAAAGGTCATGTTATTCAATAAGGATACGGACCAGTGCAGGCAGGGGGGATGGAGGGAGGGAGGGAGGGAGTGGATGGTGTGTGTGTGTATAAAGGATGGGGGGGTTGGGAGAGAGAGAGGTACACAGCTCTGTCCGTTCTTTCAGGGTTCATTATCTTTCATCAGGGCTGATAACGTGTCAGTAGAGGGCAGATGACATCTGAATGCTAACGTGTTTCCCTCTGCTTCCCTCTGCTGTCCTCTGTAGTAATTACACCTAGCTTCCCTCTGCTTCCTTCTGCTACCCTCTGCTTCACTCTGCTTCCTATTGCTTCCCTCTGCTTCCCTCTGCTTCATTCTGCTTCCCATTGCTTCCCTCTGGTTTCCTCTGCTTCCTTCTGCTTCCCTTGGATTGCCTCAGCTTCCTTCTGCTTCCTTATGAATCATTTTGCTTCCTCCAGCCCCTCCTGCTCCCCCTTCTCCCCCCTGCTTCTCTCTGCTTCCCTCGGTTTCCCTCTGCTTCTCTATGCTTCCCTCGGTTTCCCTCGGCTTCCTTCTGATTTCCTCTGCTTCCCTCTACTTCCCTCTGCTTCCCCATGATTTCCTCTTCTTCCCTCTGCTTCCCTCTGCTTCCCTCTGCTCTCCTGTTTTATGTCATTATTTGGATCAGCTTCAAACAATGGGAATGATGAGACTCCTGTGTCCCACCCTGTTTGGGATGAGGCTTCATCAGCGATTGTATTAATTTTTACATTATTGCATCATCTTGTCTATATGCTTGTCTGTAGTTTGTCTTTGGTTTAATATGAAATGTTGAAAAAGGGTGAAAGGAACACTGATTAAAAACAACAACATTGGGCAATAATTAAACCGTTTAACTAATAGAGATGAACATGAAGTCTGTGGAGCCAATAGAACCCTGTTCACCACTGTTTGAACCAGGGTCCATGGGGCTCTTCTCAAACGTAGGTCACTAAATAGAGAATTGGGTGCCATTTGGGACACATCCAAAGACTAATATCTCTGGGGTTGTAAGCTTTAGAAGAGAGAGAGAGGAGAGAGAGAGAGAGGAGAGAGAGAGAGAGAGAGGAGAGAGAGAGAGAGAGAGAGAGAGAGAGAGAGGAGAGAGAGAGAGAGAGAGAGAGAGAGAGAGAGAGAGAGAGAGAGAGAGAGAGAGAGAGAGAGAGAGAGAGAGAGAGAGAGAGGAGAGAGAGAGAGAGAGAGAGAGAGAGAGAGAGAGAGAGAGAGAGAGAGAGAGAGAGAGAGAGAGAGAGAGAGAGGAGAGAGAGAGAGAGAGGAGAGAGAGAGAGAGAGAGAGAGAGAGAGAGAGAGAGAGAGAGAGAGAGAGAGAGAGAGAGAGAGAGAGAGAGAGAGAGAGAGAGAGAGAGAGAGAGAGAGAGAGAGAGAGAGAGAGAGAGAGAGAGAGAGAGAGAGAGAGAGAGAGAGAGAGAGAGAGAGAGAGAGAGCGAGAGAAAGTGAAATCATTTTAGTAGCAGAGAGAGAGAGACGTAGTAAGAAGTAAGAGCAGTCCATTCTCTTCACAGCTCCTTCACCACTCAAACTAACTATCCCAGCGCAGTATATAGAGCACTAGACAGATCGTCCATCCTGAGGACTTGACTCATAATGGTCCGTCTACCTGCCCCCTCACGCCCTCCATCCCTCCATCCCTCCATCCCTCCCTCCCTCGCCCCTTCACCTCAGAGTCCAATCAGCCAATCACAGCCGGGTCTGGTCTCATTAGAACGGTCAGCCAATCAAAAGAGCAGAAAGGGTGGACAAACAGGAAATGGCTGCTGCTGCTGGCCCCATGGTCGGTCGGAACACGATGGTTGCTGTCTGTCAGAACTCCGTCTGAACGATGGAGGGAAGAGGGAGAGACCAAGGCAAGTGCAGACAGACAGCTTCTTATTACTGCAGTCATAGTGGTGGGAGCAGGGCCTTGCTGGTTGGTAGAAATGGAAAGTGAAAAGTCCTCACTGTGCAGAGTCTCATGTTATTTTTCTCGCCCTTCTGTGATAACAGGACCGACCTCCCGCCCGCCCACAAGCCGGCCCCTCCCCCGCCTAAAAAGAAGAGCAGTGATTTGAAGGGCCATTTGACATCCGATGACATCCAGGTAAGATCCTCCTCAGTCCACCCGTTCAGTGTCTCTGAGCTATGAGGCCCTGGTCAAAAGTAGTGCTATAGACTGTATCAGCCATGTTTGGGAGTCCCATGGGGTGGCGCACAGTTGGCCCAGTGTCGCCCGGGGTTTGCGGTCATTGTAAATAAGAATTTGTTTTTAATTGAATTGCCTGAATAAATAGAGGTTAAATAAAAAATATAAAAAAAAGTTTAAATAGGGTGCCATTTGGGACGGAGCCCCTACACTACCGTTCAGAAATACAGTGTAGACATTGTTAATGTTGTAAATGACATAGGCGTACAGAGGCCCATTATCAGCAACCATCACTCCTGTGTTCCAATGGCACGTTGTGTTAGCTAATCCAAGTTTATCATTTTAAAAGGCTAATTGATCATTAGAAAACTATTTTGTAATTATGTTAGCACAGCTGGAAACTGTTGTGCTGATTAAAGAAGCAATAAAACTGGCCTTCTTTAGACTAGTTAAGTATCTGGAGCATCAGCATTTGTGGATTTGATTACAGGCTCAAAATGGCCAGAAACAAAGAACTTTCTTCTGAAACTCGTCAGTCTATTCTGAGAAATGAAGGCTATTCCATGTGAGAAATTGCCAAGAAACTGAAGATCTCGTACAATGCTGTGTACTACTCCCTTCACAGAACAGGGCAAACTGGCTCTAACCAGAATAGAAAGAGGAGTGGGAGGCCCCAGTGCACACTTTTATTTTTATTGGCCAGTCTGAGATATGGCTTTTTCTTTGCAACGCCGGGGGAATCGCCTCTTCACTGTTGACATTGATAGCGCAAAACTTGTAATAGGTACGTTGTTTAAGACGATATAAGACGTTGAAAGATGAAGACAATAAAATAGCATTTTCTAGGGAAAGATGAACAGAAACCAGATCAGTCTGCCAGTGATGTCGACGTGGATATGATCGAGGCAGTCAAGCCGGCAACAACCACACTAGGTGCTATCACTAGCACCTCAGACGCTACTGCTCCGCTAACCACAGCTAACAGCTAACAGCTAACAGCTCAAACATACAAATACAACATAGAGTGGGAAAAATATTTCCCTTGGTTACAGTTACAATCTGATACAAAGCTTATGTTTTGCAAATACTGTAAAGCCGAGACAAAACCTGCAGGCACACGTTCAAGTTTTGTAGTGGGGAATCCTAACACAGAAAAAACTCAGTTGTTAAACACAACCAATGCAGAGATGCCTGTGTAATAAAAACCAACATAAAACAACCCGGGACGTTTCAGTCAGCCATGAGGAAGCAATGGATATTTCAGGACAAGAGGTGAGAACACAACTCAAAATGAAATTCAATATAGCCTAATTCAAAGCTAATTAAAATATGCTATCTTTTCTTAGAACATGCTGAAGCTGGAAGAGTTGATGTTTGTGCTGCCCGTCTCTGCAGACCAGTGTGAAAGGGGATTCTCTGCCCAAAACAGAGTCAAGACCACGGCTAGAAGCTGTCTTGGATCTGATGAGGATCAGTCTAGAGCGGGTCTAGTCTGGGTGTCAGACTCATATGATCATAACTGGATGCAAACGTGTTGCCTTTGTTTTGTTACCCATAACATCTCGGGCCGGATGAAACCTGCTGGCGGGCCGGATCTGGCCCGTGGGCCGTATCTCTGACATCACTGGTCTAGAGGGTGGCTCAGTTCCAAGCGCACCAGGCGGCCGCACTACAAGAATGCTTGGAGAAAATGCATTCTTTGTGTCTAAGTGTTGCACAGTAGCTACTCACAGTTTGCACTTAAAAAAATAATTTAGCTGATATATATTTTATAACCACAGGTTATTGTTGGTAATTGTTTTGGTAGATGACTAGGTTATAATTATGACAGCTCGTAGAGTTAATTAACTCTCTCAACTACTTTTCCTTGCGCCTATATTTTTTTGTGTGCTCCTACAGTTTTAAACTTAGTGCTTAGAGCCCTGTAAACGTTAATTTGTGGAATTTCTTTCCTTCTTAATGCGTTGTGTTGTGACAAGGTAGGGGTGGTATACAGAAGATAGCCCTATTTGGTAAAAGACCAAGTCCATATTATGGCAAGAACAGCTCAAATAAGCAAAGAGAAATGACAGTCCATCATTACTTTAAGACATGAAGGTCAGTCAATCCGGAAAATGTCAAGAACTTTTAAATTTACTTCAAGTGCAGTCGCAAAAACCATCAAGCCCTAGGATGAAACTGGCTCTCATGAGGACCACCACAGGAAAGGAAGACCCAGAGTTACCTCAACTGCTAGCATGGACACTCTTTTTTCCGTGTTGAGTCTCAACCCCAGGCTCTGGATGTGGGCAAGGACGACATCTCGATGCCGAACTGCCAGCTCTTGTGGCTGGGCCATAATAAGCCAGTCGTCGATATAGTTGAGCACCCTGATACCCTGAAGCCTCAGCGGCGCTAGAGCTGCATCCATGCATTTGGTAAATGTGCGAGGGGAGAGAGCTAGGCCGTACGGAAGAACCCGATATTGGTACGCTTCGCCCCCGAAAGCGAACCTCAGGAACTTCCTGTGAGATGGAAGGATGGATATGTGGAAGTATGCGTCCTTCAGATCTATCGTGACAAACCAATCCTCGGATTGAATTTGGTTCACGATGATGGGAATAGTGAGCATCTTGAACCTGAGACCGATTCAAGTGCCTGAGATCTATTATTGGACGCAATCCCCCATCCTTCTTGGGAACTATGAAGTAGCGGCTGTAAAACCCGGACTCCCTGTCCGGTGGAGGGATATGCTCTATAGCCTCCTTTATCAGCAGGGAGTTTACTTCTTGTTCCAATACCCGACCCTGCTCTGGGTCGACTACCGTCCAGACCACCCCGCTGAATCTTGGTGGGCGGAAACCGAACTACAGCCTGTACCCCTTATGAATGGTGCGCAGGGCCCAAGGAGAAATATTCCTTAGATTTTTCCATGCATCGAAATATTTTACCAAGGGAACCAGCCTCTCGAGGGTATCGTTCGAGATTCGTTCTCGACCCCCCGAGGCGGCTCTCCGGCAGGGTTTGATCGAAAAGGATTCTCGGTGTGCGGACGCAAGCGCTGCCTGGCCGCAGGCCTGTGGGGCGGACAGTGCAGCGTGCGTTCGCTGGAAACCGATGCGTCCCGAAGCGCACTTGACGGCGGGAAGTCGACATCGATTTCCACGGGGCCCGCGAGCCTGGCCATCGTCAAAGATAGCCAGGCGGGAGCGCAGCACTCGGATCGGTAAAGCTTCACACTCCGTGCAAGCAGCCCCCTCGAGGGCTGCCCGCGCGTGCTGCACTCCCAAACAGAGCACACACAATTGGTGTGTGTCCCCACCCGTGATGTAACGAGGGCAGGGATGCACACACCGCTTGTAGCTCTCACTCGCCATATATATATTTTGTGACTGACAGACAACACCAAATAAGACACACACGACAGAGAGCGCTTGCTGAAGAACAGAAAGCTAACTCTGTTTGTGTGCCGACGTCCTTTTGTAACTTCCGCTGATGCCGTCACACGTTGCGTCGCGACGCAACACCAATCAAGATTGGCTTAGTTTCAATCATTTTTCAGAGGCGCTACGCTGAGGGGCGTTCCCCCAAAGGTTTTGAGTACATTTGAATTTTTTATAGTTTTGTTTAATAAACCAAATACTAACATTGTAAAACTGTAACAAATTGTTATGTTGTTAGCGTATTGTAGAGGATATAACAAGGCTTGGATAACAATCCAAGACAATCTCTTTAAACATTTATTGAAAAAATATTATACAGCACAATCCAGCCCAGTCTACTTTTTGTATTTTCTGTTCAGCTTCAGAAGAAGCTGGTTTTCTAAGTTTTTGCAGCCTAGTCCAGCTCTTTTACTTGTAAAAATCAGTCTGGCACAACTGAACAGTCTTTGACATGCAGCAGATGCAGGCAGTGGAGTGTTGATCCTATCAGATAGATTCTTTAGCTCAGGGAAAGAGTGCAACAACTCCATAAAAACGAGTTACGGTCATGGCTAGTAGTGACGGAGACAGAACAAAATGCACCAGGGGAAAGCACCTGTGGTGCTAGCCTATTTGCACTAATGTAACAGTACAGCAATTTACAAACTTATTTTGAATGTCAGTAAACTTCAGTTAATATCGAAGCTGTCCGTTTCATTACGTTATATTCATGTAATAAAAATTAAAATGGTAAAATAAATGGTAATCTGCATGAGAAGTTTTATTTTTATAGCGATCATCCCTAGTGATCAAATTGACCCGGACGGACGTGATCACAATAAGCAGACTCCACTGTATCATAAATTATACCTTTTCCAATATTTTCTCATTCTTTATGTGCAGAAGTAACAACCACAACAACCGAGACAATTTCCATTAGAAACCCATTTAAAATTAACCATTGGAGTAACTATTTATGCCGTCCTAAAAATAAGGTCAAGCAAAGTAAAGTCCTTACTGCTATTAGACCATACAAACACATTGAATAACAGATTCACTACATGGAACAACAGATAGTCCTTACTGCTATTAGACCATACAAACACATTGAATAACAGATTCACTAAATGGAACAACAGATAGTCCTTACTGCTATTAGACCATACAAACACATTGAATAACAGATTCACTACATGGAACAACAGATAGTCCTTACTGCTATTAGACCATACAACCACATTGAATAACAGATTCACTACATGGAACAACAGATAGTCCTTACTGCTATTAGACCATACAAACACATTGAATAACAGATTCACTACATGGAACAACAGATAGTCCTTACTGCTATTAGACCATACAAACACATTGAATAACAGATTCACTACATGGAACAACAGATAGTCCTTACTGCTATTAGCCCATACAAACACATTGAATAACAGATTCACTACATGGAACAACAGATAGCTGCAACATTCTTTTTTGCATGTATTTATAACCACATTGAACAGTCTCCAGATCTACTGTCATGAATTGCTTTAACTGGTACCGGGGGACATTCAGACGAGTCTTTTGAGGAGTCTAGAGAAAAACAACATGTTCATGAGAGTCTCACCTTTGCACAGAGTAGGTTAGTATGTAACCCAAATAGTTTTGACGCTACAGACAGAAGTTGGCACATTGGCTGTACTGACTTCAGACGAGTCTCCTGACACTACAGCAAAGCATTATTGTCTTTGTGTCTCATCTTTCCATAGAGGGGTAATAATAGGGGTCATAATAGTTTGTAGGCCAAACTGTTCGGACGCTAAAGACAATTTTGTTAGATGACCAATTTTTAGCTAAGTTATGTGGACACCTGCTCATTGAAAATCTCATTCCAAAATCATGGTCATTAATTTGGAGGTGGGGTACTTGCTTCCATTCAGCTACAAGAGCATTAGTGAGGTCTGGCATCCGCCAAACCCAGATTGGTCCATCAGACTGCCAGATGGTGAAGCATGATTCATCACTCCAGGAAACACATTTCTACTGCTCCAATGGCAGAGAGCTTTACACCACATTGTGCATGGTGATCTTAGGCTTGTGTGCGGCTGCTCGGCCATGGGATCCCTTTCATGAAGGTCCCGACGATCAGCTTCCAGAGGCAGTTGGAACTCGGTAGTGAGTTTTGCAACCGAGGACAGACAATTTTTAAGCGAGCTTCATCAATTGGCGGTGCCTTTCTGTGAACATGTGTGGCCTCTACTACTTAGAGGCTGAGCCGTTGTTAGTACTGGATGTTTCCATGTCACATTAACAACACTCGTTACCCTGTTCTCCAATGTTGTAACCAGTAGTATGTTCTCTAAACCATGTTGTACCCTATTCTCCAATGTTGTAACCAGTAGTATGTTCTCTAAACCATGTTGTACCCTGTTCTCCAATGTTGTAACCAGTAGTATGTTCTCTAAACCATGTTGTACCCTGTTCCCCAACGGCATAACCAGTACTCTGTACTCAAAACCATGTTGTACCCTATTCTCCAATGTTGTAACCAGTAGTATGTTCTCTAAACCATGTTGTACCCTATTCTCCAATGTTGTAACCAGTAGTATGTTCTCTAAACCATGTTGTACCCTGTTCCCCAACGGCATAACCAGTACTCTGTACTCAAAACCATGTTGTACCCTATTCTCCAATGTTGTAACCAGTAGTATGTTCTCTAAACCATGTTGTACCCTGTTCCCCAACGGCATAACCAGTACTCTGTACTCAAAACCATGTTGTACCCTATTCTCCAATGTTGTAACCAGTAGTATGTTCTCTAAACCATGTTGTACCCTGTTCCCCAACGGCATAACCAGTACTCTGTACTCAAAACCATGTTGTACCCTATTCTCCAATGTTGTAACCAGTAGTATGTTCTCTAAACCATGTTGTACCCTGTTCCCCAACGGCATAACCAGTACTCTGTACTCTAAACCATGTTGTACCCTATTCTCCAATGTTGTAACCAGTAGTATGTTCTCTAAACCATGTTGTACCCTATTCTCCAATGTTGTAACCAGTAGTATGTTCTCTAAACCATGTTGTACCCTATTCTCCAATGTTGTAACCAGTAGTATGTTCTCTAAACCATGTTGTACCCTATTCTCCAATGTTGTAACCAGTAGTATGTTCTCTAAACCATGTTGTACCCTATTCTCCAATGTTGTAACCAGTAGTATGTTCTCTAAACCATGTTGTACCCTATTCTCCACCCTATGCCTTTTCATTTTCCTCTTTGTGCTTTGTGTTTGGAATTTTACTCATTCAAGGGTTTTTTCATTATTTGCACTATTTTTTACATTGTAGAATAAAATTGAAGACATCAAAACTATGACATACCACATATGGAATCATGTAGTAACCAAAAAAGTGTTAAACAAATCAAAATATATGTTATATTTGAGATTCTTCAAATAGCTACCTTTGCCTTTATGACAGCTTTGCACACTCTTGGCATTCTCTCAACCAGCTTCACCTGGAATGCTTTTCCATCAGTCTTGAAGGAGTTCCCACATATGCTGAGCACTTGTTGGCTGCTTTTCCTTCACTGCGGTCCGCCTCATCCCAAACCATCTAAGTTTGGTTGAGGTTGGAACCAAAAATCTCAAATTTGGACTCCAGACCAAAGGACAGATTTCCTCCGGTCTAATGTCCATTGCCCGTGTTTCTTGGCCCAAGCAAGTCTTTTCTTCTTATTGGTGTCCTTTAGTAGTGGTTTCTTTGCAGCAATTCAACCATGAAGGCCTGATTCACACAGTCTCCTCTGAACAGTTGATGTTGAGATGTGTCTGTTACTTGAACTGAAGCATTTATTTGGGCTGCAATCTGAGGCTGGTAACTCTAATGAACTTATCCTCTGCAGCAGAGGTATTTCTGGGTCTTCCATTCCTGTGGCGGTCCTCATGAAGCTGGTTGAGAGAATGCCATGAGTGTGCAAAGCTGTCACCAAGGCAAAGGGTGGCTACTTTGAATAATCTTTGTTTAACACTTTTTTGGTTACTACATGATTCCATATGTGTTATGTCATAGTTTTGATGTCTTCACTTTTATTCTACAATGTAAAAAATAGTGCAAATAATGAAAAAACCCTTGAATGAGTAAAATTCCAAACTTTTGGCCCCCAGTGTATTCACATTTGCTTGACTACTTATAGCCATTGAACCTGGTTGGTTAGCTACCTGCAGATTCATGCAGGGTAGTAACGTCATGAGTTGTGATTATGGTTCATTGTTTAGCTAGCTAGGTAGCTACATGTCTCAACCACTAGAGGCTTTCCACTAGATGTTCTACATGGAGCTGGTCCCCTCTATGAAGCTATAACAGCCTCCACTCTTCTGGGAAGGCTTTCCACTACATGTTCTAATATTCAACCATAAGAGCATTAGGGATGTCGAGAACTGATGTTACGCGATTAGGACTGACACGTAGAACAGATGATTTGTAAGCGCTTCAGCACTCGTGGAGCTTGTGTGGCCTACCACTTTGTGGCCGAGCCGTTGTTGCTCCAGAACATTTCCACTTCCCAATAACAGCACTTACAGCAGGGCAGAAATTTGACAAAATGACTTGTTGGAAAGGTGGAATCTTATGACGGTGCCACGTTGAAAGTCATTGAGCTCTTCAGTAAGGCCGTTCTACTGCCAATATTTGTCTATGGAGACTTTTATACAGCTGTCAGCAACTGATTCTGAAATAGCCGAATCCACTAATTTGAAGGTGTCCACAAACCGTTATATATATAGTTTATATTATAGCATATTTCTGTATATATAGTGTATATTATATCATACTGCTGTATATATAGTGTATATTATATCATACTGCTGTATATATAGTGTATATTATATCATACTGCTGTATATATAGTGTATATTATATCATACTGCTGTATATATAGTGTAGATTATAGCATACTGCTGTATATATAGTGTTTATTACAGCATACTTCTATATATATTGTGTATATTATAGCATACTGCGGTACATATAGTGTATATTATAGCATACTACCGTATGTATAGTGTATATTATATCATACTGCTGTATATATAGTGTAGATTATAGCATACTGCTGTATATATAGTGTTTATTATAGCATACTGCTGTATATATAGTGTATATTATAGCATACTGTTGTATATATAGTGTATATTATAGCATACTGCTGTATATATAGTGTATAGTATAGCATACTGCGGTGTATATATAGTGTATATTATAGCATACTGCTGTATATATAGTGTACATTATAGCATACTGCTGTATACAGTATATAGTGTATATTATATCATACTGCTGTATATATAACATATATTATAGCATACTGCTGTATACAGTGTATAGTGTATATTATAGCATACTGCTGCATACAGTATATAGTGTATATTATATCATACTGCAGTATATATATAGTGTATATTATAGCATACTGCTGTTCATATAGTGTACATTATAGCCCCTTTCCTTACCTTCTGTCTAACGGACTATATCAATTTTTGTGTAGATAACACTGTACCTACCAGGAAGGTACGCTGTTTTCCAAATAAAAAACCCTGGGTCACCAGCGACCTGAAGGCCCTGCTGAATGAGAAGAAGAGGGCCTTCAAGGAGGGGGACAGGGACCAATTAAAATGTGTCCAGAAGGAGCTGAAGTTGCAGATTGCTGAGGGGAAGAGAGGGTATAAGGAGAAGATGGAGGACAAGCTGAGGCAGAGCCAGGTGAGAGAGGTGTGGTAGGGTATGAGAAATATCACTGGATTCAAAAAGTCAAACAGTGGGCAGACGGAGAGGACCCAGGTCAGAGCCTATGAGCTGAACCAATTTTTTAACAGGTTCAATACTGGCCCTGTCCACCTCCCCTCCACCTCCCCAGGCCACACACCCTCATGGTGTCCCACCTCCACTTTTCTCACAACACCTCTGTTGAGACAATCAGCGACCCCACCTCCGCCCCTGCTCCCTCTGGACTGATCCTCAACACCCCCCTTTCACCACCAACCAAGCGAAGAGAGAGATGGAGAGACTACATCAGTGGAAAGTGGTGGGCCCTGATGGCATCAGCCCAAGGGTGCTTAGGATCTGTGCTGACCAACTGTGTGGAATACTGAAGCGTCGCTTCAACCTTAGCCTGAGCCTGGAAAGGGTCCCTGTGCTGTGGAAAACATCCTGCCTCGTCCCAGTGCCCAAGAAGGCTCACCCCACTGTCCTGAATGACTTCAGACCTGTAGCGCTAACATCCCACATCATGAAGACCCTGGAAAGGTTTGTCCTCGCTCAACTCAGACCCCTGGTGTGTACATCACTGGACCCCCTGCAGTTCGCATATCAGCACAACATCGGGGTGGATGATGCAACCATCTACCTTCTGCAGAGGGCCTACTCTCACCTGGACAACGCAGGTTGCACTGTGAGGGTTATGTTTTTTTACTTCTCCAGTGCCTTCAACACCATTCAGCCCCTGCTACTGGGTGAGAAGATGAGGAGGATGAAAGTGGAAGCACCCTTAGTCTCCTGGGTCACGGACTACCTGACCGGTAGGCCACAATTTGTGCGACTACAGAGCTTTGTGTCAGAACGGGCAGTGAACAACCCAGGGGCTCCCCAGGGAACGGTCCTGTCCCCCTTCCTGTTCGCCATCTACACCTCGGACTTCAGATATAACTCTGAAACATGCCACCTACAGAAGTTCTCAGATGGCTCCACAATTGTAGGGTGCATCAGGGGTGGGCAGGAGGAGGAGTACAGGAGCACAATCAATGACTTTGTGTTGTGGTGTGAGCAGAACCATCTTCAGCTCAACATCAGCAAAACAAAGGAGATGGTGGTGGACTTCAGGAGAACCAAGGCACAACTGACTGCAGTCCCTATACAGGGGATGGATGTGGATATGGTCGGGTCATACAAGTTCCTGGGAGTCCATATGGACAGCAGGCTGGAATGGGCTGGTAACACCGGGGCCCTGTACAAAAAGGGCCAGAGCCGACTCTACTTTCTGAGGAGGCTCAGGTCCTTCAACGTGTGCAGTAAACTACTGCATACCTTCTACCAGTCTGTGGTGGTCAGAGCCATCTTTTTTTGCAGTGGTGTGCTGGAGCGCCAACATAAAGGCCGTTGATGCTTCTCGGGTAAATAAGCTGATCAGGAAGGCTAACTCTGTCCTGGGGATGAGCCTTGACACTCTAGAGGAGGTGGCGGAGAGACGGATCCTGGCCAAACTGCTGTTGTCATGGACAACGTCGCCCACCCTTAGCTATTTAAGTATTTCTCTGCCATCGATCTGTATAGTATAGTTAACCATGAAAATATTCCTTATTTATCTATATCAACTTGCAATATTTTTGTAACGATACATAGTGTACATATCCAGCCATCCACCCATTCTGTGCAATGTCTTTTTATAGCTTTTTGCAATGCAGACTTCTTGTATTTTTATACTTTTTATCATGTATCATGTATCGTACATCTGTCTTTTGTGTATTTTGACTAAGAAATTTCCCCTCTGGGATCAATGAAGTACCTAAACACTCCACCAACACATTCTATCCTCCAAGCTAAACACTACACCAACACATTCACATCCATGTTCTTTGTACTTTCACTGCAGTGTGATAGTCCATGTTCTTTGTACTGTCACTGCAGTGTGATAGTCCATGTTCATTGTAAAACAGTGGAGAAGCACTCTGGATGCGTCTCAAATGGCTCCCTATTCCCTATGTTATGCACTGCTGTTGAGTCTGAGATGTGGTGTTTCCTGTAGGTGGTTCACCTGGACAAGGATGAGGACATGCAGAAGCTTCCTCTCCAGCCTCCCTACTACGATATGGCTCCCTCCGAGTCAACCCCCTTCACTGACAAGCCGGTGAGTAGAGTCGCCTTAAGCAAGGTGTACAGAGTACCGCAGAGCCACGTTGAACAGGTGTATAGGCAGGGGTACAGGGTACTGCAGAGCCACGTTGAACAGGTGTATAGGCAGGGGTACAGGGTACTGCAGAGCCACGTTGAACAGGTGTATAGGCAGGGGTACAGGGTACTGCAGAGCCACGTTGAACAGGTGTATAGGCAGGGGTACAGGGTACTGCAGAGCCACGTTGAACAGGTGTATAGGCAGGGGTACAGGGTACTGCAGAGCCACGTTGAACAGGTGTATAGGCAGGGGTACAGGGTACTGCAGAGCCACGTTGAACAGGTGAATAGGCAGGGGTACAGGGTACTGCAGAGCCTCTATCTCTACCTCTACCTCTACCTCTACCTCTCTACCTCTCTACCTCTATCTCCCTATCTCTACCATACTGCCATCACAATAACAGGGGAGGTTAATAAATACCATACTGCCATCACAATAACAGGGGAGGTTAGTAAATACCATACTGCCATCACAATAACAGGGGAGGTTAGTAAATACCATACTGCCATCACAGTAACAGGGGAGGTTAGTAAATACCATACTGCCATCACAATAACAGGGGAGGTTAGTAAATACCATACTGCCATCACAGTAACAGGGGAGGTTAATAAATACCATACTGCCATCACAGTAACAGGGGAGGTTAATAAATACCATACTGCCATCACAGTAACAGGGGAGGTTAGTAAATACCATACTGCCATCACAATAACAGGGGAGGTTAATAAATACCATACTGCCATCACAATAACAGGGGAGGTTAGTAAATACCATACTGCCATCACAATAACAGGGGAGGTTAGTAAATACCATACTGCCATCACAATAACAGGGGAGGTTAATAAATACCATACTGCCATCACAATAACAGGAGAGGTTAGTAAATACCATACTGCCATCACAATAACAGGAGAGGTTAGTAAATACCATACTGCCATCACAATAACAGGGGAGGTTAGTAAATACCATACTGCCATCACAATAACAGGAGAGGTTAGTAAATACCATACTGCCATCACAATAACAGGAGAGGTTAGTAAAAACCATACTGCCATCACAATAACAGGGGAGGTTAGTAAATACCATACTGCCATCACAATAACAGGGGAGGTTAGTAAATACCATACTGCCATCACAATAACAGGAGAAGTTAGTAAATACCATACTGCCATCACAATAACAGGGGAGGTTAGTAAATACCATACTGCCATCACAATAACAGGAGAGGTTAGTAAATACCATACTGCCATCACAATAACAGGGGAGGTTAGTAAATACCATACTGCCATCACAATAACAGGGGAGGTTAGTAAATACCATACTGCCATCACAATAACAGGGGAGGTTAGTAAATACCATACTGCCATCACAGTAACAGGAGAGGTTAGTAAATACCATACTGCCATCACAATAACAGGGGAGGTTAGTAAATACCATACTGCCATCACAGTAACAGGGGAGGTTAATAAATACCATACTGCCATCACAGTAACAGGGTAGGTTAGTAAATACCATACTGCCATCACAGTAACAGGGGAGGTTAGTAAAATACCATACTGCCATCACAATAACAGGGGAGGTTAATAAATACCATACTGCCATCACAATAACAGGGGAGGTTAGTAAATACCATACTGCCATCACAATAACAGGGGAGGTTAGTAAATACCATACTGCCATCACAATAACAGGAGAGGTTAGTAAATACCATACTGCCATCACAATAACAGGGGAGGTTAGTAAATACCATACTGCCATCACAATAACAGGGGAGGTTAGTAAATACCATACTGCCATCACAATAACAGGGGAGGTTAGTAAATACCATACTGCCATCACAATAACAGGAGAGGTTAGTAAATACCATACTGCCATCACAGTAACAGGGGAGGTTAGTAAATACCATACTGCCATCACAGTAACAGGGGAGGTTAGTAAATACCATACTGCCATCACAGTAACAGGGGAGGTTAGTAAATACCATACTGCCATCACAGTAACAGTGGAGGTTAGTAAATACCATACTGCCATCACAGTAACAGGGGAGGTTAGTAAATACCATACTGCCATCACAGTAACAGGGGAGGTTAATAAATACCATACTGCCATCACAGTAACAGGGGAGGTTAGTAAATACCATACTGCCATCACAATAACAGGAGAGGTTAGTAAATACCATACTGCCATCACAATAACAGGAGAGGTTAGTAAATACCATACTGCCATCACAATAACAGGGGAGGTTAGTAAATACCATACTGCCATCACAATAACAGGGGAGGTTAGTAAATACCATACTGCCATCACAATAACAGGGGAGGTTAGTAAATACCATACTGCCATCACAATAACAGGGGAGGTTAGTAAATACCATACTGCCATCACAATAACAGGGGAGGTTAGTAAATACCATACTGCCATCACAATAACAGGGGAGGTTAGTAAATACCATACTGCCATCACAATAACAGGGGAGGTTAGTAAATACCATACTGCCATCACAATAACAGGGGAGGTTAGTAAATACCATACTGCCATCACAATAACAGGGGAGGTTAGTAAATACCATACTGCCATCACAATAACAGGGGAGGTTAGTAAATACCATACTGCCATCACAATAACAGGAGAGGTTAGTAAATACCATACTGCCATCACAATAACAGGAGAGGTTAGTAAATACCATACTGCCATCACAGTAACAGGGGAGGTTAGTAAATACCATACTGCCATCACAATAACAGGGGAGGTTAGTAAATACCATACTGCCATCACAATAACAGGGGAGGTTAATAAATACCATACTGCCATCACAATAACAGGGGAGGTTAGTAAATACCATACTGCCATCACAATAACAGGGGAGGTTAGTAAATACCATACTGCCATCACAATAACAGGGGAGGTTAGTAAATACCATACTGCCATCACAGTAACAGGGGAGGTTAGTAAATACCATACTGCCATCACAGTAACATGGGAGGTTAGTAAATACCATACTGCCATCACAATAACATGGGAGGTTAGTAAATACCATACTGCCATCACAATAACAGGGGAGGTTAGTAAATACCATACTGCCATCACAGTAACAGGAGAGGTTAATAAATACCATACTGCCATCACAGTAACATGGGAGGTTAGTAAATACCATACTGCCATCACAGTAACAGGGGAGGTTAATAAATACCATACTGCCATCACAATAACATGGGAGGTTAGTAAATACCATACTGCCATCACAATAACAGGGGAGGTTAGTAAATACCATACTGCCATCACAATAACAGGGGAGGTTAGTAAATACCATACTGCCATCACAATAACAGGGGAGGTTAGTAAATACCATACTGCCATCACAATAACAGGGGAGGTTAGTAAATACCATACTGCCATCACAATAACAGGAGAGGTTAGTAAATACCATACTGCCATCACAATAACAGGAGAGGTTAGTAAATACCATACTGCCATCACAATAACAGGAGAGGTTAGTAAATACCATACTGCCATCACAGTAACAGGGGAGGTTAGTAAATACCATACTGCCATCACAATAACAGGGGAGGTTAGTAAATACCATACTGCCATCACAATAACAGGGGAGGTTAATAAATACCATACTGCCATCACAATAACAGGGGAGGTTAGTAAATACCATACTGCCATCACAATAACAGGGGAGGTTAGTAAATACCATACTGCCATCACAATAACAGGGGAGGTTAGTAAATACCATACTGCCATCACAGTAACAGGGGAGGTTAGTAAATACCATACTGCCATCACAGTAACATGGGAGGTTAGTAAATACCATACTGCCATCACAATAACATGGGAGGTTAGTAAATACCATACTGCCATCACAATAACAGGGGAGGTTAGTAAATACCATACTGCCATCACAGTAACAGGAGAGGTTAATAAATACCATACTGCCATCACAGTAACATGGGAGGTTAGTAAATACCATACTGCCATCACAGTAACAGGGGAGGTTAATAAATACCATACTGCCATCACAATAACATGGGAGGTTAGTAAATACCATACTGCCATCACAATAACATGGGAGGTTAGTAAATACCATACTGCCATCACAATAACAGGGGAGGTTAGTAAATACCATACTGCCATCACAATAACAGGGGAGGTTAGTAAATACCATACTGCCATCACAATAACAGGGGAGGTTAGTAAATACCATACTGCCATCACAATAACAGGGGAGGTTAGTAAATACCATACTGCCATCACAATAACAGGGGAGGTTAATAAATACCATACTGCCATCACAATAACAGGGGAGGTTAGTAAATACCATACTGCCATCACAATAACAGGAGAGGTTAGTAAATACCATACTGCCATCACAATAACAGGGGAGGTTAGTAAATACCATACTGCCATCACAATAACAGGGGAGGTTAATAAATACCATACTGCCATCACAATAACAGGGGAGGTTAGTAAATACCATACTGCCTCACAATAACAGGGGAGGTTAGTAAATACCATACTGCCATCACAATAACAGGGGAGGTTAGTAAATACCATAATGCCATCACAATAACAGGGGAGGTTAGTAAATACCATACTGCCATCACAATAACAGGGGAGGTTAGTAAATACCATACTGCCATCACAATAACAGGGGAGGTTAGTAAATACCATACTGCCATCACAATAACATGGGAGGTTAGTAAATACCATACTGCCATCACAATAACAGGGGAGGTTAGTAAATACCATACTGCCATCACAATAACAGGGGAGGTTAGTAAATACCATACTGCCATCACAATAACAGGGGAGGTTAGTAAATACCATACTGCCATCACAATAACAGGAGAGGTTAGTAAATACCATACTGCCATCACAATAACAGGGGAGGTTAGTAAATACCATACTGCCATCACAATAACAGGGGAGGTTAATAAATACCATACTGCCATCACAATAACAGGGGAGGTTAGTAAATACCATACTGCCATCACAATAACAGGAGAGGTTAGTAAATACCATACTGCCATCACAATAACAGGGGAGGTTAGTAAATACCATACTTCCATCACAATAACAGGGGAGGTTAATAAATACCATACTGCCATCACAAT
>CM042379.1:33881094-33906094 GCA_023634145.1 Thymallus thymallus | reverse complement strand
TTATCCCTGATGTCCTTACACAGCTCTCTGGTCTTGGCCATTGTGGAGAGGTTGGAGTCTGTTTGATTGAGTGTGTGGACAGGTGTCTTTTATACAGGTAACGAGTTCAAACAGGTGCAGTTAATACAGGTAATGAGTGGAGAACAGGAGGGCTTCTTAAAGAAAAACTAACAGGTCTGTGAGAGACGGAATTCTTACTGGTTGGTAGGTGATCAAATACTTATGTCATGCAATAAAATGCACATTTATTATTTAAAAATCATACAATGTGATTTTCTGGATTTTTGTTTTAGATTCCGTCTCTCACAGTTGAAGTGTACCTATAATAAAAATTACAGACCTCTACATGCTTTGTAAGTAGGAAAACCTACATAATCGGCAGTGTATCAAATACTTGTTCTCCCCACTGTATATACTCCTCTCTCCTCTTCTTCGTCTTCTCAAAACCCATTGGGAGAGAAGGTCAGTGGGGAAGGACCAATGGGTTTTGAGAAGAAGATGAGGAGAAGAGAGAGAGGAGAGAGGAGGAGAGAGGAGAGAGGAGAGAGGAGAGATGAGGAGAGAGGAGAGAGAGAGGAGAGAGAGTAGGAGAGAGAGGAGAGAGAGGAGAGAGGAGGAGAGAGGAGAGAGGAGGAGAAAGGAGAGAGGAGAGAGAGAGAGGAGAGAGGAGAGAGAGGAGAGAGGAGGAGAGAGGAGAGAGAGAGGAGAGAGAGTAGGAGAGAGAGGAGAGAGAGGAGAGAGGAGGAGAGAGGAGAGAGGAGGAGAAAGGAGAGAGGAGAGAGGAGAGAGGAGGAGAGAGGAGAGAGGAGAGAGGAGAGAGAGTAGGAGAGAGAGGAGAGAGAGGAGAGAGGAGGAGAAAGGAGAGAGGAGGAGAGAGAGAGGAGAGATGAGGAGAGAGGAGTACAAGTGAGATCTTCCCTGTGTTATTCTAGAGTTCAATCCTCTTCTGCTCTCTTCCTGTTGTTGGGGGATAATGTAATTCATCACCTCATTTATATTACCTAGAGTCAACACATCTTGACACCCACAGGATAGAGTCAACACATCTTGACACCCACAGGATAGAGTCAACACATCTTGACACCCACAGGATAGAGTCAACACATCTTGACACCCACAGGATAGAGTCAACACATCTTGACACCCACAGGATAGAGTCAACACATCTTGACACCCACAGGATAGAGTCAACACATCTTGACACCCACAGGATAGAGTCAACACATCTTGACACCCACAGGATAGAGTCAACACATCTTGACACCCACAGGATAGAGTCAACACATCTTGACACCCACAGGATAGAGTCAACACATCTTGACACCCACAGGATAGAGTCAACACATCTTGACACCCACAGGATTATAGTCTGGGTTTATGTGTGTTTAATATCTAGGATTGTCTTTAGTCTGGGTTTATATGTGTTTAATATCTAGGATTGTCTTTAGTCTGGGTTTATATGTGTTTAATATCTAGGATTGTCTTTAGTCTGGGTTTATGTGTGTTTAATATCTAGGATTGTCTTTAGTCTGGGTTTATATGTGTTTAATATCTAGGATTGTCTTTAGTCTGGGTTTATGTGTTTTCTGGAAAACCTCAGAATTGCAGATGCAAGTTTCAAACCCTACGAGTCTGTCATTAGTTTTCTGTCCCTGGTCTCTGATCAGTGTTTTTCTGTCTGTCTTGGTTCTAGTTTTCTGTCTAATGTCTCTGACTGTCTTTTTATTTGTCTACTGTCTCTTCCTGTCCTTTGGTCTGTCAACAAGTAAGTGTTCTGTTTTAATGTCTCCTCTTGTCATCTTGTATGTGTTCTCAGTCTGTATCATGCTATTATGTTTAGTCTCACTGTCATCTTGTGTGTTTAGAACCATTTGGCCCATTTGTTCCAGCTTTCTTGAATACACAAACTAGTTTATTTAATTTGCATTATCATAGAACCCTCTCTCCTTATCATAGAACCCTCTTTCCTTATCATAGAACCCTCTTTCCTTATCATAGAACCCTCTTTCCTTATCATAGAACCCTCTCTCATTATCATAGAACTCTCTCTTTCTAAATCTACCTCTCTCACAAATATTTTCAAACATCATCCTTAATCTATCTGCAGTCCTCTCTCTCTCTCTCTCTCTCTCTCTCTCTCTCTCTCTCTCTCTCTCCCCTCTCTCTCTCTCTCTCTCTCTCTCTAGTGCTATCTTTGTCTTTCTCTCTTTCTCTCTCTCGCTCTCTCTCTCTCTCTCTCTCTCTTTCTCTTTCTCTCTCTCTCTCTCTCTCTCTCTCTCTCTCTCTCTCTCTCGCTATCTATCTTTCTCTCTCCTCTCTCTCTCTCTCTCTTTTTTTCTCTCGCTCTCTTTTTTTGTCTCTCTCTCTCACTCTCTCTCTCTCTTTCTCTCTCACTCTCTCTCGCTATCTCTCTCTCTCTCTCTTCCTCTCTCTTTTTCTCTCTTTTTTTCTCTCTCTCTCTCTTTCTCTTTCTCTCTCTCTCTCTCTCTCTCTCTCTCTCTCTCTCTCTCTCTCGCTATCTATCTTTCTCTCTCCTCTCTCTCTCTCTCTCTTTTTTCTCTCGCTCTCTTTTTTTGTCTCTCTCTCTCACTCTCTCTCTCTCTTTCTCTCTCACTCTCTCTCGCTATCTCTCTCTCTCTCTCTTCCTCTCTCTTTTTCTCTCTTTTTTTCTCTCTCTCTCTCTTTTTTTCTCTCTCTCTCTCTCTCTCTCTCTCTCTCTCTCTCTCTCTCTCTCTCTCTCTTTCTCGCTATCTCTCTCTCGCTATCTCTCTCTCTCTCTCTCTCTCTCTCACTCTCACTCTCACTCCTCACACTCTCTCTCACTCCTCACCCTCCTCTCGCCTCTCTTGTCTCCAGAACTCTGGCCACAAGGACTGTGATGTCCAGTATGCGGAGCTGGATACTGCTGCTCTGGCCTCCTCTCCCAGCCTACGAAGCTCAGTTCAAACTGCCGGGGACCTTGTCGAGTATGCAACCATCCAGCCTAGCTCACACTAGCGCATGCCATTATAGGCCTTTTCCCTCTGACTCTGGCCTCAAGGTACACAGACTGGTGCACTCTCTTCTCTCATCCCTCCATCTCCATCTCCTCCCTCACTCTGACACACATCACTGAGCACCATTTATAATGCCTTCCTTTTCCCCTCCTATATTCTCTTGTCTCTTGGTCTGCTTTTGTTTCATGACTGAGCTCCCTATAGCTTGATGGAGGTAGACTTTGTTTCAGATAGTTCCACATAGTTTGGTCAATCAGTCAATCAAATGTACAATGGGGAGAACAAGTATTTGATACACTGCCGATTTTGCAGATTTTCCCACTTACAAAGCATGTAGAAGTCTGTAATTTTTATCATAGGTACTCTTCAACTGTGAGTGACGGAATCTAAAACAAAAATCACATTGAAAATCACATTGTATGATTTTTAAGTAATTAATTTGCATTTTATTGCATGACATAAGTATTTGATACATCAGAAAAGCAGAACTTAATATTTGGTACAGAAACCTTTGTTTGCAATTATAGAGATCATACGTTTCCTGTAGTTCTTGACCAGGTTTTCACACACTGCAGCAGGGATTTTGGCCCACTCCTCCATACAGATCCTTCAGGTTTCGTGGCTGTCTCTGGGCAATACGGACTTTCAGCTCCCTCCAAAGATGTTCTATTGGGTTCAGGTCTGGAGACTGGCTAGGCCACTCCAGGACCTTGAGATGCTTCTTAAGGAGCCACTCCTTTGTTGCCCTGGCTGTGTGTTTCGGGTCGTTGTCATGCTGGAAGATCCAGCCACAACCCATCTTCAATGCTCTTACTGAGGGAAGGAGGTTGTTGGCCAAGATCTCGCGATACATGGCCCCATCCATCCTCCCCTCAATACGGTGCAGTCGTCCTGTCCCCTTTGCAGAAAAGCATCCCCAAAGAATGATGTTTCCACCTCCATGCTTCACGGTTGGGATGGTGTTCTTGGGGTTGTACTCATCCTTCTTCTTCCTCCAAACACGGCGAGTGGAGTTTAGACCAAAAAGCTCTATTTTTGTCTCATCAGACCATATGACCTTCTCCCATTCCTCCTCTGGATCATCCAGATGGTCATTGGCAAACTTCAGACGGGCCTGGACATGCACTGGCTTGAGCAGGGGGACCTTGCGTGCGCTGCAGGATTTTAATCCATGACGGCGTAGTGTGTTACTAATGGTTTCCTTTGAAACTGTGGTCCCAGCTCTCTTCAGGTCATTGACCAGGTCCTGCCGTGTAGTTCTGGGCTGATCCCTCACCTTCCTCATGATCATTGATGCCCCACGAGGTGAGATCTTGCATGGTGCCCCAGACCGAGGGAGATTGACCGTCATCTTGAACTTCTTCCATTTTCTAATAATTGCGGCAACAGTTGTTGCCTTCTCACCAAGCTGCTTGCCTATTGTCCTGTAGCCCATCCCAGCCTTGTGCAGGTCTACAATTTTATCCCTGATGTCCTTACACAGCTCTCTGGTCTTGGCCATTGCGGAGAGGTTGGAGTCTGTTTGATTGAGTGTGTGGACAAGTGTCTTTTATACAGGTAACAAGTTCAAACAGGTGCAGTTAATACAGGTAATGAGTGGAGAACAGGAGGGCTTCTTAAAGAAAAACTAACAGGTCTGTGAGAGCCGGAATTCTTACTGGTTGGTAGGTGATCAAATACTTATGTCATGCAATAAAATGCACATTTATTATTTAAAAATCATACAATGTGATTTTTGTTTTAGATTCCGTCTCTCACCGTTGAAGTGTACCTATGATAAAAATTACAGACTTCTATATGCTTTGTAAGTGGGAAAACCTGCAAAATGGGCAGTGTATCAAATACTTGTTCTCCCCACTGTATTTATAAAGCCCTTTTTACATCAGCCGCTGTCACAAAGTGCTATACAGAAATATAGAAGCACGGTGGCTATGAAAAACTCCCTAGAAAGGCAGGAACCT
Source organism: Thymallus thymallus (assembly GCA_023634145.1). Lineage (NCBI taxonomy): Eukaryota > Metazoa > Chordata > Actinopteri > Salmoniformes > Salmonidae > Thymallus > Thymallus thymallus. Next base: position 33,901,137 of record CM042379.1, on the reverse strand, counting down.
AGGAAGAAACCTAGAGAGGAGCCAGGCTCTGAGGGGTGGCCAGTCCTCTTCTGGCTGTGCCGGGTGGAGATTATAACAATTCATGGCCATTAAGGCCAGTTCTTTCTCCAAGATGTTCAAATGTTCATAGATGACCAGCAGGGTCAAATAATAATAAAAGTAGTTGTGGAGGTTGCAACAGGTAAATACATCAGGAGTTAATGTCACTTGGTTTTTCAGTGCAATAGAGCGAGAGCGAGATGAAAACAGCAGGTCTGGAACAAGGTGGCACGTCCAATGAACAGGTCAGGGTTCCATAACCGCAGGCAGAAGAGTTGAAACCGGTGCAGCAGCACGACCAGGTGGACTGGGGACAGCTAGGAGTCATCAGGGCAGGTGGTCCTGAAGCATGGTCCTCCGGGTAGGCTCAGGTCCTCCGGGAGAGGAGGTAGAGTGGGAGAGAGAGATAATTAGAGGGAGCATACTTAAATTCACACAAGACACCGGATAATAACATCAGATTTAACAAACTGACCCTAGCCCCCCGGCACATAGACTATTGCAGCATAGATACTGTTGTTCCAGATAGTTTGATGGAGGTAGATATTTGTTCAGATAGTTTGATGGAGGTAGATATTTGTTCAGATAGTTTGATGGAGGTAGATATTGTTCCATATAGTTTGATGGAGGTAGACATTGGTTTAGATAGTTTGATGGAGGTAGATATTTGTTCAGATAGTTTGATGGAGGTAGATATTTGTTCAGATAGTTTGATGGAGGTAGATATTTGTTCAGATAGTTTGATGGAGGTAGATATTTGTTCAGATAGTTTGATGGAGGTAGATATTTGTTCAGATAGTTTGATGGAGGTAGATATTGTTCAGATTGTTTGATGGAGGTAGATATTGTTCCAGATTATTCCAGATTGTTCCAGATAGTTTGATGGAGGTAGATATTTGTTCAGATAGTATGATGGAGGTAGATATTGTTCAGATAGTTTGATGGAGGTTGATATTTGTTCAGATAGTTTGATGGAGGTAGATATTTGTTCAGATAGTTTGATGGAGGTAGATATTTGTTCAGATAGTTTGATGTAGGTAGATATTTGTTCAGATAGTTTGATGGAGGTAAATATTGTTCAGATAGTTTGATGGAGGTAGATATTTGTTCAGATAGTTTGATGGAGGTAGACATTGTTCCAGATCATTTGATGGAGGTAGACATTGGTTTATATAGTTTGATGGAGGTAGATATTTGTTCAGATAGTTTGATGGAGGTAGACATTGGTTTAGAAAGTTTGATGGAGGTAGATATTGTTCCATATAGTTTGATGGAGGTAGATATTGTTCTATATAGTTTGATGGAGGTAGATATTGTTCCATATAGTTTGATGGAGGTAGATATTTGTTCAGATAGTTTGATGGAGGTAGATATTTGTTCAGATAGTTTGATGGAGGTAGATATTTGTTCAGATAGTTTGATGGAGGTAGACATTGTTCCAGATCATTTGATGGAGGTAGACATTGGTTTATATAGTTTGATGGAGGTAGATATTTGTTCAGATAGTTTGATGGAGGTAGACATTGGTTTAGAAAGTTTGATGGAGGTAGATATTGTTCCATATAGTTTGATGGAGGTAGATATTGTTCTATATAGTTTGATGGAGGTAGATATTGTTCCATATAGTTTGATGGAGGTAGATATTTGTTCAGATAGTTTGATGGAGGTAGATATTTGTTCAGATAGTTTGATGGAGGTAGATATTTGTTCAGATAGTTTGATGGAGGTAGATATTGTTCAGATAGTTTGATGGAGGTAGATATTTGTTCAGATAGTTTGATGGAGGTAGATATTTGTTCAGATAGTTTGATGGAGGTAGACATTGTTCTACATTATTCCAGATTGTTCCATATAGTTTGATGGAGGTAGATATTGTTCAGATAGTTTGATGGAGGTAGATATTTGTTCAGATAGTTTGATGGAGGTAGACATTGTTCCAGATTATTCCACATTGTTCCAGGGCTATGTTTGATATGTGAGAATAAACCATTATCCAGAAGTGGCTGAGTCAGTGTTAGAGTTAAGGACATGAAGTTGCTTAGTAAGACCCTAACCCTAACCCTAACCCTAACCCTAACCTAACCTAACCTAACCTAACCCAACCTAACCTACCCTAACCCTAACCCTAACCCTAACCCTAACCCTAACCCTAACCCTAAGGTCAAGTTTTAATTTATTTGGATTAATTTCACCTTTCTTTATACAAGTAAGTCAGTTAACCCCCTAAGGTAAAGGTCCGCACCCAGTGGACATCTAATTGGCATAATAAAACATCCCCATCAAACTCTTTCAGTTTAAGATAGAGATATCTCTCTCTCTCATATAGTTCTGGTGTCAGGTTTATCATATAGTTATGGTGTCTGGTTTATCATATAGTTATAGTGTCAGGTTTATCATATTGTTATGGTGTCAGGTTTATCATATTGTTATGGTGTCTGGTTTATCATATAGTTATGGTGTCTGGTTTATCATATAGTTATGGTGTCTGGTTTATCATATAGTTATGGTGTCAGGTTTATCATATAGTTATGGTGTCTGGTTTATCATATAGTTATGGTGTCTGGTTTATCATATAGTTATGGTGTCAGGTGTATCATATAGTTATGGAGTCAGGTGTATCATATAGTTATGGTGTCAGGTGTATCATATAGTTATGGTGTCAGGTGTATCATATAGTTATGGTGTCTGGTTTATCATATAGTTATGGTGTCAGGTTTATCATATAGTTATGGTTACAGGTTTATCATATAGTTATGGTGTCAGGTTTATCATATAGTTATGGTGTCTGGTTTATCATATAGTTATGGTGTCAGGTTTATCATATAGTTATGGTGTCTGGTTTATCATATAGTTATGGTGTCTGGTTTATCATATAGTTATGGTGTCAGGTGTATCATATAGTTATGGTGTCAGGTTTATCATATAGTTATGGTGTCAGGTTTATCATATAGTTATGGTGTCAGGTGTATCATATAGTTATGGTTACAGGTTTATCATATAGTTATGGTGTCAGGTTTATCATATAGTTATGGTGTCAGGTTTATCATATAGTTATGGTGTCAGGTGTATCATATAGTTATGGTGTCAGGTGTATCATATAGTTATGGTGTCAGGTTTATCATATAGTTCTGGTGTCAGGTTTATCATATAGTTATGGTGTCAGGTTTATCATATAGTTATGGTGTCAGGTTTATCATATAGTTATAGTGTCAGGTTTATCACATAGTTATGGTGTCAGGTTTATCATATAGTTATGGTGTCAGGTTTATCATATAGTTATGGTGTCAGGTTTATCATATAGTTATGGTGTCAGGTTTATCATATAGTTATGGTGTCAGGTGTATCATATAGTTATGGTTACAGGTTTATCATATAGTTATGGTGTCTGGTTTATCATATAGTTATGGTGTCTGGTTTATCATATAGTTATGGTGTCAGGTTTATCATATAGTAATGGTGTCAGGTTCATCATATAGTTATGGTGTCAGGTTTATCATATAGTTATGGTGTCAGGTGTATCATATAGTTATGGTGTCTGGTTTATCATATAGTTATGGTGTCAGGTGTATCATATAGTTATAGTGTCAGGTTTATCATATAGTTATGGTGTCTGGTTTATCATATAGTTATGGTGTCTGGTTTATCATATAGTTATGGTGTCAGGTGTATCATATAGTTATAGTGTCAGGTTTATCATATAGTTATGGTGTCTGGTTTATCATATAGTTATGGTGTCAGGTTTATCATATAGTTATGGTGTCAGGTGTATCATATAGTTATAGTGTCAGGTTTATCATATAGTTATGGTGTCTGGTTTATCATATAGTTATGGTGTCAGGTGTATCATATAGTTATAGTGTCTGGTTTATCATATTGTTATGGTGTCAGATTTATCATATAGTTATGGTGTCAGGTGTATCATATAGTTATGGTTACAGGTTTATCATATAGTTATAGTGTCAGGTTTATCATATAGTTATGGTGTCTGGTTTATCATATAGTTATGGTGTCAGGTTTATCATATAGTTATGGTGTCAGGTTTATCATATAGTTATGGTGTCTGGTTTATCATATAGTTATGGTGTCAGGTGTATCATATAGTTATAGTGTCAGGTTTATCATATAGTTATGGTGTCAGGTTTATCATATAGTTATGGTATCAGGTTTATCATATAGTTATGGTGTCAGGTGTATCATATATTTATGGTGTCTGGTTTATCATATAGTTATGGTGTCTGGTTTATCATATAGTTATGGTGTCTGGTTTATCATATAGTTCTGGTGTCAGGTTTATCATATAGTTATGGTTACAGGTTTATCATATAGTTATGGTGTCAGGTTTATCATATAGTTATGGTGTCTGGTTTATCATATTGTTATGGTGTCAGGTTTATCATATAGTTATGGTGTCAGGTGTATCATATAGTTATGGTTACAGGTTTATCATATAGTTATGGTGTCAGGTTTATCATATAGTTATGGTGTCAGGTTTATCATATAGTTATGGTGTCTGGTTTATCATATAGTTATGGTGTCAGGTGTATCATATAGTTATAGTGTCAGGTTTATCATATAGTTATGGTGTCAGGTGTATCATATAGTTATGGTGTCTGGTTTATCATATAGTTATGGTGTCAGGTGTATCATATAGTTATAGTGTCAGGTTTATCATATAGTTATGGTGTCTGGTTTATCATATAGTTATGGTGTCAGGTTTATCATCTAGTTATGGTGTCAGGTGTATCACATAGTTATAGTGTCAGGTTTATCATATAGTTATGGTGTCTGGTTTATCATATAGTTATGGTGTCAGGTGTATCATATAGTTATAGTGTCTGGTTTATCATATTGTTATTGTGTCAGGTTTATCATATAGTTATGGTGTCAGGTGTATCATATAGTTATGGTTACAGGTTTATCATATAGTTATGGTGTCAGGTTTATCATATAGTTATGGTGTCTGGTTTATCACATAGTTATGGTGTCAGGTTTATCATATATTTATGGTGTCAGGTTTATCATATAGTTATGGTGTCAGGTTTATCATATAGTTATGGTGTCTGGTTTATCATATAGTTATGGTGTTAGGTTTATCATATAGTTATGGTGTCAGGTTTATCATATAGTTATGGTGTCAGGTTTATCATATAGTTATGGTGTCAGGTTTATCATATAGTTCTGGTGTCTGGTTTATCATATAGTTATGGTGTCAGGTTTATCATATAGTTCTGGTGTCAGGTTTATCATATAGTTATGGTGTCAGGTTTATCATATAGTTATGGTGTCAGGTTTATCATATAGTTATGGTGTCAGGTGTATCATATAGTTCTGGTGTCAGGTTTATCATATAGTTATGGTGTCAGGTTTATCATATAGTTATAGTGTCAGGTTTATCATATAGTTATGGTGTCAGGTTTATCATATAGTTATGGTGTCTGGTTTATCATATAGTTATGGTGTCAGGTTTATCATATAGTTATGGTGTCAGGTTTATCACATAGTTATGGTGTCAGGTTTATCATATAGTTATGGTGTCAGGTTTATCATATTGTTATGGTGTCAGGTTTATCATATAGTTATGGTGTCAGGATTATCATATAGTTATGGTGTCAGGTGTATCATATAGTTTTGGTGTCTGGTTTATCATATAGTTATGGTGTCTGGTTTATCATATAGTTATGGTGTCTGGTTTATCATATAGATCTGGTGTCAGGTTTATCATATAGTTATGGTTACAGGTTTATCATATAGTTATGGTGTCAGGTTTATCATATAGTTATGGTTACAGGTTTATCATATAGTTATGGTGTCAGGTTTATCATATAGTTATGGTGTCTGGTTTATCATATAGTTATGGTGTCAGGTGTATCATATAGTTATAGTGTCAGGTTTATCATATAGTTCTGGTGTCAGGTTTATCATATAGTTATGGTGTCAGGTTTATCATATAGTTATGGTGTCTGGTTTATCATATAGTTATGGTGTCAGGTGTATCATATAGTTATAGTGTCAGGTTTATCATATAGTTATGGTGTCAGGTGTATCATATAGTTATGGTGTCTGGTTTATCATATAGTTATGGTTACAGGTGTATCATATAGTTATAGTGTCAGGTTTATCATATAGTTATGGTGTCTGGTTTATCATATAGTTATAGTGTCAGGTTTATCATATAGTTATGGTGTCTGGTTTATCATATAGTTATGGTGTCAGGTGTATCATATAGTTATAGTGTCTGGTTTATCATATTGTTATGGTGTCAGGTTTATCATATAGTTATGGTGTCAGGTGTATCATATAGTTATAGTGTCAGGTTTATCATATAGTTATGGTGTCAGGTTCATCATATAGTTTTGGTGTCAGGTTTATCATATAGTTATGGTGTCTGGTTTATCATATAGTTATGGTGTCAGGTTTATCATATAGTTATGGTGTCAGGTTTATCATATAGTTATGGTGTCTGGTTTATCATATAGTTATGGTGTCAGGTGTATCATATAGTTATAGTGTCAGGTTTATCATATAGTTATGGTGTCAGGTTCATCATATTGTTATGGTGTCAGGTTTATCATATAGTTATGGTGTCAGGTGTATCATATATTTATGGTGTCTGGTTTATCATATAGTTATGGTGTCTGGTTTATCATATAGTTATGGTGTCTGGTTTATCATATAGTTCTGGTGTCAGGTTTATCATATAGTTATGGTTACAGGTTTATCATATAGTTATGGTGTCAGGTTTATCATATAGTTATGGTGTCTGGTTTATCATATTGTTATGGTGTCAGGTTTATCATATAGTTATGGTGTCAGGTGTATCATATAGTTATGGTTACAGGTTTATCATATAGTTATGGTGTCAGGTTTATCATATAGTTATGGTGTCAGGTTTATCATATAGTTATGGTGTCTGGTTTATCATATAGTTATGGTGTCAGGTGTATCATATAGTTATAGTGTCAGGTTTATCATATAGTTATGGTGTCAGGTGTATCATATAGTTATGGTGTCTGGTTTATCATATAGTTATGGCGTCAGCTGTATCATATAGTTATAGTGTCAGGTTTATCATATAGTTATGGTGTCTGGTTTATCATATAGTTATGGTGTCAGGTTTATCATATAGTTATGGTGTAAGGTGTATCATATAGTTATAGTGTCAGGTTTATCATATAGTTATGGTGTCAGGTTTATCATATAGTTATGGTGTCAGGTTTATCATATAGTTATGTTGTCTGGTTTATCATATAGTTATGGTGTCAGGTGTATCATATAGTTATAGTGTCTGGTTTATCATATTGTTATGGTGTCAGGTTTATCATATAGTTATGGTGTCAGGTGTATCATATAGTTATGGTTACAGGTTTATCATATAGTTATGGTGTCAGGTTTATCATATAGTTATGGTGTCTGGTTTATCATATAGTTATGGTGTCAGGTTTATCATATAGTTATGGTGTCAGGTGTATCATATAGTTATAGTGTCAGGTTTATCATATAGTTATCGTGTCTGGTTTATCATATAGTTATGGTGTCAGGTGTATCATATAGTTATAGTGTCTGGTTTATCATATTGTTATGCTGTCAGGTTTATCATATAGTTATGGTGTCAGGTGTATCATATAGTTATGGTTACAGGTTTATCATATAGTTATGGTGTCAGGTTTATCATATAGTTATGGTGTCTGGTTTATCATATAGTTATGGTGTCAGGTTTATCATATAGTTATGGTGTCAGGTGTATCATATAGTTATGGTGTCTGGTTTATCATATAGTTATGGTGTCTGGTTTATCATATAGTTATGGTGTCTGGTTTATCATATAGTTATGGTGTCAGGTTTATCATATAGTAATTGTGTTTGGTTTATCAATACATCTATCTCTCTAGTTCAACAACACAGTCCTTTCATTGATATTACATTTTACACCGTATTAATGTCTATCATTTCTTTTGACTTATTTTGCCCAGTCAGGAGAACACTTTCTCCCTCTACAAATTTATTGTAATCAGGGTTGGATAGGTTTCTTTCTAAATTTAATCCGTTACAGTTACTAGTTACCTGTCCAAAATTTTAATCAGTAAGGAAACTTTTGGATTACCCCAAACTCAGTAATGTAATCTGATTACATTTAGATTACTTTCCCCTTAAGAGACATTAGAAGAAGACTAACATGTATGTTACTGATTGAACATCATCTATTACAGGATATATCAATGTTAAAGTTTACATAGCTGGTCATATATGGATGTTACATGTTACTTTATGGGTTGGTTATGTAGGCTTCTTCTAACCCATCGCTTTCTACTACATATAATAATACCATTAAATTATATCTTTACATTAAAAAGAGTCTATCAGAATTCCAATTATTCCACTAAATGTTATACCCCTTGATCTTCAAGAATAGGATTTGGAAACATTAAAGTATAGATTAGCCAAATAGTTTGACCTGAGCATGACCCCAAAACTAAGGATTTATTATCCTGCCCTACTCTGGTGTTTATGATGGTGTTGTCATGGAGGACTGACTGGACTATGCAGCTGTTGCAAGAGCGCATTTTTCACTGGCTGTCCACTGGATTGAAAAACAATGATTAATAGGCAGCTTAAACGTCTTGAATTCAACCATTATTGGATTTAAATACACATTTAGATTTGTGAACAGCCATCCACAACAACCACAATCCATAAAGCGCAAATAGCTAAATGAGAGAGCAGCAGTGTGATTTAGATCAATGCACTATGTAGATATCAATAATAAGTGATATCCATATCTCCATAGACTACACCACTGCTGTCATCCTTACCTCCAAGCGTTTATTCAAGTCGGATAATCTTTGGATGCTGACAGCAGTCGCACCGTTGAAAGACATAGCTTGGACTGTAGCCTACAAAAGCCTATTCCTGCTCTGTGTCATCATAGTGGTCTCTGACTTGTGGTCAGACTCGCTCAGGTGGAACAAACTTCAACCTGTGCCTTTTTTCAAAGCTAATTTGAATGTCCAAAAATGTATTGGAATTTCATTGAGAAAGCAAAAGAGTCAACGTTTTTTTTCTGAATTTAAAAGTAATCCTCAAAGTAATCATCTAGTAATCTGATTACAATATTTTTGCTGGTAACGTAACGGATTACAGTTACCGTGTTTTGTAATCCCTTACATGTAATCCCTAACATGTAATCCCTTACACGTAATCCCTACATGTAATCCCTAACATGTAATCCCTACATGTAATCCCTTACATGTAATCCCTAACATGTAATCCCTAACATGTAATCCCTTATATGTAATCCCTAACATGTAATCCCTTACTTGTAATCCCTTACATGTAATCCCTTACATGTAATCCCTTACATGTAATCCATAACATGTAATCCATAACATGTAATCCCTACATGTAATCCCTAACATGTAATCCCTAACATGTAATCCCTAACATGTAATCCCTTACTTGTAATCCCTTACATGTAATCCCTAACATGTAATCCCTTACTTGTAATCCCTTACATGTAATCCCTAACATGTAATCCCTTATATGTAATCCCTACATGTAATCCCTTACATGTAATCCCTACATGTAATCCATAACATGTAATCCCTACATGTAATCCCTAACATGTAATCCCTAACATGTAATCCCTTACTTGTAATCCCTTACTTGTAATCCCTAATATGTAATCCCTTACTTGTAATCCCTTACTTGTAATCACTTACATGTAATCCCTTACATGTAATCCCTAACCCCAACCCTGATTGTAATTGCCTTATAAAATATGATATGATTTTTAGAAGTAACATTAACGTTCCTCCTGAGAGTCTTAGAGGGCTAATAATTAATCATATCATTTTAAACTATATAAATATAAAAATATAGACAAAAATAAGACTGTAGTATATAAATACAAATAAAAAAGAGAATCTAATTATTACTATTACTCTATTGTTAACAAAAAACACACAAATAAAACTGGATTACACAAATACACAGATATAATAACACACAGATATAATAATACACTGATATAATAACACACAGATATAATAACACACTGATATAATAACACACTGATATAATAATACACTGATATAATAACACACAGATATAATAACACACTGATATAATAACACACTGATATAATAACACACTGATATAATAACACACTGATATAATAATACACTGATATAATAACACACTGATATAATAACACACAGATATAATAATACACAGATATAATAACACACTGATATAATAACACACTGATATAATAACACACTGATATAATAACACACTGATATAATAATACACAGATATAATAACACACTGATATAATAACACACTGATATAATAATACACAGATATAATAACACACAGATATAATAACACACTGATATAATAACACACTGATATAATAACACACAGATATAATAACACACTGATATAATAACACACTGATATAATAACACACTGATATAATAACACACAGATATAATAATACACAGATATAATAACACACTGATATAATAACACACTGATATAATAACACACTGATATAATAACACACTGATATAATAACACACTGATATAATAACCCACTGATATAATAACACACTGATATAATAACACACTGATATAATAATACACTGATATAATAACACACTGATATAATAACACACAGATATAATAACACACAGATATAATAACACACTGATATAATAACACACTGATATAATAACACACTGATATAATAACACACCGATATAATAACACACCCATATAATAACACACCGATATAATAACACACCGATATAATATATAATAACACACTGATATAATAACACACTGATATAATAACACACTGATATAATAACACACTGATATAATAACACACTGATATAATAACACACTGATAAAGAAGAGAACCTGGTTATTATTATTATTATTTTTTACCTTTATTTTACTAGGCAATTCAGTTAAGAACAAATTCTTATTTTCAATGACACCTAGGAACAGTGGGTTAACTGCCTTGTTCAGGGGCAGAACGACAGATTTTTACCTTGTCAGCTCGGGGATTCGATCCTGCAACCTTTCGGTTACGGGCTTAACACTCTAACCACTAGGTTACCTGCCGCCCCATTATTATTAATTATTACACTACTACACTACTAATTATTACACCGTTATTACACTACTGCACTTCAAACCACAAACACACAAACTCAATGACACAACTGACCTCTAAACCCTGACCTTTCTAGCCTTCCTTGATGCAAGTTCTGTCATCATCATACAAAATCTGCCCAGCAATTGCATGGTTAATACTGATGACAGCTAGGCCACTAAGGCGTTCCTGTGACATGGTGGACCTCAGGTTGGATTTGATGAGCTTCAGCTTTGGATCTGGCTCAAGATGTCATACCACACCACTGTACAGATGCTGAAGCGGTATGATCCCACCTCCTCTGACAAGGACTGGGCCTCAATCTTTATCACAGGGTCTTTGGTTTGATCCCTCACCTCAGTCAGTGCCACTCTGAACTTCCCGCCTTGTCTCAGTCCACATCTTCAAAGTGATGTCCACATGTTTTTTCAGGATTGCCCATCGCTGTGTGGAGGCTGAGAACAAGGTGTACAGTTTGTGTAAGATGCCAAAGTAACCTGTGGCATCGACAGAACTTTTAGCAGCATCAGCCACAACCAGGTTCAGTGTGTGAGCCCCACATGGCACACATAGAGCTCTTGGATTCATTTCCAGGAGTCTGGTTTGGACACCTTTGTTTCTGCCTCTAATGTCGGCTCCATTATCATGACTGTCCTCTGCAGTCCTCAAAATGAATGTTTACCTCCTCTAATCTTTTGAGAATCAGGGATCCAGATGTTGGCCATGGACTCCTCTGCCTCCAAACCCCATAAAATGTTCCTTTATGTGGGGCTCCTCCTTCAGTGACACAATTCTAATCACAACTGACAACTGTTCAGTGAGTCTGACATCTGAGCTGCAATCTAGAATGATAGAGAAGAATTCTGCCAGCTTGATGTCACTCACCATTATGTAAATGACCTGCTGCTCAACAAATCAATGAGTTCATTCTGTATTTGGTGGCCAAGGTAGCTGGTGGTGTGACTCCAGGTCCCTTTTTGGACACGGTTAAGGTGCTCTTTCATGACTGGATCAAATTGTGCCGTCAGTTCAACGTCTTTGAGGAAATGTCCATTTGATGGAGAGTACAGTGTTTCTATGTGTCCCCTTAGTGCCAGATGTCTAACTGCCAGAGACAATAGCAGTCAGACGTGTCAACACCTCTCTCCATCTCATCCTCTCAGCCTCCATAAGTACCATCTCATGCTTATCAATTGTTTCCCCTTTGTTGATCCTCATTGCCAGTTCTTTCCATGTTTTCATGCAGTCTTGGTGTTCTGGACCGCTGTCGTGTGAAGTCAGCAAAGAACCTGCATGTTTCCAGTCTGTCAGTCCTGAGTTTGATAAATTCATTTTCTTGCAGCAGAAGAGGCTGTTGTTTCTTTCAGAAAACACCAACCAACTTCTAGGGATTTTTTTACCACTCACCACTCACTTCCTGAAATACTGGTGGTGGCAACTTCCATCACTCTCATTCCTTGGGAAAACAAAGTTAGGTGGTACCTCACTTGGTCCAAACTAGTTGTGTCTGAATTCTGTCAGTCAGAACTGAAGGCCAGTCAGCAGGGTCTGTAGACAGTGGTTCATCCTCAGCAGCAGGGTTTGGTGGAGATGCTGCTATTTCTAATGGAGAACACATGGACATTAGTTTACACACAGCACATACATACCCAGTAATAATACAAGGAAAGTTAACCACATCAACAATGTGCCAGTTAGGTTGTAATGGTTTTGCTGCAGGATACACACATTATCATGATGAAACTGTGAAATGATATCCAATGTTATGGAAACTAGTTGGACAGAAAACTGAATATTGTCTCCCTATGTGTAATAGCATAGCTAGCAACATAGCAACATAGTCTAACAAACAAAGCCTTATACTAGCCTATTTAATTACATGCATCATATTATACTCATAAAGAGATGACATCGCTGCATACCTTCATCTTTAGCGCGTTTCTCCTCTTCTTCTTTCCTCTTTTTCCTAAACTAGACACCTGATTGGCTTAGACCTTTTCTTGTTTTCTTGTTCTTGTGTTGATTTGTCACTCGAGCATCAATACATTACCCATCTACCAACACTGTCAACCAAGAGTCAAGACTAAACCCATTCACCTTGTGGTGTGAAGACTGGTTTTATACTATTATTAACGATTTCACACAAACTAGAAAAAAATGCAACAATATGTCTGTGAAACTATATATTCACAGTATTATCAATAAATTGTGGTTTATTTGGTAGTATTTCTTAGTGTGACTGATTTGACTAATTGCATTAGTTCTGTACAGAGTTAGAGGTGTTCTATTTGATAGATTCCCCCGCTCCCCCCCCCCCCTCCTACCTCGGGCTTCCAGTGAGGAGACCTGAGGTCAACCTAGCCCCGCCCCCCTCCTACCTCGGGCTTCCAGTGAGGAGACCTGAGGTCAACCTAGCCCCGCCCCCCTCCCCATCTCTACTTCTGAGTGGGAGACCTTCCCAGGCAGTAGCCTGTCTAGCTCACAAACTAGAATCAGGCGCCCACTCCGACATGGTTAATTGATCCACAGTCCCACACGGTGACATGATGTCATTGACGTGACGTGCAAATGAGCGATAGAAAACCGATCATGCAAATGTCACCATTCCGAAATGTTTTGTGCGGGTGCCTCGTGCCGCCCATACCTAAATCCGCTACTGCCCATCGCGCTCTAGTGACTCCGGTGGCGGGCCGGGTGCATGCACGCTGACACGGTTGCCAGGTGTACGGTGTTGCAGCGACTATCATTAATGTGATGACTGTTATTTTAACAAATCAATTAACTATGTTTATTTATTACGTGATTTAACAATGAACTCATTAGAAAGTCGGGGCACCTCTGGAAAATGTGTTTAACAAGTTATTATGTCCCGAATTAAACTCATAAGATACGTATATGTATCTATCGATAACAGTCACTTATTTACTTATTTACCACACCCTTTACCACACCCTTTACCATAGGCTTTACCATAGGCTTTACCACACCCTTTACCACACCCTTTACCACACCCTTTACCACACCCTTTACCACACCCTTTACCACAGCCTTTACCATACCCTTTACCACACCCTTTACCACAGCCTTTACCATACCCTTTACCACACCCTTTACCATAGGCTTTACCATAGGCTTTACCATAGGCTTTACCACACCCTTTACCACACCCTTTACCACACCCTTTACCACAGCCTTTACCACAGCCTTTACCATACCCTTTACCACACCCTTTACCATAGGCTTTACCATAGGCTTTACCACACCCTTTACCACACCCTTTACCACACCCTTTACCACACCCTTTACCACACCCTTTACCACACCCTTTACCACACCCTTTACCACAGCCTTTACCACACCCTTTACCACACCCTTTACCACAGCCTTTACCACACCCTTTACCACACCCTTTACCACAGCCTTTACCACACCCTTTACCACACCCTTTACCATACCCTTTACAATAGGCTTTACCACACCCTTTACCACACCCTTTACCATACCCTTTACCATACCCTTTACCACACCCTTTACCATAGGCTTTACCACACCCTTTACCACACCCTTTACCACACCCTTTACCACACCCTTTACCATACCCTTTACCACACCCTTTACCACACCCTTTACCACACCCTTTACCATACCCTTTACACCCTTTACAATAGGCTTTACCACACCCTTTACAATAGCCTTTACCACACCCTTTACCATAGGCTTTACCACACCCTTTACCATAGGCTTTACCATATGCTGCCATATAAGATCAGATCTGGGATCATCTTTATCTTACAACCCTTTCGCATCTTTCATTTTATTTTGTCTGCATGTTTACGTACTGTTTGTGTCTGCCATTTCATCGTACAGTTCCGATTTAAATAGAGTTGCAGCCTTGCACTTTTTCCCCAAAAAAATAAACACCTTTTTATTTCCGTCTGGACAGGCTAACGTGTTTCACCTTTTTATTTCCGTCTGGACAGGCTAACACGTTTCACCTTATTATTTCCGTCTGGACAGGCTAACGCGTTTCACCTTTTCATTTCCGTCTGGACAGGCGAACGTGTTTCACCTTTTTATTTCCATCTGGGCAGGCTAACACGTTTCACCTTTTTATTTCCGTCTTGACAGGCTAACACGTTTCACCTTTTTATTTCCGTCTTGACAGGCTAACGCGTTTCACCTTTTTATTTCCGTCTGGACAGGCTAACGCGTTTCACCTTTTTATTTCCGTCTGGACAGGCTAACGTGTTTCACCTTTTTATTTCCATCTGGACAGGCTAACGTGTTTCACCTTTTTATTTCCGTCTGGACAGGCTAACGTGTTTCACCTTTTTATTTCCGTCTGGACAGGCTAACACGTTTCACCTTTTTATTTCCATCTGGACAGGCTAACGTGTTTCACCTTTTTATTTCCGTCTGGACAGGCTAACGTGTTTCACCTTTTTATTTGCGTCTGGACAGGCTAACGTGTTTCGGCAGTTATGCCTTCATCAGAGCATAAAGAGATGTGCCAATGCTATTGTTGTATAACCACCCTGTGTGAGGGTGGTTATAGTGGTAATAAAAACATTAGTGAACCAACAATTATTAGAATATACATACAAATACAAAGATCAGAAAAATAAACTTGATAAATAGCATTTAGGTATCATGATGCATTTTGTTATACCCTCAAGCATCTATTATGGTAGGCCTTACTGTGCAATAGGAAGTAACAAAATGCACTGTGTTATTATGAATGCACATTGTTGCTATCTAAGCTAATTAAGAGGGGTAGACGTGAGAAATGTCCTCATCTTGATTGAAGAAATGTGGGTAAAACTTTAAATGAAGTGTAGTCACACTGCAAATACTGTTTGTAGAAAGCTGTTGTTACTAATGTAATAACAGTGTTACTACTCAGATATAAAATCATCTTCATGGAAAGTCTTTCCATAATGTATTTCTTCTTCATTTATCCTGTTTGTTTCATCCTGTCTTTATTTCCACAGAACTGTGGGAGGCACGAACTATCAAACCCGGCTGAATATGTGAGCTACCATCGCGTCTACAACAAGGAACACTGTCTCGAGTCACAACCAGCTCAGGCCTACCCCCCTCCTGTTACCTTCTTACCCCAGAACCCCTACACACATCCTCCCTCCAACAACCCCCTGTACCCCACCAGCTACCCTGCCCAAGGCCAAGGTCAGGGCGAGGCTCCACGGCCCCTGTTCCCTAAGGAGCAGTCCGTGTGACCCCCTAAAATCATTATATAGCTCCAGCTCTGTAAGAGCCATCATCAGAGCTGCTGCAATCTGAAATACACCAAGCTACACATAGCTTTGCTCTAAGTGTGTGTATGCTATGCCCCTGCCCCCTCACCACCTCTCTCTCTCTGCCTGTTTCTATGAACCTGATGATGGAGTGGCATTCCCTGCTATGATGGACGTGTCAGTAGTTTGTGGACCTTAAAACCTTGTGTGTTGTGCACTGCATGTCCACCGAGGCTGTCAGTAGAACCCCTCATCTTGTTATTGTAGACACCACTGCCATCACACTCCACTCAGCCTCACCCTCACCTCACCCTCACCTCACCCTAACCTCACCTTAACCTCACCTCACCCTCACCTCACCACCCTACTGTAGGTCTGTAATTCCCACACATGAACTTAGCTGTCCTCAATGTCTTGATTGCTTCTGTATCCTTGCATATGTTTATTTTTAACTTTTGCCAACAATGTACAAAATACTCCACTGTGTCACCCAATATGTTATTATATTATATTTTTAACTTGTTCTCTTCCCACAGTGATAGGGACCTCTATTCTCTTCCCACAGTGATAGGGACCTCTATTCTCTTCCCACAGTGATAGGGACCTCTATTCTCATCCCACAGTGATAGGGACCTCTATTCTCTTCCCGCAGTGATAGGGACCTCTATTCTCTTCCCACAGTGATAGGGACCTCTATTATCTTCCCACAGTGATAGGGACCTCTATTCTCTTCCCGCAGTGATAGGGACCTCTATTCTCTTCCCACAGTGATAGGGACCTCTATTCTCTTCCCACAGTGATAGGGACCTCTATTCTCTTCCCACAGTGATAGGGACCTCTATTCTCATCCCACAGTGATAGGGACCTCTATTCTCTTCCCACAGTGATAGGGACCTCTATTATCTTCCCACAGTGATAGGGACCTCTATTCTCTTCCCACAGTGATAGGGACCTCTATTCTCTTCCCACAGTGATAGGGACCTCTATTATCTTCCCACAGTGATAGGGACCTCTATTCTCTTCCCACAGTGATAGGGACCTCTATTCTCTTCCCACAGTGATAGGGACCTCTATTCTCTTCCCGCAGTGATAGGGACCTCTATTCTCTTCCCACAGTGATAGGGACCTCTATTATCTTCCCACAGTGATAGGGACCTCTATTCTCTTCCCACAGTGATAGGGACCTCTATTCTCATCCCACAGTGATAGGGACCTCTATTCTCTTCCCACAGTGATAGGGACCTCTATTATCTTCCCACAGTGATAGGGACCTCTATTCTCTTCCCACAGTGATAGGGACCTCTATTCTCTTCCCACAGTGATAGGGACCTCTATTATCTTCCCACAGTGATAGGGACCTCTATTCTCTTCCCGCAGTGATAGGGACCTCTATTCTCTTCCCACAGTGATAGGGACCTCTATTCTCTTCCCACAGTGATAGGGACCTCTATTATCTTCCCACAGTGATAGGGACCTCTATTCTCTTCCCGCAGTGATAGGGACCTCTATTCTCTTCCCACAGTGATAGGGACCTCTATTCTCTTCCCGCAGTGATAGGGACCTCTATTCTCTTCCCACAGTGATAGGGACCTCTATTCTCTTCCCACAGTGATAGGGACCTCTATTCTCTTCCCACAGTGATAGGGACCTCTATTCTCTTCCCACAGTGATAGGGATCTCTATTCTCTTCCCACAGTGATAGGGACCTCTATTCTCTTCCCACAGTGATAGGGACCTCTATTCTCTTCCCACAGTGATAGGGACCTCTATTCTCTTCCCACAGTGATAGGGACCTCTATTCTCTTCCCACAGTGATAGGGACCTCTATTCTCTTCCCACAGTGATAGGGACCTCTATTCTCTTCCCACAGTGATAGGGACCTCTATTCTCTTCCCACAGTGATAGGGACCTCTATTCTCTTCCCACAGTGATAGGGACCTCTATTCTCTTCCCACAGTGATAGGGACCTCTATTCTCTTGATTGATGCACCCTTTTTGTATGTAGGGCTTTTTGTTTTATGTTTGTTAATAATCATTTGCTTGCATCTTTATAATTACTTACATACATGTGTGTGTGATTGCCTGTGTGATGGTGAAATACATGACATTTTATTTCTGTCATCATGAGTTTTAATAATAAATGTTGACATGGACTATCCCTCTAATGATGGTGAATGACAATATACCAACAGGATAATTGGCAGTTTATCCTGGATCACTCCTCACTGAAATATCTACAATTAGGACTGATTTGGTTATTTTGGATAAGCAACAGTGAATGTTGTCACCACCATAGTATATAACTTCAAGCTAAGGGGGCTCTGAACCCAATCAAAGTACTGTTATAAGATTTTAGAAAAAAAAATATTTATAAAAATCATGTCATTTATTTTTTAAATAAGTATATTTGCTCCATACATTTTTTTTATTCTTCTAATAATTGACTAGTAGTTACAAATACATAGAGTTATATACCATACATAATATAATATATTAATATTCATACTGTTAATGACATCATACCATACAGTTAATGACATCATACCATACAGTTAATGACATCATACCATACAGTTAATGACATCATACCATACTGTTAATGACATCATACCATACAGTTAATGACATCATACCATACAGTTAATGTCATCATACCATACAGTTAATGACATCATACCATACTGTTAATGACATCATACCATACAGTTAATGACATCATACCATACTGTTAATGACATCATACCATACAGTTAATGACATCATACCATACAGTTAATGACATCATACCATACAGTTAATGACATCATACCATACAGTTAATGACATCAACCACCCAGTTAATGACATCATACCATACTGTTAATGACATCATACCATACTGTTAATGACATCATACCATACTGTTAATGACATCATACCATACAGTTAATGACATCATACCATACAGTTAATGACATCATACCACACAGTTAATGACATCATACCATACTGTTAATGACATCATACCATACAGTTAATGACATCATACCATACAGTTAATGACATCATACCATACAGTTAATGACATCATGCCATACAGTTAATGACATCATACCATACAGTTAATGACATCATACCATACAGTTAATGACATCAACCACCCAGTTAATGACATCATACCATACAGTTAATGACATCATACCATACAGTTAATGACATCATACCATACTGTTAATGACATCATACCATAAAGTTAATGACATCATACCATACAGTTAATGACATCATACCATACTGTTAATGACATCATACCATACTGTTAATGACATCATACCATACAGTTAATGACATCATACCATACAGTTAATGACATCATACCACACAGTTAATGACATCATACCATACTGTTAATGACATCATACCATACAGTTAATGACATCATACCATACAGTTAATGACATCATACCATACAGTTAATGACATCATGCCATACAGTTAATGACATCATACCATACAGTTAATGACATCATACCATACAGTTAATGACATCAACCACCCAGTTAATGACATCATACCATACAGTTAATGACATCATACCATACAGTTAAT
>CM042379.1:33858594-33876094 GCA_023634145.1 Thymallus thymallus | reverse complement strand
GTCTTTCAGTAATAACCGACAATAACATCAGATCTTTCTTTAATAACCGACAACAACATCTGATCTTTCTGTAATAACCAACAATAACATCAGATCTTTCTGTAATAACCAACAATAACATCAGATATTTCTGTAATAACCGACAACAACATCAGATCTTTCTGTAATAACCGACGACAACATCAGATCTTTCTGTAATAACCAACAATAACATCAGATCTTTCTTTAATAACCGACAACAACATCAGATCTTTCTGTAATAACCAACAATAACATCAGATCTTTCTGTAATAACCAACAATAACATTAGATCTTTCTGTAATAACCGACAACAACATCAGGTATTTCTGTAATAACCAACAATAACATCAGGCCTTTCTGTAATAACCGACAACAACATCAGGCCTTTCTGTAATAACCAACAATAACATCAGATCTTTCTGTAATTACCGACAACAACAACAGACCTTTCTGTAATAACCGACAACAACATCAGACCTTTCTGTAATAACCAACAACAACATCAGACCTTTCTGTAATTACCGACAACAACATCAGACCTTTCTGTAATAACTGACAACAACATCAGATCTTTCTGTAATAACCGACAACAACATCAGGTCTTTCTGTAATAACCAACAATAACATCAGATCTTTCTGTAATAACCGACAACAACATCAGGCCTTTCTGTAATAACCAACAATAACATCAGATCTTTCTGTAATAACCAACAATAACATCAGATCTTTCTGTAATAACCAACAAGAACATCAGATCTTTCTGTAATAACCGACAACAACATCAGATCTTTCTGTAATAACCGACAACAACATCAGATCTTTCTGTAATAACCAACAATAACATTAGATATTTCTGTAATAACCAACAATAACATCAGATCTTTCTGTAATAACCAACAATAACATCATATCTTTCTGTAATAACCGACAACAACATCAGACCTTTCTGTAATAACCAAAAACAACATCAGACCTTTCTGTAATTACCGACAACAACATCAGATCTTTCTGTAATAACCAACAATAACATCAGATCTTTCTGTAATAACCGACAACAACATCAGTCCTTTCTGTAATAACTGACAACAACATCAGGCCTTTCTGTAATAACCGACAACAACATCAGGCCTTTCTGTAATAACCAACAACAACATCAGACCTTTCTGTAATAACCAACAATAACATCAGATCTTTCTGTAATAACCGACAACAACATCAGTCCTTTCTGTAATAACTGACAACAACATCAGGCCTTTCTGTAATAACCGACAACAACATCAGGCCTTTCTGTAATAACCAACAACAACATCAGATCTTTCTGTAATAACCAACAATAACATCAGATCTTTCTGTAATAACCAACAATAACATCAGATCTTTCTGTAATAACCGACCAGAACATCAGATCTTTCTGTAATAACCGACAACAACATCAGATCTTTCTGTAATAACCGACAACAACATCAGATCTTTCTGTAATAACCGACAACAACATCAGATCTTTCTGTAATAACCGACAATAACATCAGATCTTTCTGTAATAACCGACAATAACATCAGATCTTTCTGTAATAACCGACAACAACATCAGATCTTTCTGTAATAACCGACAACAACATCAGATCTTTCTGTAATAACCGACAACAACATCAGATCTTTCTGTAATAACCGACAACAACATCAGATCTTTCTGTAATAACCGACAATAACATCAGATCTTTCTGTAATAACCAAAAACAACATCAGACCTTTCTGTAATTACCGACAACAACATCAGACCTTTCTGTAATAACCAACAATAACATCAGATCTTTCTGTAATAACCGACAACAACATCAGACCTTTCTGTAATAACTGACAGCAACATCAGGCCTTTCTGTAATAACCGACAACAACATCAGGCCTTTCTGTAATAACCAACAACAACATCAGATCTTTCTGTAATAACCAACAATAACATCAGATCTTTCTGTAATAACCAACAATAACATCAGATCTTTCTGTAATAACCGACAACAACATCAGATCTTTCTGTAATAACCGACAACAACATCAGATCTTTCTGTAATAACCGACAACAACATCAGATCTTTCTGTAATAACCGACAACAACATCAGATCTTTCTGTAATAACCGACAATAACATCAGATCTTTCTGTAATAACCGACAACAACATCAGATCTTTCTGTAATAACCGACAATAACATCAGATCTTTCTGTAATAACCAAAAACAACATCAGACCTTTCTGTAATTACCGACAACAACATCAGACCTTTCTGTAATAACCAACAATAACATCAGATCTTTCTGTAATAACCGACAACAACATCAGACCTTTCTGTAATAACTGACAGCAACATCAGGCCTTTCTGTAATAACCGACAACAACATCAGGCCTTTCTGTAATAACCAACAACAACATCAGATCTTTCTGTAATAACCAACAATAACATCAGATCTTTCTGTAATAACCAACAATAACATCAGATCTTTCTGTAATAACCGACAACAACATCAGATCTTTCTGTAATAACCGACAACAACATCAGATCTTTCTGTAATAACCGACAACAACATCAGATCTTTCTGTAATAACCGACAACAACATCAGATCTTTCTGTAATAACCGACAACAACATCAGATCTTTCTGTAATAACCGACAACAACATCAGGCCTTTCTGTAATAACCGACAACAACAGCCGGCCTTCACACATTCCTTCTCTGCTGTACAGAGTAATACTAAGTAATACTAATACTAAACCTATTTACTCTGCAATGTGACGTAACTGTTGCAGTTCTTTGCTTTGGTCGTTAAAGGTTTCATTAACAATAAAGGTGTATGAAAACGCTTCCTCAGAATGTAGTTCAAAGGCCCTTTAAGAGAAATATGACTATTAGCCATTTTGATCTTGTCCTCTGTATAACGCAGACGTTTAACCTGTTCAACTCTGAGTGGTAGTTTTATACAATGTGACATATAATTTCCCCTTGATAAGCATGAATTGTAATAATTTGAAATCGATTTCCAATCAATTTATCGAGTCGGACATGAAGGATATTCTTCAGACACCTGACAAGGCCCAAATCCCTGTCATTGGCAGGAAAAAGAGACAGAGATATCGGGGACGTAGGTCGGGGAGCCTTGTAAGGATCCGACGGGGAGTGAGTCATCTGCCTTTACCATCAGTCCTGTCAGCCAACGTACAATCACTGGATAACTAAATAGACGACCTCCGATCACTAATAATATTTGGTAGCTGTCTATTTACAACCACAAACCAATGCTGGCAATAAGACCGCATTCAATTAGCTTTATAAGGCCATAAGCAAACAGGAAAACGCTCATCCGGAGGTAGCGCTCCTAGTGGCCGGGGACATTAATGCAGGGAAACTTAAATCCGTTATTTCTACCAGCATGTTAAATGTGCAACCAGAGGGAAAACAACACATCTGGCACGCTGATCCTCAACACGGGGTTAGGGTTAACCCTAACACTCAGCGGTGCGTGCTCAGTCCCCTCCTGTACTCCCTGAATATGTTCACTATACATTGTTACAGAGTGTTAGGTGGAAGAAAAAAATATATACAAATATTGCAAGTTGATATAGATAAATAAGGAGTATTTGCATGGTTAACTATACTATACAGGTCAATGGCAGAGAAATACTTTAATAGCTAAGTATGCGTATGATATGAGCGAGGGTAATAATAGTTTACTTAATATACAGTCTGGTTAAATGAACAGGTAAGTGAATATTTTGCATGGTTAAATGAACTGTACAGGTAAATATACAGTTATATTTACAGGTAAGTGAATACTTGCATGGTTACATTAACTGTACAGGTAAATGACAGGAAGAGATACTTTAATAGCTAAATGTGTGTATGATATAAGTTAGGGTAATAATAGTAATTCCCTTTAAATACAGTCCTTAGTGCGCAGGTGTCACGACTTCGGCCGAAGTTGCTCCCTCCCCTGGGGCGGGCGGCCGGAGAAGGTCGATGTCACCAGAGATCCAGCCACCACCGACCCATTACACAGTTTAGTCTGTCCCGTTCCATTCACACCTGGTTCCCATTTCACTAATTGTATGTTTGTCTTATTCCCTCTGCTCCCCCTGATTCCCTCTGCTCCCCCTGGTTCCCTCTGCTCCCCCTGGTTCCCTCTGCTCCCCCTGGTTCCCTCTGCTCCCCCTGGTTCCCTCTGCTCCCCCTGGTTCCCTCTGCTCCCCCTGGTTCCCTCTGCTCCCCCTGGTTCCCTCTGCTCCCCCTGGTTCTTGTCGGTGATTGTTTTGTGTTGGATGTAGTGTTGTTCATGCCATTTATCTCGGCTGAGAAATAAAATAAATCGAATTGTTGAAAGAAACGTATCCTGCCTCCCTGCGCCTGCTTCCACCACTCCCGATACGCACACCATTCACAGCAGGGCATTCCTAATTGTAATTGGCTAATAATGTAAGAAATAACACAAAAAAATGCTCTGGAATAATAATGTAAGGAATAACACACAACGTTCTGGGCTAATAATGCCATAAATAACACTCACAGAAAAACGGTATAATACTGCACAGTGGATTAAGGCAGAGCTGCCATGTTCTTTTGTGTTCCTTGACACCTTAGCATTTAGTCCAGACAGATTCCTGCATACTATAATGATTTAACAGGTATTTAGTGAATATCACTGCTGAGGATAGTTCATAATAGATATCAACAAAGATCAAATATTCTTTACACTAGTGGTCTAGTCTGTCTGCCAACAGGAAACAGTATGTAATGTTCTCCCTGTTTCCTGTCTCCCTCCCACTCTACCACCCCAGTCCTTGTTCTACAGTGCCTTCAGAAAGTCACTGACCTACACACAAAACCCCATAATGAAAAAGTGGAATTATGTCTTGAACATTTTACTAATTATTAATAATGAAAAGCTGAAATGTCTTGAGTCAATAAGTATTCCACACCTTTGTTATGACAAGCCTAAATAAGTTTAGGAGATAAATATTTCCTTAACAAGTCACATAATCAGTTGCATGTGTGCCATAACAGTGTTTAACATGATTTTTAAACTACCTCATCTCTGCACCCACACATACAATTATCTGTAAGGTCCATCAGTCAAGCAGTGCTCATCATCGGCAAGAACCGTGTATTAAAATGAAGGGAAGAGCGCTCAGCACAGGCAACATCCTAGAGGAAGACCTGGTTCAGTTTGCTTTACTCCAGAAACTGGGAGATGAATTCACCTTTCAGCAGGACAATAACCTACAGCACAAGAATCTACACTGGAGTTTATTACCAACAACACACTGAATGTTCCTGAGTGGCCGAGTTACAGTTTCTGACTTAAATCTGCTTGAACATCTATGGAAAGATTTGACAATAGTTGTCTAGCATTGATCAACGACCAACTTAACAGAGCTTGAAGAATTGTTTCAATAACAATGTTCAAATATTGTACAATCCAGGTGTGCAAAGCTCTTAGAGACTTACAGCTGTAACCGCTGACGATTGATTGTAATATGTTTGACTCAGGGGTGTGAATACCAATGTGAATTTGATATTTCTGTATTTAATTTTTGTTTTAATGCTAAACTTTCTAAAACTAGTTTGGACTTTATTATTATGGGGTATTGTGGGTAAATTGGTGTGTCACACCCTGATCTGTTTCACCTGTCTGTGTGATTTTCTCCATCCTCCTACAGGTGTCACACCCTGATCTGTTCCACCTGTCTGTGTGATTGTCTCCACCTCCTCCAGGTGTCACACCCTGATCTGTTTCACCTGTCTGTGTGATTGTCTCCACCTCCTCCAGGTGTCTCACCCTGATCTGTTTCACCTGTCTGTGTGATTGTCTCCACCTCCTCCAGGTGTCTCCACCCTGATCTGTTTCACCTGTCTGTGTGATTGTCTCCACCTCCTCCAGGTGTCTCCATCTTCCTCATTATCCCCTGGGTACTTTAACCGGCGTGTTCCCGCCAGGTCCTACCGGCGTGTTCCCGTCAGGTCATACCGGCCTGCCTGACTCTGACCTGGATTACTGACCCTGAGCCTGCCTGACGTCCTGTACCTGCCTGACTCTGACCTGGATTACGACTCTTGCCTGCCTTGAATGACCTTTTTGGTAATTCTTCTTACCTTGATATGGTGAGAAAAAATATATATTTAACCCATTTTAAATTCAGGCTGTAACACAATAAAATATGGAATACTGTAAGTCAAGTGGTATGAATACTTTCTGAAGGCTCTTTATCTGAGTGACAGACACCTGATGCCCAGATGAGAGCACAGTCTGGAGATATTCATGTTCTGTCTGTCTGGGAAGGTATCATTACACTGGCTATTATCCCTCATCATTGACTGAGCCTGCACTACTATCTGCTTTTGTGATGAACATGATATATAGTGAACATGATATATAGTGAACATGATATATAGTGAACATGATATATAGTCAACATGATATATAGTCAACATGATATATAGTCAACATGATATATAGTCAACATGATATATAGTCAACATGATATATAGTCAACATGATATATAGTCAACAGGATATATAGTCAACAGGATATATAGTCAACAGGATATATAGTCAACAGGAGATACAGTCAACAGGAGATACGGTCAACAGGATATGTGGCTTCAAGTACAAATATGCATTTATTTTTATTTGTGTGAAAATGTGCAGAATGAAATCTCTTGAGATGCACCATACTTTTTTCAAGACTGTCCAGATGAAAGACCAAACCAAACAAAACGTAGTATTTAACAGGAAGTATATATATAGGAAGTATATATATTCAGATTTGAAGCAATGCGTATTAACGTTGTAATCAAACTCATTATGTCGGTTGATTCAAGCCCTTAACGTTCTATGATATTGTCTGACGTTAAAAGTTTTACATTGTAATCAAACTCAGTTGCAAAGCCACTTAGAAAACAATACAGCATGCATGCATTATGACACACAGGGAGCAGCATAGTTATCATACTGTTGTCAGGCTCAGCTTTTAACATGTTTAGTCCACTGACTGCCAGTTCTGCCATGTGGTGGTGACATGATAAAGACAAGCACAATGCTGACATGAACGTGACATGAACGTGACATGAACGTGACATGAACGTGACATGAACGTGACATGAACGTGATATGAACGGGACATGAACGTGACATGAACGTGACATGAACGTGACATGAACGTGACATGAACGTGACATGAACGTGACATGAACGGGACATGAACGGGACATGAACGGGACATGAACGGGACATGAACGGGACATGAACGGGACATGAACGGGACATGAACGTGACATGAACGTGACATGAACGTGACATGAACGTGACATGAACGTGACATGAACGTGACATGAACGTGACATGAACGTGACATGAACGTGACATGAACGTGACATGAACGGGACATGAACGGGACATGAACGGGACATGAACGTGTGGTTGTACTGAATCTCTTCCCTGGCTGTCACAGGTTAACCAGGGCTCATGGTGCTACTGACTCCTCCAGAGAGATGTAGGAAGTCATCCGGAAAAGCCTTCGCTGATTGGATTGTGGGAATTCATCTGGAATAAATCCTTCCTGTCACTTTTATATAGCACACTTCTCTCTCTCTCTCTCTCCACTCCCTCCAATCTCCCTCACTCTCTCTCTCTTTCTTTCTCAATTCAATTCATTTTGCTTTATTGGCCTGACGTAACAATGTACATATTGCCAAAGACAGGTAGCCTCTCCTCATCAGAGACGTCTTATAGCAGGCAGCAATGTAGTGTTCTGCCAACCCACAGCTCTCTGTTCCTCCCCCAACAGGACAGGTAGCCTCTCCTCATCAGAGACGTCTTTCAAACCTTGAATAAGGGTTTAACATTTGGGGAAATTACATGCTCTAATTGTTTTATATTTTTTACATTTAGTCAGGAAATGCAGCTCTGTCTCAGGTTCTGCTGTTCTTCAGTGGTTGCACAGCCTTTCCTCTACAGGGAGCCAGGTTTTCCTGTGTCAACCCTTCTCAATAGCAAGGCTGTGCTGCCTGTGCCTGTACTTGGTCACTTCTCAAAAATGTGGCATTGTTCTGCATTTGTTTCAACTTGAACAGTGTTGTAGAGTGTTTTATAATGGCTTGTCCATATGCCACCATTCTGTATCGCTAATTCCTCATTCCAGTTCTGCCAGAAGGTGTTTGTTTATGGACTCCTCAGTTAGTGTCAGCTGCTTGCTGTTGTACTGGGCTTTTCTGGTTCTGAATGTACGTTTATAGAGTTTTAAAGTCTCACAGTAATGAAGGTGGAATTCACCATTATTTGGGTCTCTGTGCTTTTGATTTGATAGTGTTCTAAGTTTTTCCCTCATAATTTTACAATCCGCATTAAACCAGTTGTGCTCTTTAAAAAAAAAGTAATATAAATGTCAGTTGTGCTTCTTTTGCCGTTTGCTTTAATCCAGTGTTGATGTTTTTTACTGCTAGATTGATGCCTTCATTACTGTGAGTGGATGCTCTCCCCTCTCTCCCCTCTCTCCCCTCTCTACCCTCTCTACCCTCTCTGTCTGTCTCTCTACCTTCTCTCCCCTCTCTACCCTCTCTGTCTGTCTCTCTACTCTCTCTACCCTCTCTGTCTGTGTCTCTCCCCTCTCTCCCCTCTCTCCCCTCTCTACCCTCTCTGTCTGTCTCTCTACTCTCTCTACCCTCTCTGTCTGTCTCTCTACTCTCTCCCCTCTCTACCCTCTCTACCCTCTCTGTCTGTCTCTCTACCCTCTCTCCCCTCTCTACCCTCTCTGTCTGTCTCTCTACTCTCTCTACCCTCTCTGTCTGTCTCTCTACTCTCTCTACCCTCTCTGTCTGTCTCTCTACCCTCTCTACTCTGTCTGTCTCTACCCTCTCTCCCCTCTCTACCCTCTCTGTCTGTCTCTCTACCCTCTCTACCCTCTCTGTCTGTGTCTCTACCCTCTCTGTCTGTGTCTCTACCCTCTCTGTCTGTGTCTCTACCCTCTCTGTCTGTGTCTCTACCCTCTCTGTCTGTGTCTCTACCCTCTCTACCCTCTCTCTCTCTCTCTCTGTTTGTCTCTGTCTCTCTCTCTGTTTGTCTATGTCTCTCTCTGTTTGGCTATGTCTCTCTCTGTTTGGCTATGTCTCTCTCTGTTTGTCTATGTCTCTATCTGTCTGTCTATGTCTCTCTCTGTCTCTCTCTGTCTCTCTCTGTGTGTCTCTCTCTGTCTCTCTCTGTGTGTCTCTCTCTGTGTCTCTCTCTCTGTGTCTCTCTCTCTGTGTCTCTCTCTCTGTGTCTCTCTCTCTGTGTCTCTCTCTCTGTGTCTCTGTGTCTCTCTCTGTGTCTCTCTCTCTGTGTCTCTCTCTGTGTCTCTCTCTGTGTCTCTCTCTGTGTCTCTCTCTGTGTCTCTCTGTCTCTCTATGTCTCTCTCTGTTTGTCTATGTCTCTCTCTGTTTCTCTCTGTCTCTCTCTCTGTTTCTCTCTGTCTCTCTCTCTGTGTCTCTCTCTGTTTGTGTCTCTCTCTGTTTGTGTCTCTCTCTGTTTGTGTCTCTCTCTGTGTCTCTCTCTGTGTCTCTCTCTGTTTGTCTCTCTCTGTTTGTCTATGTCTCTCTGTGTCTCTCTGTCTCTCTCATTGACAATGTGTTGTTGTTTAACTCATCATCATCATAAAGCGTAACCAACATAAATAAATAAAGTATCTCTCTATCTCTCTATCTCTCTATCTCTCTATCTCTCTCTTCTCATTTCCTTCCAAGCATTAGCTCTGTCAAGTTGGTTGTTGATCCTTGCTAGACAGCCATTTTCAAGCTGATTTAAACATTATTATTCACACAGTGGTAAGATTCCATTTTAAATTCAGGCTATAACAAAACAGACTTGTAGTCTTGGAAGGTCCCTGCTTCATTCTCCTAGCAGGCTAAGTGTAATTAGTTAGAACCTGTAAGCTGTGTTGGTTCTGTCTGTCTGTCCCAGTTAGTTAGTAGATACCTAGTCCCTGTCAACTGCTCATTAGCTTAAGAAGTGTTAGTGATTGTTACCCATTCAGAGTGGGTGCAGGTCCATCCACTTCTTTTGTTCTCTGCAGATTACAACTGAATAGGAGGCGGAGTGGCTACACCTGTGCTAGACAATTAGCTTAGTGATATTAGCACAGCCTCCTTGTTCAGCGGCAGCTGTTTGCGGCAGACGCCCCCTCCTGCGGGAGATGTCCTGCGGGAGTTGTTCTGCGGGCCGGCTCGGTCCTCCCCTCCTGCTCCGTGACTAGACGACTCATTGTGAGCTCACAGAACCGGGCTCCGGGCAGCCGAGTGGAAATGGAGGAAAACTAAACTCCCTGTGGACCGGTCATCTTTTCACTCTCTCCTCTCTACTTTTTCTTCCTCTGTTTCTGCTGCTAAAGACACTTTCTACCACTACATTTCAAGCCTAGGAAGCTCTTTGCCACCTTCTCCTCCCTGCTGAATCCTCCTCCTCCTCCCCCTCCCTCCTCCCTCTCTGTGGATGACTTCCTGAACCATTTTGAAAAGAAGGTTGACGACATCCGATCCTCATTTACTAAGCCTATTGACACCACTGGTCCTGCTCACACTGCCCTACCCTATGCTCTGACTTCTTTCTCCCCTCTCTCTCCAGATGAAATCTTGTGACTTGATCCTATCCCCTCCTCTCTTCTCCAGACCATTTCCAGAGACCTTCTCCCTTACCTCACCCCGCTCATCAACTCATCTTTGACCGCTGGCTGTGTCCCTTCCGTCTTCAAGAGGGCGAGAGTTGCACCCCTCCTCAAAAAACCTACAATGGATCCCTCCGATGTCAATAACTACAGACCAGTATCCCTTCTCTCTTTTCTCTCCAACTCTTGAGCGTTCCCTCTCTAACCAACTCTCCTGCTATCTCTCTCAGAATGACCTTGTTGATCTAAACCAGTCAGGTTTCAAGACTGGTCATTCAACTGAGACTGCTCTTCTCTGTGTCACGGAGGCTCTCCGTACTGCCAGATCTAACTCCCTCTCCTCTGCTCTTATCCTTCTAGACCTATCTGCTGCCTTTGACACTGTGAACCAACAGATCCTCCTCTCCACCCTCTATGAGTTGCACACTCTTGGATTTCGTCCTACCTGACAGGTCGCTCCTATCAGGTGGCGTGGCGAGAATCTGTCTCCACACCACGTGCTCTCACCACTGGTGTCCCCCAGGGCTCAGTTCTAGACCCTCTCCTATTCTCTCTATACACCAAGTCACTTGGCTCTGTCATATCCTCACATGGTCTCTCCTATCATTGCTACGCAGATGACACTCAATTCATTTTCTCCTTTCCCCCTTCTGATAACCAGGTGGTGAATCACATCTCTGCATGTCTGGCAGACATATCAGTTTGGATGTCGGATCACCACCTCAAGCTGAACCTCGGCAAGACTGAGCTGCTCTTCCTCCCAGGGAAGGACTGCCCGCTCCATGATCTCACCATCACGGTTGACAACTCC
Source organism: Thymallus thymallus (assembly GCA_023634145.1). Lineage (NCBI taxonomy): Eukaryota > Metazoa > Chordata > Actinopteri > Salmoniformes > Salmonidae > Thymallus > Thymallus thymallus. Next base: position 33,864,584 of record CM042379.1, on the reverse strand, counting down.
ATTGTGTCCTCCTTCCAGAGTGCAAAGAACCTTGGTGTGACCCTGGACAACACCCTGTCATTCTCTGATAACATCAAAGAACCTTGGTGTGACCCTGGACAACACCCTGTCGTTCTCTGATAACATCAAAGAACCTTGGTGTGACCCTGGACAACACCCTGTCATTCTGTTAACATCAAAGAGCCTTGGTGTGACCCTGGACAACACCCTGTCATTCTCTGTTAACATCAAAGAACCTTGGTGTGACCCAGGACAACACCCTGTCGTTCTCTGTTAACATCAAAGAACCTTGGTGTGACCCTGGACAACACCCTGTCATTCTCTGTTAACATCAAAGAACCTTGGTGTGACCCTGGACAACACCCTGTCATTCTCTGTTAACATCAAAGAACCTTGGTGTGACCCTGGACAACACCCTGTCAATACTGCAGGTCCTTATTAGTGTTAACTGTTACAGATGATTACTTTATAAGGCTTGTCTAAACATGAGGACATGTAGGCCGTAAGGCTCTGTCTAACAGCAGAGGATACATAGAATTACAGTAATGGGATACGTCCCAAATGGCACCTTATTCACTTTATTCTCTGTATAGTGCACTACGTTTGACCCATACAGTGGGGAGAACAAGTATTTGATACACTGCCGATTTTGCAGGTTTTCCCACTTAGTCTGTAATTTTTATCATAGGTACTCTTCAACTGTATATTTCCAAAGGTGCTATTGACATGAAAGTTTCACCAGATGTTGGTAACAACCCAAGTTATTTATTTATTTCACCATAAATTTGCCTCGACCAGGTGCTCCTCGCAAGATTTCTGACAGAGGAGTGAAAAGAATAATCAGAAGAGTTGTCCAAGAGCCAAGGACCACTTGTGGAGAGCTTCAAAAAGTCCTGCAATTAGCAGGTACTGTTGTCTCAAAGAAAACAGTAAGTAATGCACTCCACCGCCATGGCCTGTATGCACGCTTACCACGCAAGACTCCATTGCTGAAAAAAAAAGCATGTTGAAGCTCGTTTAAAGTTTGCTGCACAACATTTCGAAAAGCCAGTGAAATACTGGGAGAATATAGTGTGGTCAGATGAGAGCAAAATTGAACTGTTTGGATGTCATAATACACACCATGTTTGGAGGAGAAATGGCACTGCACATCACCCTAAAAACACCATACCAACAGGTGGGAACATCATGGTGTGGGGCTGCTTTTCAGCAAATGGTACTGGCAAACTTCACATAATTGAAGGAAGGATGAACAGGCAAATTTACGAGGAGCACCTGGTCGAGGCAAATTTATGGTGAAATGATTGTCTTTCCACTTCCGTATTATGGCCCCAACAGTGCTCACTGGAACATTCAGAAGCTTAGAAATGAGCCTATAACCAATGCCATCATTATGTTTTGCAACAATTAGGTTGCGAAGGTCTTGAGACAGCTCTTTGCTTGTGTCTTGTGTGACACCTTGGCAATGAGACCTTTTTGTAGGCCATCAGTTGGGACTGAACCAGCTGATATTAATTTGCACTGACAGGGGGCTGGATTGCTTTTTAATTACTGATAGTTTTCAGCTGTTGTCTTGGCTTTCCATGCCTTTTTGAACCTCCCTTTCTTCATGTGTTCAATACTTTTTCCCTGTGTCATTTCACATTATTACACATAACTTAATTTCTGAATTTATTTGGGTTTCTTTGTATGTATGGATTACTGGATTGCTGTATATCTTTACGTGCAAAACCTCAACATTCCTCTCATTGACTCAGTGTTGTTCTAAATAACCTACAGACAGACAGTGTTGTTCTATATTTTTATTTTACCTTTATTTTACTAGGCAAGTCAGTTAAAATTCTTATTTTCAATGACGGCCTAGGAACAGTGGGTTAACTGTCTTGTTCAGGGGCAGAACGACAGATTTTTAAGCTCGGGGATTCGATCCAGCAACCTTTCGGTTACGGGCCCAACACTCTAACCACTGGGCTACCTGCCGCCCCTACAGACAGACAGTAGTGATTGACAGTGTTGTTCTATATACCCTATTATTGAATCAGAGATCAGCTCTGATCTATAGACTTGATATTGGAGTTGCAGTTCATGTATTCAGGCCAAGACTGTTGACATATTTCCATGTTGGCCTAGTTATGTTGCTGTTGTGTTGTTTATAATCTGTATGTCAGGAAGCAGTACCCACTGTAATAAACTGTAGTGATATCATTACCACAGCTAGTTGGTAATGATCTCCCTCCTGGTTGACTTCACATTCACACACCCCAGGCAATATGAATCCATTTAAACCAATCCCAGGAACATGCATGTGGTGAAAAGTGGTGCCTATAACTCTGTTTTGAGCAGAGGGAGAACGGCAGGGGTGATGTTGCCCTGAATCCAATGAGCTCATTATCCTTTTAATGCCTGTAGAATTCCTATCATGCATCCCAAATGGCACCCTATTCTCTATTTAGTGCACTACTTTTGACCAGGGCCTTTAGGGAATAGGGTGCCATTAGGGATGCACACTACATTAACCCCCTACCTAACCTGTCTTGTTTGGGATGCACACTACATTAGCCCCCTACCTAACCTGTCTTGTTTGGGATGCACACTACATTAGCCCCCTACCTAACCTGTCTTGTTTGGGATGCACACTACATTAGCCCCCTACCTAACCTGTCTTGTTTGGGATGCACACTACATTAGCCCCCTACCTAACCTGTCTTGTTTGGGATGCACACTACATTAGCCCCCTACCTAAGCCTGTCTTGTTTGGGATGCACACTACATTAGCCCCCTACCTAACCTGTCTTGTTTGGGATGCACACTACATTAGCCCCCTACCTAACCTGTCTTGTTTGGGATGCACACTACATTAGCCCCCTACCTAAGCCTGTCTTGTTTGGGATGCACACTACATTAGCCCCCTACCTAAGCCTGTCTTGTTTGGGATGCACACTACATTAACCCCCTACCTAACCTGTCTTGTTTGGGATGCACACTACATTAGCCCCCTACCTAAGCCTGTCTTGTTTGGGATGCACACTACATTAGCCCCCTACCTAACCTGTCTTGTTTGGGATGCACACTACATTAGCCCCCTACCTAAGCCTGTCTTGTTTGGGATGCACACTACATTAGCCCCCTACCTAAGCCTGTCTTGTTTGGGATGCACACTACATTAGCCCCCTACCTAAGCCTGTCTTGTTTGGGATGCACACTACATTAGCCCCCTACCTAAGCCTGTCTTGTTCTGTCTGTCTTTCTCACAGGTAGACCTCCTACGCCCCAAGCATTATCCTCTCTGCTTAATCAGACACATGAAGTGTTTCCTGTGTAGTTTTCTTCTTCAGGTCATCGTGGGACATGTTCCCAGTCTACACAGCATGATGTTAACTACACCTTTCATTGACCCGATAAACTGCCTGACCTGCAGTAACATACAGCTTGGCTATCTCACTGTGCCCAAGATCATACAGTTTAGCAAGTCATACAATGAAGATATCACGTCCTGAAGTTCATTATACAGTATTCTGCTTCATTAGCATAATATACCGTATTCTGCTTCATTAGCATTATATACCGTATTCTGCTTCATTAGCATAATATACAGTATTCTGCTTCATTAGCATAATATACAGTATTCTGCTTCATTAGCATAGTATACCGTATTCTGCTTCATTAGCATAATATACAGTATTCTGCTTCATTAGCATAATATACAGTATTCTGCTTTATTAGCATAATATACAGTATTCTGCTTCGTTAGCATAATATACAGTATTCTGCTTTATTAGCATAATATACAGTATTCTGCTTCGTTAGCATGATATACAGTATTCCCAAGTTCATGTGAAAGTCACAAAGCAAAGAGAAAGTTTCTGTGATTTTCCTCGACAGGAGGATGAAATTGATTCACAATTTCTAACCTATCAAAAGCATGAAAGGCCACTTCTGCTGTTGGATGATAAGGCTTCAAGGCCACTGCTGCCAGATCCCCAGGACAGTGCTCTGGTCCCAGCCTACCAGCCTCTCAGCCACACGGAGCGCTGACCAACTATTTCCATCACCCTCCAAGAGTGGAACCATTGGGAAGCTTCAACAGGAAACACTGGGTGCACCCTAAATGGCACACTAATACCTATGTAGCGCACTACTTGTGACCAGTGCCAATAGGGGCCTATGTAGGGAACAGGGTACCATTTGGGACACATCCACTACCTACTGCTGGAGGTGATAAATGGGTAGCAGGGGTGAGGAGAAAGAAAAAACCTACTGGTCAGTGATAACACAGGAGAGATGAGGAGACAGATAAACCCACTGGTCAGTGATAACACAGGAGAGATGAGGAGACAGACAAACCCACTGGTCAGTGATAACACAGGAGAGATGAGGAGACAGATAAACCCACTGGTCAGTGATAACACAGGAGAGATGAGGAGACAGACAAACGCACTGGTCAGTGATAACACAGGATAGATGAGGAGACAGATAAACCCACTGGTCAGTGATAACACAGGATAGATGAGGAGACAGATAAACCCACTGGTCAGTGATAACACAGGAGAGATGAGGAGACAGACAAACCCACTGGTCAGTGATAACACAGGAGAGATGAGGAGACAGAGAAACCCACTGGTCAGTGATAACACAGGAGAGATGAGGAGACAGATAAACCCACTGGTCAGTGATAACACAGGATAGATGAGGAGACAGATAAACCCACTGGTCAGTGATAACACAGGAGAGATGAGGAGACAGAGAAACCCACTGGTCAGTCATAACACAGGAGAGATGAGGAGACAGAGAAACCCACTGGTCAGTGATAACACAGGAGAGATGAGGAGACAGACAAACCCACTGGTCAGTGATAACACAGGAGAGATGAGGAGACAGACAAACCCACTGGTCAGTGATAACACAGGAGAGATGAGGAGACTGACAAACCCACTGGTCAGTGATAACACAGGAGAGATGAGGAGACAGACAAACCCACTGGTCAGTGATAACACAGGAGAGATGAGGAGACAGACAAACCCACTGGTCAGTCATAACACAGGAGAGATGAGGAGACAGAGAAACCCACTGGTCAGTGATAACACAGGAGAGATGAGGAGACAGACAAACCCACTGGTCAGTGATAACACAGGAGAGATGAGGAGACAGACAAACCCACTGGTCAGTGATAACACAGGAGAGATGAGGAGACAGACAAACCCACTGGTCAGTGATAACACAGGAGAGATGAGGAGACAGACAAACCCACTGGTCAGTGATAACACAGGAGCGATGAGGAGACAGACAAACCCACTGGTCAGTGATAACACAGGAGAGATGAGGAGACAGACAAACCCACTGGTCAGTCATAACACAGGAGAGATGAGGAGACAGAGAAACCCACTGGTCAGTGATAACACAGGAGAGATGAGGAGACAGACAAACCCACTGGTCAGTGATAACACAGGAGAGATGAGGAGACAGACAAACCCACTGGTCAGTGATAACACAGGAGAGATGAGGAGACAGACAAACCCACTGGTCAGTGATAACACAGGAGAGATGAGGAGACAGAAAAACCCACTGGTCAGTGATAACACAGGAGAGATGAGGAGACATATAAACCCACTGGTCAGTGATAACACAGGATAGATGAGGAGACAGATAAACCCACTGGTCAGTGATAACACAGGAGAGATGAGGAGACAGACAAACCCACATAATTCTACCTTCATAATTCTACCTTCATAATTCTGCGTTCCTAAATATTCTGCCTTAATAATTCTGCCTTCATAATTCTGCCTTCTAAGTGGCGCAGTGTTCTAAGAAGCTGCATCTCAGTGCTAGAGGCTTCACTACAGACAACCTGGTCCGAATCCAGCCTGTGTCACAACTGTCCGTGATCAGGAGTTCCACAGGGCGGCGCACATTTGGCCCAGCATTGTCCGAGTTTGGCCGGTGTAGGCCGGTGTAGGCCGTCATTGTACATAAGAATATGTTCTTAACTGACT
>CM042379.1:33778594-33853594 GCA_023634145.1 Thymallus thymallus | reverse complement strand
TGAGGTCTAGTTTCCAGTGTTTCCAGGTGATAGTGTTAGCGGTGTTGTTGGCTAGCTCCTGAACAACAGGTGAAACCGTGCCTCATCAGCTCATTGTTATGGATGTATCCAAATACATGTCACTAGAAAACAGCTTCAACTAATGCAAATGCAGCTACTTTGTTGTTAATCCAAACACTCCAGCTAAGCGGTCCGTCCTCAATAGTAACCTTTCTGCAGCCAGGGGAAATGTCAGTGTGAATGAATACTTGGTAAGTAGAGACACACTCCTATTAATTCCCCTCAGAGGGCTCGCTCTCTGTCATGGACCTGGGAGTGATTACCATTGACATTCTCTTTGAAGATACTGGAGGGGCGGATGAGTGGAGGGGTGGAGGGGCGGATGAGTGGAGGGGCGGATGAGTGGAGGGGCGGATGAGTGGAGGGGTGGAGGGGCGGATGAGTGGAGGGGTGGAGGGGCAGATGAGTGGAGGGGTGGAGGGGCGGATGAGTGGAGGGGTGGAGGGGCGGATGAGTGGAGGGGTGGAGGGGCGGATGAGTGGAGGGGTGGAGGGGCGGATGAGTGGAGGGGTGGAGGGGCGGATGAGTGGAGGGGTGGAGGGGCGGATGAGTGGAGGGGTGGAGGGGCGGATGAGTGGAGGGGTCTCTACTTACCAAGTATTCATTCACACTGACATTTCCCCTGGCTGCAGAAAGGTTACTATTGAGGACGGACCGCTTAGCTGGAGTGTTTGGATTAACAACTGTCCTTGGTGCTGAAATGCTGCAGCTAACTCAGGATGGACTGGTTAATGTGAGATAGTCACTCATTCTGTCTCTCTCTCTCTCTCTCTCTCTCTCTCTCTCTCTCTCTCTCTCTCTCTCTGCGCCTCTCTCTCTTTCCGTCTCTCCTCTCTGTCTCTACGGTCTCTGCTATCCTTTCTCACTGTCCCTGTCTGTCTCTATATTCAAATACACTTCTTTGAATTAAATCATAATCTCACATTGGAACTAATACATATGATAACAGATACAAGTTAAGGACAGAGTGGTATATTGTACAGGTATACTGAATGTGGAACACCACAGTATCTTTAACAACACTTTAAAACAATCAGCTTACAAGATTATTGACAAAACACCATTGGCATGTCAGTCACATGCTGATTTCATCTACTTCCTGTCCTCGCTCTACACCTGGACCCACACTAATGCAATGAATCAGGAGGGAGCGAGAGAGAGAGGATATAACTGTGTGTTGGTCTCTCTCTCTCTTTCTCTCTCTTCCCCTGTGCTAATATAGTAACTCTTGGCATAGGCACAGCTGTGTGATTATTATTATTATTTAACCAGGCAAGTCAGTTAAGAACAAATTCTTATTTACAATGGCAGCCTGCCTACAGGGTCAAACCCTGGAGAAAATTAGGGTTAAGTGCCTAGCTCAAGGACACATTGACAGGTTTTTCACCTTGTCGGCTTGGGTATTCGAACCAGCAACCTTTAGGTTACTGGCTCAAAGCTCTACCTGCTGCCCACATTAACAGACTCATTGTATAGTCACGCTCTGATGCTCTTTTCATCACACATCTGTTTGTTTTTTATTAGCTATGGAGAGACAGAGGATGATTTATTAGTTATGGAGAGACAGAGGATGATTTATTAGCTATGGAGAGACAGAGGATGATTTATTAGCTATGGAGAGACAGAGGATGATTTATTAGCTATGGAGAGACAGAGGATGATTTATTAGCTATGGAGAGACAGAGGATGAGTTATTAGCTATGGAGAGACAGAGGATGAGTTATTAGCTATGGAGAGACAGAGGATGAGTTATTAGCTATGGAGAGACAGAGGATGAGTTATTAGCTATGGAGAGACAGAGGATGAGTTATTAGCTATGGAGAGACAGAGGATGAGTTATTAGCTATGGAGAGACAGAGGATGAGTTATTAGCTATGGAGAGACAGAGGATGAGTTATTAGCTATGGAGAGACAGAGGATGAGTTATTAGCTATGGAGAGACAGAGGATGAGTTATTAGCTATGGAGAGACAGAGGATGAGTTATTAGCTATGGAGAGACAGAGGATGATTTATTAGCTATGGAGAGACAGAGGATGAGTTATTAGCTATGGAGAGACAGAGGATGATTTATTAGCTATGGAGAGACAGAGGATGATTTATTAGCTATGGAGAGACAGAGGATGATTTATTAGCTATGGAGAGACAGAGGATGAGTTATTAGCTATGGAGAGACAGAGGATGATTTATTAGCTATGGAGAGACAGAGGATGATTTATTAGCTATGGAGAGACAGAGGATGAGTTATTAGCTATGGAGAGACAGAGGATGATTTATTAGTTATGGAGAGACAGAGGATGAGTTATTAGCTATGGAGAGACAGAGGATGATTTATTAGTTATGGAGAGACAGAGGATGAGTTATTAGCTATGGAGAGACAGAGGATGATTTATTAGCTATGGAGAGACAGAGGATGAGTTATTAGCTATGGAGAGACAGAGGATGAGTTATTAGCTATGGAGAGACAGAGGATGAGTTATTAGCTATGGAGAGACAGAGGATGATTTATTAGCTATGGAGAGACAGAGGATGAGTTATTAGCTATGGAGAGACAGAGGATGATTTATTAGCTATGGAGAGACAGAGGATGATTTATTAGCTATGGAGAGACAGAGGATGAGTTATTAGCTATGGAGAGACAGAGGATGAGTTATTAGCTATGGAGAGACAGAGGATGATTTATTAGCTATGGAGAGACAGAGGATGATTTATTAGTTATGGAGAGACAGAGGATGAGTTATTAGCTATGGAGAGACAGAGGATGAGTTATTAGCTATGGAGAGACAGAGGATGAGTTATTAGCTATGGAGAGACAGAGGATGATTTATTAGCTATGGAGAGACAGAGGATGATTTATTAGCTATGGAGAGACAGAGGATGATTTATTAGCTATGGAGAGACAGAGGATGATTTATTAGCTATGGAGAGACAGAGGATGATTTATTAGTTATGGAGAGACAGAGGATGAGTTATTAGCTATGGAGAGACAGAGGATGATTTATTAGCTATGGAGAGACAGAGGATGAGTTATTAGCTATGGAGAGACAGAGGATGAGTTATTAGCTATGGAGAGACAGAGGATGATTTATTAGTTATGGAGAGACAGAGGATGAGTTATTAGCTATGGAGAGACAGAGGATGAGTTATTAGCTATGGAGAGACAGAGGATGATTTATTAGCTATGGAGAGACAGAGGATGATTTATTAGTTATGGAGAGACAGAGGATGAGTTATTATTAGAGACAGAGGATGAGTTATTATTAGAGACAGAAGATGATTTATTAGTTATGGAGAGACAGAGGATGAGTTATTAGTTATGGAGAGACAGAGGATGAGTTATTATTAGAGACAGAGGATGAGTTATTAGTTATGGAGGGACAGAGGATGATTTATTAGCTATGGAGAGACAGAGGATGATTTATTAGCTATGGAGAGACAGAGGATGATTTATTAGCTATGGAGAGACAGAGGATGATTTATTAGCTATGGAGAGACAGAGGATGATTTATTAGCTATGGAGAGACAGAGGATGAGTTATTAGTTATGGAGGGACAGAGGATGATTTATTAGCTATGGAGAGACAGAGGATGATTTATTAGCTATGGAGAGACAGAGGATGAGTTATTAGTTATGGAGAGACAGAGGATGACAGACCATCTCATCCCTGGTCTAAAGGTCAACATGTTATCATTCACCTTAAAACTGTATTGTTTTACTTTAAATGAATGTGAAGTATTTGCATTAGCTTTTTGACTATGAGGTATTTTTATATATAATATACTTAACCTTTGGTGTTTCACAAACACTCATTAAGTCCAGTATCTAACACATTGCTTAGTTCCAACTTAATTTGAATAATTTAATTTGCATAGTTTTACATTTTGCAGCTGGAAACGGAAACATATCCATTGTTTATTGATGTGGAAGTTCTACTTTGAACACACCATATCGAACCACATCCACCAGCCAGCTAATTACAGGTCTTTTTACAGAGGAAATGAATGTAGACAATATACAACTATCATTGTTTTGGAAACGCATAACAGCAATATTGTTCTGGTAACAAAGTTCATTCTAACTCCTATGATGATATTATATGATATGATATAATATGCAAGGATGGCTGTTTATCTAAAGCTATGCCCTGTGGAACTGGATCTGTTTTCTGCCCCTGTATCCTAAGCATTCATGGAGAGAATATTCTGTCTGAGAAACTGAACGACCACCTCTCTGGAACACTGTCTTCTTCTTCTCTGGTTGAACAGAAACAAACAAACACAGCTGGCTGAGAAACTGAACGACCACCTCTCCTGTCTGTTTAGAGTTGGGATGGCATCATCTCTCCTGTCTGTTTAGAGTTGGGATGGCATCATCTCTCCTGTCTGTTTAGAGTTGGGATGGCAGCATCTCTCCTGTCTGTTTAGAGTTGGGATGGCATCATCTCTCCTGTCTGTTTAGAGTTGGGATGGCAGCATCTCTCCTGTCTGTTTAGAGTTGGGATGGCAACATCTCTCCTGTCTGTTTAGAGTTGGGATGGCAGCATCTCTCCTGTCTGTTTAGAGTTGGGATGGCAGCATCTCTCCTGTCTGTTTAGAGTTGGGATGGCAGCATCTCTCCTGTCTGTTTAGAGTTGGGATGGCATCATCTCTCCTGTCTGTTTAGAGTTGGGATGGCATCATCTCTCCTGTCTGTTTAGAGTTGGGATGGCAGCATCTCTCCTGTCTGTTTAGAGTTGGGATGGCATCATCTCTCCTGTCTGTTTAGAGTTGGGATGGCAGCATCTCTCCTGTCTGTTTAGAGTTGGGATGGCATCATCTCTCCTGTCTGTTTAGAGTTGGGATGGCATCATCTCTCCTGTCTGTTTAGAGTTGGGATGGCAGCATCTGTTTAGCAGGACTCCCGAGTTGCACAGAGGTCTAGGACACTTAATCTCAGTGCTTGAGGCGTCACTGCAGACCCTGGTTCCATCCCTATGGAGTCCCATAGGGTGGCGCACAATTGGCCCAGCGTTGTTCAGGTTAGGGGAGGCTGGGTTAGGCCTTCATTGTAAATAAAAATTTGTTCTTAACTTACTTGCGTAGTTAAATAAAAAAAAATAGAGCTGTGATGGCAACATCTCTCCCAGTGATCTGTTTAGAGCTGGGATGGCAACATCTCTCCCAGTGATCTGTTTAGAGCTGGGATGGCAACATCTCTCCCAGTGATCTGTTGGCAACATCTCTCCCAGTGATCTGTTTAGAGCTGGGATGGCAACATCTCTCCCAGTGATCTGTTGGCAACATCTCTCCCAGTGCTCTGTTTAGAGCTGGGATGGCAACATCTCTCCCAGTGATCTGTTGGCAACATCTCTCCCAGTGATCTGTTTAGAGCTGGGATGGCAACATCTCTCCCAGTGATCTGTTGGCAACATCTCTCCCAGTGCTCTGTTTAGAGCTGGGATGGCAACATCTCTCCCAGTGATCTGTTGGCAACATCTCTCCCAGTGCTCTGTTTAGAGCTGGGATGGCAACATCTCTCCCAGTGATCTGTTGGCAACATCTCTCCCAGTGCTCTGTTTAGAGCTGGGATGGCAACATCTCTCCCAGTGGTCTTTTTGAGCTGGGAGAAAACATCTCTCCCAGTGATCTGTTGTCAACATCTCTCCCATTGCTCTGTTTAGAGCTGGGATTGCAACATCTCTCCCAGTGATGTTTTTAGAGCTGGGGTGGCAATAGACATGTAAAGTGTGAGATGGGCTTTTCATCAGCTATTTATGAAGTAAATCTTTAAATCAATGACGTCTCTCTTACAGAGAGAACAACATAACTAACTAACTCTTCTCCTCCAGCAAAGTGGTTTGTAAGGATGGTCACTTAATACTCCACTAAAGGTGGTTGTTTTCCATGTTGATCAAAAATACTATTTAATTTGATGTAAATGTTTGAGGACAGGGTTTTGATGTAAATGTTTGAGGACAGAGTTTTGATGTAAATGTTTGAGGACAGGGTTTTGATGTAAATGTTTGAGGACAGGGTTTTGATGTAAATGTTTGAGGACAGAGTTTTGATGTAAATGTTTGAGGACAGGGTTTTGATGTAAATGTTTGAGGACAGAGTTTTGATGTAAATGTTTGAGGACAGGGTTTTGATGTAAATGTTTGAGGACAGAGTTTTGATGTAAATGTTTGAGGACAGGGTTTTGATGTAAATGTTTGAGGACAGGGTTTTGATGTAAATGTTTGAGGACAGGGTTTTGATGTAAATGTTTGAGGGCAGGGTTTTGATGTAAATGTTTGAGGACAGAGTTTTGATGTAAATGTTTGAGGACAGGGTTTTGATGTAAATGTTTGAGGACAGAGTTTTGATGTAAATGTTTGAGGACAGGGTTTTGATGTAAATGTTTGAGGACAGGGTTTTGATGTGGATGTTTCAGGACAGGGTTTTGATGTAAATGTTTGAGGACAGAGTTTTGATGTAAATGTTTGAGGACAGAGTTTTGATGTAAATGTTTCAGGACAGGGTTTTGATGTAAATGTTTGAGGACAGAGTTTTGATGTAAATGTTTGAGGACAGAGTTTTGATGTAAATGTTTGAGGACAGAGTTTTGATGTAAATGTTTCAGGACAGGGTTTTGATGTAAATGTTTGAGGACAGAGTTTTGATGTAAATGTTTGAGGACAGAGTTTTGATGTAAATGTTTGAGGACAGAGTTTTGATGTAAATGTTTGAGGACAGAGTTTTGATGTAAATGTTTCAGGACAGGGTTTTGATGTAAATGTTTGAGGACAGAGTTTTGATGTAAATGTTTGAGGACAGAGTTTTGATGTAAATGTTTGAGGACAGAGTTTTGATGTAAATGTTTGAGGACAGGGTTTTGATGTAAATGTTTGAGGACAGGGTTTTGATGTAAATGTTTCAGGACAGGGTTTTGATGTAAATGTTTGAGGACAGGGTTTTGATGTAAATGTTTGAGGACAGGGTTTTGATGTAAATGTTTGAGGACAGAGTTTTGATGTAAATGTTTGAGGACAGAGTTTTGATGTAAATGTTTGAGGACAGAGTTTTGATGTAAATGTTTGAGGACAGAGTTTTGATGTAAATGTTTGAGGACAGGGTTTTGATGTAAATGTTTGAGGACAGGGTTTTGATGTAAATGTTTCAGGACAGGGTTTTGATGTAAATGTTTGAGGACAGGGTTTTGATGTAAATGTTTGAGGACAGGGTTTTGATGTAAATGTTTGAGGACAGGGTTTTGATGTGGATGTTTGAGGACAGGGTTTTGATGTAAATGTTTGAGGACAGAGTTTTGATGTAAATGTTTGAGGACAGAGTTTTGATGTAAATGTTTCAGGACAGGGTTTTGATGTAAATGTTTGAGGACAGAGTTTTGATGTAAATGTTTGAGGACAGAGTTTTGATGTAAATGTTTGAGGACAGAGTTTTGATGTAAATGTTTCAGGACAGGGTTTTGATGTAAATGTTTGAGGACAGAGTTTTGATGTAAATGTTTGAGGACAGAGTTTTGATGTAAATGTTTGAGGACAGAGTTTTGATGTAAATGTTTGAGGACAGGGTTTTGATGTAAATGTTTGAGGACAGGGTTTTGATGTAAATGTTTCAGGACAGGGTTTTGATGTAAATGTTTGAGGACAGGGTTTTGATGTAAATGTTTGAGGACAGGGTTTTGATGTAAATGTTTGAGGACAGAGTTTTGATGTAAATGTTTGAGGACAGAGTTTTGATGTAAATGTTTGAGGACAGAGTTTTGATGTAAATGTTTGAGGACAGAGTTTTGATGTAAATGTTTGAGGACAGAGTTTTGATGTAAATGTTTGAGGACAGGGTTTTGATGTAAATGTTTGAGGACAGGGTTTTGATGTAAATGTTTGAGGACAGGGTTTTGATGTAAATGTTTGAGGACAGGGTTTTGATGTAAATGTTTGAGGACAGGGTTTTGATGTAAATGTTTGAGGACAGGGTTTTGATGTGGATGTTTGAGGACAGGGTTTTGATGTAAATGTTTGAGGACAGGGTTTTGATGTAAATGTTTGAGGACAGGGTTTTGATGTAAATGTTTGAGGACAGGGTTTTGATGTAAATGTTTGAGGACAGGGTTTTGATGTAAATGTTTGAGGACAGAGTTTTGATGTAAATGTTTGAGGACAGAGTTTTGATGTAAATGTTTGAGGACAGGGTTTTGATGTAAATGTTTGAGGACAGGGTTTTGATGTAAATGTTTGAGGACAGGGTTTTGATGTAAATGTTTGAGGACAGAGTTTTGATGTAAATGTTTGAGGACAGGGTTTTGATGTAAATGTTTGAGGACAGGGTTTTGATGTAAATGTTTGAGGACAGAGTTTTGATGTAAATGTTTGAGGACAGGGTTTTGATGTAAATGTTTGAGGACAGGGTTTTGATGTAAATGTTTGAGGACAGGGTTTTGATGTAAATGTTTGAGGACAGGGTTTTGTTCTTTCTGGATTCCATTACAATGACAATCTCAGAGAATGCTTTTTTGCCAAAGAATAGATGCAGAACAAATAGTTTTCCCGCACTACAGACTATATATCGGTCCTCTAATACCAGTAAAGGCCCAATGCACGACTTTTATTAAAACATATATTTTTTTCTAAAAATGTATTATTCATTTTTTTAGTATCAATAAGTGGCTGAACATATTTAGATGGACCTAAAAGCACACACTCACATTTTAATGTAGTGTCAACATAACGCCGGTAAAACTTTTGGTGGTCCCCCTCTTGATGGTAGAGAGATTTTCTTTTATACCAGTATCTCCCCCCTGACCTGCTAGTACCAGTATCTCCCCCCTGACCTGCTAGATCCATTATCTCCCCCCTGACCTGCTAGTACCAGTATCTCCCCCCTGACCTGCTAGATCCAGTATCTCCCCCCTGACCTGCTAGATCCAGTATCTCCTCATTACCCCTGACCTGCTAGATCCAGTATCTCCCCCCTGACCTGCTAGTACCAGTATCTCCTCATCACCCCTATCCTGAGTGAATGCCTACGTAGGTTAAGTCCAATAATTACTTACAATATTGCATGTGATATAATATAACAACTGTACATGAGTATGTATATACAGACCTGTATGAATAAATAGGTCCTGAGTGGATGAGTGCTGACGGACCAGAGTTACTCACGGATGGATGCATAATTGTTAAACTAGGTCCTAGCACCCCAACAGTTCCAGATCTATGTTGCCGACGGCACGGCACCCCGGCGAGGCATTATATAGTCTAATAGCCGCCGGCAGGAAGGACCTCCTGTAGCGCTCTCTGGCACACCGTGGTGGGATCAGTCTGTGACTGAAAGTGCTCCTCTGCGTCATAACCATAGCGTGCAGAGGGTGGGTGACGTTGTCCATGATGGCCAGCAGTTTGGCCAGGATCCGTCTCTCCGCCACCTCCTCTAGAGTGTCAAGGCTCATCCCCAGGACAGAGCTAGCCTTCCTGATCAGCTTATTTACCCGAGAAGCATCACCGGCTTTGATGTTTGCTCCCCAGCACACCACTGCAAAAAAGATGGCACTGGCCACCACAGACTGGTAGAAGGTATGCAGTAGTTTACTGCACACGTTGAAGGACCTGAGCCTCCTCAGAAAGTAGAGTCGGCTCTGGCCCTTTTTGTACAGGGCCCCGGTGTTACCGGCCCATTCCAGCCTGTTGTCCACATGGACTCCCAGGAACTTGTATGACCCAACCATTTCCACATCCATCCCCTGTATAGGGACTGCAGTCAGTTGTGCCTTGGTTCTCCTGAAGTCCACCACCATCTCCTTTGTTTTGCTGATGTTGAGCTGAAGGTGGTTCTGCTCACACCACAACACAAAGTCACTGATTGTGCTCCTGTACTCCTCCTCCAGCCCACCCCTGATGCACCCTACAATAGCAGAGTCATCCGAGAACTTCTGTAGGTGGCATGTTTCAGAGTTATATCTGAAGTCTGAGGTGTAGAGGGTGAACAGGAAGGGGGACAGGACCGTACCCTGGGGGGCCCCTGGGTTGCTAACTGCCCGTTCTGACACAAAGCTCTGTAGTCGCACAAATTCTGGCCTACCGGTCAGGTAGTCCGTGACCCAGGAGACTAAGGGTGCTTCCACTTTCATCCTCCTCATCTTCTCACCCAGTAGCAGGGGCTGAATGGTATTGAAGGCACTGGAGAAGTCAAAAAACATAACCCTCACAGTGCAACCTGCGTTGTCCAAACTGCAGGGGGTCCATTGATGAACACACCAGGGGTCTGAGGTGAGCGAGGACTAACCTTTCCAGGGTCTTCATGATGTGGGATGTTAGCGCTACAGGTCTGAAGTCATTCAGGACAGTGGGGTGGCGCCAAACACACTGTTAGCAGTCAGAGTAGAACACTCTGTTAGCAGTCAGAGTAGAACACTCTGTTAGCAGTCAGAGTAGAACACTCTTTGGGCTTTTGAGTTTCAAGAAGTTTGCAAAGGAATAGTTCAGTAAGACGTGACACATTTGAATAGAATAGAATATACATCTACTACAATAATAATTACATTTTAATAGAATAAGCAGTACTTCAATTCCTACTTTAAGGGTTTTTTTTCTCAGACTTTATATAGCCCTTGCAATGATCTTTTTCAGATTAAATCCATAATCCTGAACTATTCTAGTTCAACTGTAGCAAAATAAAAAATACAACTAAAGAAAAGAGACAAAAGAAAACGAACTAAAACAACAATTAATGCAGAACAACGGGAGCTGCTTAACAGGCGACCAGCAGGGCGGCGCCAAACACACTGTTAGCAGTCAGAGTAGAACACTCTGTTAGCAGTCAGAGTAGATGTTTCCACCCCGATGTTCCACTGATATGCAAACTGCAGGGGGTCCAGTGATGTACACACCAGGGGTCTGAGTTGAGAACTGCAGGGGGTCCAGTGATGAACACACCAGGGGTCTGAGTTGAGAACTGCAGGGGGTCCAGTGATGAACACACCAGGGGTCTGAGTTGAGAACTGCAGGGGGTCCAGTGATGTACACACCAGGGGTCTGAGTTGAGAACTGCAGGGGGTCCAGTGATGAACACACCAGGGGTCTGAGTTGAGAACTGCAGGGGGTCCAGTGATGAACACACCAGGGGTCTGAGGTGAGAACTGCAGGGGGTCCAGTGATGAACACACCAGGGGTCTGAGGTGAGAACTGCAGGGGGTCCAGTGATGAACACACCAGGGGTCTGAGGTGAGAACTGCAGGGGGTCCAGTGATGAACACACCAGGGGTCTGAGTTGAGCGAGGACTAACCTTTCCAGGGTCTTCATGATGTGGGATGTTAGCGCTACAGGTCTGAAGTCATTCAGGACAGTGGGGTGTGCCTTCTTGGGCACTGGGACGAGGCAGGATGTTAGGAGTAGTTAGTTAAAGTCAAACAGCACAGTTAGGAGCCAGCATTGGCTCTGTCCTGGGTCCTCTCCGTCTGCCCACTGTTGAAGCCAGTGATATTTCTCAAACCCTTCCACACCTCTCTCACCTGGCTCTCCTAACTCAAGCCAGTTAGGAGCCAGCTGGGAAGATAATGAATTCAGGGCAGTTAGGAGCCAGCTGGGAAGATAATGAATTCAGGGCAGTTAGGAGCCAGTTGGGAAGATAATGAATTCAGGGCAGTTAGGAGCCAGCTGGGAAGATAATGAATTCAGGGCAGTTAGGAGCCAGCTGGGAAGATAATGAATTCAGGGCAGTTAGGAGCCAGCTGGGAAGATAATGAATTCAGGGCAAGTGACCTTTTCAACTCATGTACAAAACACTCCTATCCTGAGTAAGGTGCTCTTAGCTAGGTTCTTAGCTAGGTTCTTAGCTAGGTTCTTAGCTAGGTTCTTAGCTAGGTTCTTAGCTAGGTTAACTTTTAGTTTTTTTTATCTTCAAATGGGTTGAAATAATAATTGAAACTGAAATAGGTTGTTAGGTTGTCATTGAAAGAGTCATTTGCTTCAGTATTCATTTTAATTATCAATGACCCTATTCAACCCTGGTCCTAAAACACAGTTGTTAGGCGCATGGTTTAAAACCGTGTTTGGGGTTGAATTATGTTGGGTTGATGAAGTCCAATAGAGTTAAAAGAGAAGCCAGATTATATTGAAGTAGCATGAAGTACAGGAGGACTGTCTGCCTTGCCTCTGTCTGGCCTGCCTCTGTCTCGCCTTGCCTCTGTCTGGCCTGCCTCTGTCTCGCCTTGCCTCTGTCTGGCCTGCCTCTGTCTCGCCTTGCCTCTGTCTGGCCTGCCTCTGTCTCGCCTTGCCTCTGTCTGGCCTGCCTCTGTCTCGCCTTGCCTCTGTCTGGCCTGCCTCTGTCTCGCCTTGCCTCTGTCTGGCCTGCCTCTGTCTCGCCTTGCCTCTGTCTGGCCTGCCTCTGTCTCGCCTTCCCTCTGTCTGGCCTGCCTCTGTCTGCCTTGCCTCTGTCTGGCCTGCCTCTGTCTGCCTTGCCTCTGTCTGGCCTGCCTCTGTCTGCCTTGCCTCTGTCTGGCCTGCCTCTGTCTCGCCTTGCCTCTGTCTGCCTTGCCTCTGTCTGGCCTGCCTCTGTCTCGCCTTGCCTCTGTCTGGCCTGCCTCTGTCTGGCCTGCCTCTGTCTCGCCTTGCCTCTGTCTGCCTTGCCTCTGTCTGGCCTGCCTCTGTCTGCCTTGCCTCTGTCTGCCTTGCCTCTGTCTGGCCTGCCTCTGTCTGGCCTGCCTCTGTCTCGCCTGCTGCCTGATCTTCCAATGTCATCTCTCTACCAATTACATTCTAAATGGTCATTTATCTCCGTTAATTGCCTTAATTAATGTTCAATGGAACACCAGATAGAATCCCACTTCATTTGTTCCCGTTTTAATTTAACATATCACAGATTATTATCAGACCATAAGATATTCATCTCCTTAATAACTCTTGTCTACTCCAGACACCTCCATGTTCCAGCTGCATGATGGGTAAAGATGAGATGAACATGTTCCAGCTGGATGGTGGGAAGAGACGAGATAAAAACGTTCCAGCTGGATGATGGGGATAGATGAGATAAACATGTCCAGCTGGATGATGGGGATAGATGAGATGAAAACGTTCCAGCTGGATGATGGGGATAGATGAGATAAACATGTTCCAGCAGGATGATGGTGATAGATGAGATGAAAACGTTCCAGCTGGATGATGGGGATAGATGAGATAAACATGTTCCAGCAGGATGATGGGGATAGATGAGATGAAAACGTTCCAGCTGGATGATGGGGATAGATGAGATAAACATGTTCCAGCTGGATGGTGGGTATAGATATCCTGTCTGATTACTCACTATAGTTGCATACACTGTCCTATCTGATTACCCACCATAGTTACATACACTGTCCTGTCTGATTACCCACCATAGTAACATACACTGTCCTGTCTGATTACCCACCATAGTAACATACACTGTCCTGTCTGATTACCCACCATAGTAACATACACTGTCCTGTCTGATTACCCACCATAGTTACATACACTGTCCTGTCTGATTACCCACCATAGTAACATACACTGTCCTGTCTGATTACCCACCATAGTAACATACACTGTCCTGTCTGATTACCCACCATAGTAACATACACTGTCCTGTCTGATTACCCACCATAGTAACATACACTGTCCTGTCTGATTACCCACCATAGTAACATACACTGTCCTGTCTGATTACCCACCATAGTTACATACACTGTCCTGTCTGATTACCCACCATAGTAACATACACTGTCCTGTCTGATTACCCACCATAGTAACATACACTGTCCTGTCTGATTACCCACCATAGTAACATACACTGTCCTGTCTGATTACCCACCATAGTTACATACACTGTCCTACCTGACACCACATAGAGTGAATTATTCTTCCCAAATTACTATTATTACCACCAGTCATATGAACATGTTTTCACATATAATAACATCATCAGTTCATCTGTAATCCATTCTACTAAACCTTGTGATGTTCCAGATATTGAACTGCTGTAGTCTGTTAAGCCTAAATAGCTTCCTATCTCTGTTCAAAACACAGAGATTATACACAGAATCTAATGAACAGCTTTGACTTGAAGAGAGAAAAACTCATTTTAATTTCCATGAGTGACAGCTGTGGGAAAATCAAAAGAAATCAGCCAAGACCTCAGAAAAAATTTGTAGATCTCCACAAGACTGGCTCATCCTTGGGAGCAATTTCCAAACGCCTGAAGGTACCAAGGTCATCTGTACAAACAATAGTACGCAAGTATAAACACCATGGGACCACACAGCCGTCATACCGCTCAGGAAGGAGACGCGTTCTGTCTCTTTGTAGTGGATCTGTGGATTTTTCCATGTGAATGTTAAAATCACCAAAAATTAGAATATTATCTGCCATGACGACAAGGTCTGATAGGAATTCAGAGAACTCAGTAAGGAACTCTGTATACGGCCCAGGAGGCCTGTAAACAGTAGCTATAAAAAGTGATTGAGTAGGCTGCATAGATTTCATGACTAGAAGCTCAAAAGATGAAAACGCTGTCCTTTTTTGTGGGGTAAATTGAAATGTGCTATCGTAAATGTTAGTAGCACCTCCGCCTTTGCTGGATATTGTCACTAGTGTAACCAGGAGGAGAGGCCTTAACACAGTTCCATCTTCAGCCTTTACGTCGGTAGCCTGTCCCCTGGTAAACACTGGATGATCCTGGATGATTCTTATTAAGTCTAATATTGTTGGTAATGGAGTCGCCAATGACTAGGGTTTTCAATTTGTCAGAGCTAATGGTGGGAGTCTTCGGTGGCTCAGACCCCGTAACGGGTGGAGGAGAGACCTGAGAAGCCTCTGGCTCCAATTCGTTGCCTAATGGGGAGAACGGGTTGAAAGTTTCTGTCGGCTGAATGAGCGACACCGGTTCCAGAAGCCCTGAGAAAAGTGTCCTGCTGCGGGGACTGAGGAGGGGATTTATACTACTATCTGTACTTACTGGTGGGGACTATGGAGAGGATTTATACTACTATCTGTACTTACTGGTGGGGACTGTGGAGGGGATTTATACTACTATCTGTACTTACTGGTGGGGACTTCTGGAGGGGATTTATACTACTATCTGTACTTACTGGTGGGGACTGTGGAGGGGATTTATACTACTATCTGTACTTACTGGTGGGGACTGTGGAGGGGATTTATACTACTATCTGTACTTACTGGTGGGGACTGTGGAGGGGATTTATACTACTATCTGTACTTACTGGTGTGGACTGTGGAGGGGATTTATACTACTATCTGTACTTACTGGTGGGAACTGTGGAGGGGATTTATACTACTATCTGTACTTACTGGTGGGGACTATGTCACTGGGCAGCTCGAGTCACTGGGCAGCTCGCGACACTGGGCAGCTGTGCTTCCCTTTGTAGTCTGTAATAGTTTGCAGGCCCTGCCACCTCCTTTACTATGAAGCATACAGTATGTATTCACCTCCTTTACTATGTAGCATACAGTATGTATTCACCTCCTTTACTATGTAGCATACAGTATGTATTCACCTCCTTTACTATGTAGCATACAGTATGTATTCACCTCCTTTACTATGAAGCATACTGTATGTATTCACCTCCTTTACTATGAAGCATACAGTATGTATTCACCTCCTTTACTATGTAGCATACAGTATGTATTCACCTCCTTTACTATGAAGCATACAGTATGTATTCACCTCCTTTACTATGTAGCATACAGTATGTATTCACCTCCTTTACTATGAAGCATACAGTATGTATTCACCTCCTTTACTATGAAGCATACAGTATGTATTCACCTCCTTTACTATGTAGCATACAGTATGTATTCACCTCCTTTACTATGAAGCATACTGTATGTATTCACCTCCTTTACTATGTAGCATACAGTATGTATTCACCTCCTTTACTATGAAGCATACAGTATGTATTCACCTCCTTTACTATGTAGCATACAGTATGTATTCACCTCCTTTACTATGAAGCATACAGTATGTATTCACCTCCTTTACTATGAAGCATACAGTATGTATTCACCTCCTTTACTATGAAGCATACAGTATGTATTCACCTCCTTTACTATGTAGCATATAGTATGTATTCACCTCCTTTACTATGAAGCATACAGTATGTATTCACCTCCTTTACTATGTAGCATACAGTATGTATTCACCTCCTTTACTATGTAGCATACAGTATGTATTCACCTCCTTTACTATGAAGCATACAGTATGTATTCACCTCCTTTACTATGTAGCATACAGTATGTATTCACCTCCTTTACTATGAAGCATACAGTATGTATTCACCTCCTTTACTATGAAGCATACAGTATGTATTCACCTCCTTTACTATGTAGCATACAGTATGTATTCACCTCCTTTACTATGAAGCATACTGTATGTATTCACCTCCTTTACTATGTAGCATACAGTATGTATTCACCTCCTTTACTATGAAGCATACAGTATGTATTCATCTCCTTTACTATGAAGCATACAGTATGTATTCACCTCCTTTACTATGAAGCATACAGTATGTATTCACCTCCTTTACTATGTAGCATACAGTATGTATTCACCTCCTTTACTATGAAGCATACAGTATGTATTCACCTCCTTTACTATGTAGCATACAGTATGTATTCACCTCCTTTACTATGAAGCATACAGTATGTATTCACCTCCTTTACTATGTAGCATACAGTATGTATTCACCTCCTTTACTATGTAGCATACAGTATGTATTCACCTCCTTTACTATGAAGCATACAGTATGTATTCACCTCCTTTACTATGAAGCATACAGTATGTATTCACCTCCTTTACTATGAAGCATACAGTATGTATTCACCTCCTTTACTATGTAGCATATAGTATGTATTCACCTCCTTTACTATGAAGCATACAGTATGTATTCACCTCCTTTACTATGTAGCATACAGTATGTATTCACCTCCTTTACTATGTAGCATACAGTATGTATTCACCTCCTTTACTATGTAGCATACAGTATGTATTCACCTCCTTTACTATGTAGCATACAGTATGTATTCACCCTTTACTATGAAGCATACAGTATGTATTCACCTCCTTTACTATGTAGCATATAGTATGTATTCACCTCCTTTACTATGAAGCATACAGTATGTATTCACCTCCTTTACTATGAAGCATACAGTATGTATTCACCTCCTTTACTATGAAGCATACAGTATGTATTCACCTCCTTTACTATGAAGCATACAGTATGTATTCACCTCCTTTACTATGTAGCATACAGTATGTATTCACCTCCTTTACTATGAAGCATACAGTATGTATTCACCTCCTTTACTATGTAGCATACAGTATGTATTCACCTCCTTTACTATGAAGCATACAGTATGTATTCACCTCCTTTACTATGTAGCATACAGTATGTATTCACCTCCTTTACTATGTAGCATACAGTATGTATTCACCTCCTTTACTATGTAGCATACAGTATGTATTCACCTCCTTTACTATGTAGCATACAGTATGTATTCACCCTTTACTATGAAGCATACAGTATGTATTCACCTCCTTTACTATGTAGCATATAGTATGTATTCACCTCCTTTACTATGAAGCATACAGTATGTATTCACCTCCTTTATTATGAAGCATACAGTATGTATTCACCTCCTTTACTATGAAGCATACAGTATGTATTCACCTCCTTTACTATGAAGCATACAGTATGTATTCACCTCCTTTACTATGAAGCATACAGTATGTATTCACCTCCTTTACTATGAAGCATACAGTATGTATTCACCTCCTTTACTATGAAGCATACTGTATGTATTCACCTCCTTTACTATGTAGCATACAGTATGTATTCACCTCCTTTACTATGAAGCATACAGTATGTATTCACCTCCTTTACTATGAAGCATACAGTATGTATTCACCTCCTTTACTATGTAGCATACAGTATGTATTCACCTCCTTTACTATGAAGCATACAGTATGTATTCACCTCCTTTACTATGAAGCATACAGTATGTATTCACCTCCTTTACTATGAAGCATACAGTATGTATTCACCTCCTTTACTATGTAGCATACAGTATGTATTCACCTCCTTTACTATGAAGCATACAGTATGTATTCATCTCCTTTACTATGAAGCACACTGTATGTATTCACCTCCTTTACTATGAAGCATACAGTATGTATTCACCTACTTTACTATGAAGCATACAGTATGTATTCACCTCCTTTACTATGAAGCATACTGTATGTATTCACCTCCTTTACTATGTAGCATACAGTATGTATTCACCTCCTTTACTATGAAGCATACAGTATGTATTCACCTCCTTTACTATGTAGCATACAGTATGTATTCACCTCCTTTACTATGAAGCATACAGTATGTATTCACCTCCTTTACTATGAAGCATACAGTATGTATTCACCTCCTTTACTATGAAGCATACAGTATGTATTCACCTCCTTTACTATGAAGCATACAGTATGTATTCACCTCCTTTACTATGTAGCATACAGTATGTATTCACCTCCTTTACTATGAAGCATACAGTATGTATTCACCTCCTTTACTATGTAGCGTACAGTATGTATTCACCTCCTTTACTATGAAGCGTACAGTATGTATTCACCTCCTTTACTATGAAGCATACAGTATGTATTCACCTCCTTTACTATGAAGCATACAGTATGTATTCACCTCCTTTACTATGAAGCATACAGTATGTATTCACCTCCTTTACTATGAAGCATACAGTATGTATTCACCTCCTTTACTATGAAGCATACAGTATGTATTCACCTCCTTTACTATGTAGCATACTGTATGTATTCACCTCCTTTACTATGAAGCCCCTAAATAAGATCTGGTGCAACCAATTACCTTCAGAAGTCACTTAATTAGTTAAATATGGTGTTGTATTGTGTTGTAGGGAGGTGCTGTATTCTCTTTTACCTGTCAGGGAGGTGCTGTATTCTCTTTTACCTGTCAGGGAGGTGCTGTATTCTCTTTTACCTGTCAGGGAGGTGCTGTATTCTCTTTTACCTGTCAGGGAGGTGCTGTATTCTCTTTTACCTGTCAGGGAGGTGCTGTATTCTCTTTTGCCTGTCAGGGAGGTGCTGTATTCTCTTTTACCTGTCAGGGAGGTGCTGTATTCTCTTTTACCTGTCAGGGAGGTGCTGTATTCTCTTTTACCTGTCAGGGAGGTGCTGTATTCTCTTTTACCTGTCAGGGAGGTGCTGTATTCTCTTTTACCTGTCAGGGAGGTGCTGTATTCTCTTTTACCTGTCAGGGAGGTGCTGTATTCTCTTTTACCTGTCAGGGAGGTGCTGTATTCTCTTTTGCTCATTAAAGAAGCCTTTTTGTTAACAATTTGTTGCCTCTTTTTTCACCATCACCTCTCGCACCGTCACAACACCTCTCATCACCCCGAGAACACCATCATGCTGTGGGGATGTTTTCCATCGGCAGGGAAACTGGTCAGAATTGAAGGAATGATGGATGGTGCTAAATACAGGGGAATTCTTGAGGGAAACCTGTTTCAGTCTTCCAGAGATTTGAGACTGGGACGGAGGTTCAACTTCCAGCAGGACAATGACCCTAAGCATACTGCTAAAGCAACACTCGAGTGGTTTAAGGGGAAACATTTAAATGTCTTGGAATGGCCTAGTCAAAGCCCAGACCTCAATCTAACTGAGAATCTATGGTATGACTTAAAGATGGCTGTACACCAGAGGAACCCATCCAACTTGAAGGAGCTGCAGCAGTTTTACCTTGAAGAATGGGCAAAAATCCCAGTGGCTTAATGTGCCAAACTTATAGAGACATACAACAAGAGACCTGCAGCTGTAATTACTGCGAAAGGTGGCTCTACAAAGTATTGACTTTAGGAGGTGAATAGTTATAAACACTCAAGATCTGTTTTATTGTCTTATTTCTTGTTTGCACACACACACACACACACACACACACACACACACACACACACACGCACACACATAGTTCAAAAACATGTGTGCCTTATGAACTCTTTTTACATGTTCTATGCATATCTTCCTCAAATATAACTCTCCAAATCAAGTTCAACTTGTACAGCTTCCCCCCAGCAACCTACTCAGTTGCCCTGGTGAAAGTCCTTCCTGAGCAGAACCCAATCTGTAGCCAGTCAACCACGACCCCCAGCTCTCCGCTGTTAATGTGCATTTAATAAGAACTAAATTGGCCATTGGATCCCTGTGAAAATAACAGGCTGACTTCTAATGTCATTGATAAATGTCTCACGGGGATGACAGCCATGTAAAGGACTGACGGAGCGTCTCCACTAGCAGCTGTTAAAAATGGTTCAGTGAGCTTACAATTACAATTATATAAGGTTCAGCTCAGAGAGACAGAACCTGTGGAGACAAACAAGCACTTTGGTGAACAGAGGGACACAGAACACATTGCATACACCATTTTAACAATCACTTTGGAACTAATTTCAGAACCTTGATGTCATTTTTAAAACTCTAGACACAAAACTCACAACTCTAACACTTTATCCAGTTGCTTGGATACAATAGACATAAAGATAAGATCATTTGGTCATTGAACTAAAATCACCTGTTCAAAATGACACACATTCCATCTGATCTGAGACGACTGTCTATTCATTTCATTACAATCATCTAACTATAAATTGATACAACTGTTCAAAATGATAAGTAACTGTTGCATTACTCTTAATGCATGGTTTTATGGAAACTGATGAACAACATTCCATGTTTAGATCATGAAAGTCTCAGGATAATGAGATACGTTGACACCAATTACAGAGGAACATAAACCCATTAGACTACATTACTAGACTACATTACTAGACTACATTACTAGACTACATTACTAGACTACATTACTAGACTACATTATCTATGGATGTAATATTCCATCGTCATTCTTCTCCAGACCTTGTTTCCAGATTTGACATTACAGTACACTCACTTTACTAGGTACACCTATCTAGTATCTGTTTCTGAGATGCTGGAACCACCTTGTGTGGCACCAACAATCATACCAGGGTCCAAGTTGTTTAGATTACTCATCTCACCCGTTCTAATGTTTGGTCGAACAACAACTAAAGCTCTCTATTCTATATGCTCTATATATTGAGCTGCAGGCAGCCACATGATTCGCTGTTCAAAGGAGCAGGATATTTGCTTTAACACGCAGGTGTACCTAATGAGTGTATGTATGCAGGCCCTATAAGTGCTTTTCCAATACTGCCAACTGGTTACTGATGATTGATTTCACATTGTGGTACGAGTACATAGTGAAATTAGTGATATCCACCTACAACAACATAGAAATAACATGGAGCTGTCCGGTGATCCAGGTCACAGTAGAGGTCAAGCAGTGGGAGGAGGAAGACAAGGAAGACGTGGTGGTCAAAGGAATGGTAGGGGACAAGCAGCCCTTCTGAGAGGTTCTCGTGGGCCTGGTTTGAGAGGTGTGGGGGAACGGGGCAGGGGACAAGCAGCCCTTCTGAGAGGTTCTCGTGGGCCTGGTTTGAGAAGTGTGGGGGAACGTGGTAGAGAACAAGGCCACAGACCAAGACAGCAGCAGCAACAGCAAAGAGTGTCCAATGAAATCCCAGCAATAGTTCATGGCATGACAATGACTGAGGCAGATACAATGATTCAACCAAACCTCAGAAGATCAACCGTGGCCTCAATCATCAGAACTTTCGCATTTACACATGAATGTACCATTTACATGGCTATATGAAGAGTGAACACATGAATGTACCATTTACATGGCTATATGAACAGAGTGAACACATGAATGTACCATTTACATGGCTATATGAAGAGTGAACACATGAATGTACCATTTACATGGCTATATGAACAGAGTGAACACATGAATGTACCATTTACATGGCTATATGAACAGAGTGAACACATGAATGTACCATTTGCATGGCTATATGAAGAGTGAACACATGAATGTACCATTTACATGGCTATATGAACAGAGTGAACACATGAATGTACCATTTACATGGCTATATGAAGAGTGAACACATGAATGTACCATTTACATGGCTATATGAACAGAGTGAACACATGAATGTACCATTTACATGGCTATATGAACAGAGTGAACACATGAATGTACCATTTACATGGCTATATGAACAGAGTGAACACATGAATGTACCATTTACATGGCTATATGAACAGAGTGAACACATGAATGTACCATTTACATGGCTATATGAACAGAGTGAACACATGAATGTACCATTTACATGGCTATATGAACAGAGTGAACACATGAATGTATCACAGGACAAGGCTACAGTAGAAGAAGAGAAGTTTGGCACTCTTCGTCCATACATGGCTATACTTTGATTATAGCTATTTCAACAGATAGGTCATTCTGCAGTAAACAGTTTTAAAGGTGGTCCAAGTCCTGTGCTGCACTGGAACCAGTGGTTTCCATTTTCGCTGTAGCATCCGCACGCACCCCAACTTTTTAAACTAAGGGCAGCCAAAACCCAAAACCCTCACCCCTACAAAGAGACCCTGTAAGCCTGGAGAAGTGTGATGTGTATCCTCTCCTCTCCTCTCCTCTCCTCTCCTCTCCTCTCCTCTCCTCTCCTCTCCTCTCCTCTCCTCTCCTCTCCTCTCCTCTCCTCTCCTCTCCTCTCCTCTCCTCTCCTCTCCTACCCCACCCTGCTCCTCTCACGCTCCAGAACCCTGCCAAGTAGATACACCGCCAGCCTCCATGTTGAAAGCCCAGCGCAGCGTGATCTCCATCCGTCTCTTTATCACTCACCTCTGATTCATTATTACCTGATTAGAGGCGATGAAGAGCAGCTGCATGTCCTGTCACTAATGATTAGCACTGACGGCTGCGTCTACTTCATATTATCTATCCACTGTGCTCATCTGCTGCAGGCTAGCTGTGCTAACAGGGCTAATGATTAAGGAGTGCATTGTTTAGTGATTGACTTGGGTGGGTAGAATTATCAGATGCCTGTTTAGAGAGAGAGTTTTTCTGGTATTTTTTAAAATTCTTTTACTGGATTGGTGGAAGACAAACAACTGTTGTGACCCATCCCTCAGCCTCTCTACTGCAGCCTATAAACAGGTGGCATCCATTGCTTGTGTTAGTATTGAGCATGGACTGGGAAGGAAAGTTGTATAGCATTAGCACTGGCCTGAGTTAAAGTAGATTTAATCCTTTGGGTATTCATTTTTATTGATATATATTTGTAATGGGGTTTCAGTGTTTTATTGCCAGATTTAGGCTAGGTATGTAGATTGGGAGATACATGATAAAGTATAGCAGATAATGAGTGGAGGAACAAGGGATGGAACCTCTGACTTTTGGGTAATATGAGGTCTGGGGACGGCAGCACTTCCACTAGACCAGCCCCCAGGACATCCTTCAGGTGTTTTGTTAAAAGGAACGGTATGTCTCTTGTCTTCTGAGTAAACCTCTAACCAACACATGGCATGAAACAGGAAAACAACAGACCCCTAACCAACACATGGCATGAAACAGGAAAACAACAGACCCCTAACCAACACATGGCATGAAACAGGAAACCCAGTGGTCACCAACCGGTCTATCGTGATCCACTGGTCGATCTCCAAGGCCCAACATTTCTGTAAAAAACCCAATGACAAAGCCTTGTGTTTGAACCATTTCATGTGTCTGAAGGTACAAACTCTGCCTTCCGGCGGGCCTGGAGAGAAAAATCAAGTCCACTATAGGCCTTCCACTGGCCAATCAGATGGCTCAGATTACAGTGTCTGCAGTAACTAGCAGGCTGATACTGTGAGATTTCAAAACGTTTAAAACCATGACTAGAGAGAGACTGTCAACGAATACAGCAAAGAGCTGCTGTTTGTATGAGTGAGTTCATGTTGAAGTTCTTACTCAGCGCTGTCAACACTTTGTATTCAACAAATGCGTGTTCTTCCTGTTTCCATTCAGCGCTACAAGAAGCACTGCAGCAGTAATGAATGAGGAGGACAGTGTAGCGATTGGCTTGTGTTGTTGTTATTCATTCAATTCAATTCAGCAGCTTCAGTCTTTTTTAATATCAAGGAATATTTCACTTTCTCTGTTCATAGGAGTAACAACATGAATGTGTGCATGAGGCAGAAGGCGGTGCCTCTCCCTGCTAAGGCGCACAGTCGTGATCCGGGGCCACGTCCTACTCCATGGCCGGAGCCCCCGCCTGACCTGGTTCCACGTCCTGCGCTGGGGCCGGATGTCACACGTGTGTCCTGCCTTCGCACTGTGACATTACTGCACAAACCTCATTGCTACAGTACTGTTTTTTTGCATATGCTTCCCTTTTTTAAGTCATGTTAAATAAAAATCAGAGCGGCATTTTGACTCAGAAAGGTTGGTGTTTAATATGTTTATATTTATATTTATATATTATATATATATTTAAACAAACAATAAACTATAACCTGTATTACATGATAATGATAATAAAAATAATATGCCGTTTAGCAGATGGTTTTATCCGTGCTATTCGTATGGACGGGAGTCAAACTCACAACCATGCTCTACCAACTAAGCCACACTGTATGTCTGTCTGGCTCAGCAACCTGGATTAACAGGATTTCAGACACATGTTATTATAAATATCCTCCTGTAGTTATGAGAGAGAGAATTAGAATGTATTCATGTTGCTGAAAAGGCCCAGGGTGTGTGTGGTACAAAAGTATTACTGCTTAAACTGTTCATTGAAAATGCAGCAGGATGAAAGGACCTGGTAATTGAGATTTCGCTGGAACAAAGAAAAGCTGCAATACATTCAGAATGCATTATTCACTGCTTCTGAAGTGAGTGTAGCCCTATTCAAAACTGGCCAAGCTTTATTGCTATGCCGTATAATTAACATAGCACTGTCATGAATTAAACGGTACAGCTTTAATCCATGTTATATGTTTCAAACAAAGCTTGACAGACAGACACAGTGGATGTTACTTTAATAGTTATTCAGACACACGATAAAGACTTTTAGTCATTTAGCTTACAGTGCCTTGCTCAAGGGGACATCAACAGATATTTCACCTAGTCGGCTAGGGGATTTAAACCAGCAACCTTTTGGTTACTGGCCCAACGCTCTTATCCGTTGAGCCACATGCCACCCTTAATAGTTCAGACACACCTTAAAGACAAGTGGCTGGAAACAGAGGGGGCTGTGGTGAGAGAGGTGTGGGGGAACATGGCTGGAAACAGAGGGGGCTGTGGTGTGAGAGATGTGGGGGAACGTGGCTGGAAACAGAGGGGGCTGTGGTGTGAGAGATGTGGGGGAACGTGGCTGGAAACAGAGGGGGCTGTGGTGTGAGAGGTGTGGGGGAACGTGGCTGGAAACAGAGGGGGCTGTGGTGTGAGAGAGGTGTGGGGGAACGTGGCTGGAAACAGAGGGGGCTGTGGTGAGAGAGGTGTGGGGGAACGTGGCTGGAAACAGAGGGGGCTGTGGTGTGAGAGATGTGGGGGAACATGGCTGGAAACAGAGGGGGCTGTGGTGTGAGAGATGTGGGGGAACGTGGCTGGAAACAGAGGGGGCTGTGGTGTGAGAGGTGTGGGGGAACGTGGCTGGAAACAGAGGGGGCTGTGGTGTGAGAGGTGTGGCGTTCACCTGCTGGGGGAACAAATGCTGCTGATTCAACACAGAAACTGACCGCTCATATTCTGATCGGCCACCTGCTGCATTTAACTGTTTGTTGTCACGGTGTGATTTGTCTACAACTGTATTTAATTTAATAACCTCTGAGATGTAAAGTCCCCTATTTAGGGTTCTGGACCGGATTCCGAACTAAATGTTTGTGTACAAAGTGCTCTGTGAACGGCGGAACATCAATTGCTGTGAACTCTGTGAAAGCTCTGGTTGTCCCGCTTCACATCGTTTTCAGCTGAGATGCAGCTTTTTATATCCAAAACCTAATTTGCATAGTGAGAAAAATGTCAATGTCAAATTTGACTTGTGTAAAATATTAATCGATTGTAGATCTGTATGATATTTTAGTTATTTTGTCAACGCTATATGTGAACCATCACCTCGATTCTGTCTTTTTATGTAGCAAAATAATTTGAAATGGTGTTTTTTACATTGGATAAAAGTACAGACTCAGAGATAGAACACGTTATACACCACAGTTGAGGAACAATGAGAAAGTAATTCTGCTTTGAAACTTGTAACTTCACTTGAGAAAATGTTCTGGTACCAAAATGTTCTGGTACCTAGTGAAGAGCTCTTCTTGGTCCACACCCATTCAGCATCGTTCACATCCTCTTAAGCCTTAGCCCTACCCATTTCTTTAAGGATTCACGTGAAGCCAATCAATCAATCAAATGTACAGTTGAAGTCGGAAGTTCACATACACCTTCGCCAAATACATTTAAACTCAGTTTTTAAATACATTTAAACCCGTGCTTCACGGTTGGGATGGTGTTCTTCGGCTTGCAAGCCTCCCCCTTTTTCCTCCAAACATAACAATGGTCATTTGTTTTATCAGACCAGAGGACATTTCTCAAAAAAGTAAGATCTTTGTCCCCATGTGCAGTTGCAAACCGTAGTTATGGTGGTTTTGGAGCAGTGGCTTCTTCCTTGCTGAGCGGGCTTTCAGGTTATGTAGATATAGGACTCGTTTTACTGTGGATATAGATACTTTTGTACCTGTTTCCTCCAGCATCTTTACAAGGTCCTTTGCTGTTGTTCTGGATTTGCACTTTTCGCACCAAAGTACGTTCATCTCTAGGAGACAGAACGCGTCTCCTTCCTGAGCGGTATGACGGCTGCGCGGTCCCATGGTGTTTATACTTGCGTACTATTGTTTGTACAGATGAACATGGTACCTTCAGGCATTTGGAAATTGCTCGCAAGGATGAACCAGACTTGTGGAGGTCTACTATTTCTTTCTGAGGTCTTGGCTGATTTCCCCATGATGTCGAGCAAAGAGTTACTGAGTTTGAAGGTAGGCCTTGAAATACATCCACAGGTACACCTCCAATTGACTCAAATGATGTCAATTAGCCTATCAGAAGCTTCTAAAGCCATGACATCATTTTTGGGAATTTTCCAAGCTGTTTAAAGACACAGTCAACTTAATGTATGTAAACTTCTGACCCACTGGAATTGTGATATAGTGAATTATAAGTGAAATAATCTGTCTGTAAACAATTGTTGGAAGAATTACTTGTGTCATGCACAAAGTAGATGTCCTAACCGACTTGCTAAAACTATAGTTTGTTAACATGAAATCTGTGGAGTGGTTGAACAATGAGTTTTAATGACTTCAACCTAAGTGTATGTAAACTTCCGACTTCAACTGTATTTATTATGCCCTTTTTACATCAGCAGAGATACAGACATAGTGAGAACGCAATAATTATTATTTTTGCGAGACTGTCCTTGAAAAAGATCACGGCTCGATTTGTTTTTGGTTTTCTCAATGGCAGTATTAATCTGGCCATTTCTGTACCCTTTCACTGAATGTTCTTTGCATCTCAGCCATGTTTCTGTCAAAGCCAGGTTGTTTTTGGCTAATTCTTTTGATTTGACAGATTTAAAGGGAAGTGGGATGAGTGCAGACCAAAGCAACAACAAACGAGCCGTAATGGAATGTTGGCACAAAACACTACAAACCATCATCCACAACACAGGTTGGAACAGTTAGAGACAAACCATCATCCACAACACAGGTTGGAACAGTTAGAGACAAACCATCATCCACAACACAGGTTGGAACAGTTAGAACAAACCATCATCCACAACACAGGTTGGAACAGTTAGAACATACCATCATCCACAACACAGGTTGGAACAGTTAGAGACAAACCATCATCCACAACACAGGTTGGAACAGTTAGAGACAGTTAGAGACAGTTAGAGACAGTTAGAGACAGTTAGAGACAATGCCAAACAGCTGCCTCTAATTGTGGACCAACACAGAACACCATAGACTAACATAGAAAACCCCTGTTAGGCTCTGACCATCACAACATAGAGATAAACCAGAGGCCTCCCTATGGTCAGAGCCTGACAAGGGGTTCTCAGGTGCTCAGAACAAGGGTTAAGAAAGGCATGGAACGCCTGGAGCTGTTTTGCATCACCATAATGATAATTATGATTGATGAGGAAATGTTTTTATTTAAACCATTTAAGGCTGTAACATGGTTGTGTTCCAGTCTCTGTGTGGGTGGTTGTGTTCCAGTCTCTGTGTGGGTGGTTGTGTTCCAGTCTCTGTGTGGGTGGTTGTGTTCCAGTCTCTGTGTGGGTGGTTGTGTCCCAGTCTCTGTGTGGGTGGTTGTGTTCCAGTCTCTGTGTGGGTGGTTGTGTTCCAGTCTCTGTGTGGGTGGTTGTGTTCCAGTCTCTGTGTGGGTGGTTGTGTCCCAGTCTCTGTGTGGGTGGTTGTGTTCCAGTCTCTGTGTGGGTGGTTGTGTTCCAGTCTCTGTGTGGGTGGTTGTGTTCCAGTCTCTGTGTGGGTGGTTGTGTTCCAGTCTCTGTGTGGGTGGTTGTGTTCCAGTCTCTGTGTGGGTGGTTGTGTGTATAAAATAACACATATGGTATCATGTAGTAACCAAAAAAGTGTTAAACAAATCAAAATATATGAGAAGGGTCCCATTTTATTTGGATATTCCCATATAGATGTTGTACAGATGATCATACTATCAACAAACTATCTGTTACTAAGCAACTGCATGCTAAGGTTACAGTTAGGGTTAGGTTTAGAATATGGGTTAGGGCATTTATCTGTAATTAAACCCTGCACTAAGGACTGTATTTTAAGGGAATTATTATATATAAATGATATCATACACACATTAAGCTACTTAAGTATCTCTTCCTGTCATTTACCTGTACAGTTAATGTAACCATGCAAATATTCACTTACCTGTAAATGTAACTATATATTTACCTGTACAGTTAATGTAACCATGCAAATATTCACTTACCTGTACATTTAACTGTATATTTACCTGTACAGTTAATTTAACCATGCCAAATATTCACTTAACTGTTAATTTAACCAGTCTGTATATTAAGTAAACTATTATTACCCTCACTTATATCATACACACATTTAGCTATTTAAGTAATTCTCTGCCTTTGACCTGTATAGTATAGTTAACCATGCAAATACTCCTTATTTATTTATATCAACTTGCAATATTGTTATCATATGTTTTCACAGAACACTCTGTAACAATGTATAGTGAACATATTCAGCCATTCACCCATACTATGCAATGTCTTTTTATAGATTTTTTAACACCAGACTTGTATTTCTATACTTTTTCATAATCCCGCTCTATGTATCACGTATCGTGTATCTGTCTTTTGTATATTTTCGTTCTGGCATTTTGCACCTGCCCTGTGTTTCATAGCTGCTTGTTGAAGAGATTTCCCCTCAGGGATCAATAAAGTATCTATCTATCTATCTATCTATCTATCTATCTATCTATCTATCTATCTATCTATCTATCTATCTAAAGTAATAGTGCTACAAATGTGGCAAATAAATGAAATTTCAGTCCTGAATACAACGTGTTATGTTAAGTGCAAATCCATTACAACACAACACTGAGTATCACTCTTCGAGCATGGTGGTGGCTGCATCATGTTATGGTATGGTGGAGACTGCATCATGGTATGGGTATGGTGGAGGCTGCATCATGTTATGGGTATGGTGGAGGCTGCATCATGTTATGGGTATGGTGGAGGCTGCATCATGTTATGGTTATGTTGGAGGCTGCATCATGTTATGGGTATGTTGGAGGCTGCATCATGTTATGGGTATGGTGGAGGCTGCATCATGTTATGGTATGGTGGTGCTGCATCATGTTATGGTTATGTTGGAGGCTGCATCATGTTATGGGTATGGTGGTGGCTGCATCATGTTATGGGTATGGTGGTGGCTGCATCATGTTATGGGTATGGTGGTGGCTGCATCATGTTATGGGTATGGTGGTGTCTGCATCATGTTATGGTATGGTGGTGGCTGCATCATGTTATGGTATGGTGGAGGCTGCATCATGTTATGGGTATGGTGGTGGCTGCATCATGTTATGGGTATGGTGGTGCTGCATCATGTTATGGTTATGTTGGAGGCTGCATCATGTTATGGGTATGGTGGTGGCTGCATCATGTTATGGTATGGTGGAGGCTGCATCATGTTATGGGTATGGTGGTGGCTGCATCATGTTATGGGTATGGTGGTGGCTGCATCATGTTATGGTATGGTGGAGGCTGTATCATGTTATGGGTATGGTGGTGGCTGCATCATGTTATGGGTATGGTGGAGGCTGCATCATGTTATGGTTATGTTGGAGGCTGCATCATGTTATGGGTATGGTGGAGGCTGCATCATGTTATGGGTATGGTGGAGGCTGCATCATGTTATGGTATGGTGGTGGCTGCATCATGTTATGGGTATGGTGGAGGCTGCATCATGTTATGGGTATGGTGGTGGCTGCATCATGTTATGGTTATGTTGGAGGCTGCATCATGTTATGGGTATGGTGGTGGCTGCATCATGTTATGGGTATGGTGGAGGCTGCATCGTGTTATGGGTATGGTGGTGGCTGCATCATGTTATGGTTATGTTGGAGGCTGCATCATGTTATGGGTATGGTGGAGGCTGCATCATGTTATGGGTATGGTGGAGGCTGCATCATGTTATGGTATGGTGGTGGCTGCATCATGTTATGGGTATGGTGGAGGCTGCATCATGTTATGGGTATGGTGGAGGCTGCATCATGTTATGGGTATGGTGGAGGCTGCATCATGTTATGGATATGGTGGAGGCTGCATCATGTTATGGGTATGGTGGAGGCTGCATCATGTTATGGGTATGGTGGTGGCTGCATCATGTTATGGGTATGGTGGTGGCTGCATCATGTTATGGGTATGGTGGAGGCTGCATCATGTTATGGGTATGGTGGTGGCTGCATCATGTTATGGTATGGTGGTGGCTGCATCATGTTATGGTATGGTGGAGGCTGCATCATGTTATGGGTATGGTGGAGGCTGCATCATGTTATGGGTATGGTGGAGGCTGCATCATGTTATGGGTATGGTGGAGGCTGCATCATGTTATGGTATGGTGGAGGCTGCATCATGTTATGGGTATGGTGGAGGCTGCATCATGTTATGGGTATGGTGGAGGCTGCATCATGTTATGGTATGGTGGAGGCTGCATCATGTTATGGGTATGGTGGAGGCTGCATCATGTTATGGTATGGTGGAGGCTGCATCATGTTATGGGTATGGTGGAGGCTGCATCATGTTATGGTATGGTGGAGGCTGCATCATGTTATGGTATGGTGGAGGCTGCATCATGTTATGGGTATGGTGGAGGCTGCATCATGTTATGGGTATGGTGGTGGCTGCATCATGTTATGGGTATGGTGGAGGCTGCATCATGTTATGGTATGGTGGAGGCTGCATCATGTTATGGGTATGGTGGAGGCTGCATCATGTTATGGTATGGTGGCTGCATCATGTTATGGTATGGTGGAGGCTGCATCATGTTATGGGTATGGTGGAGGCTGCATCATGTTATGGTATGGTGGTGGCTGCATCATGTTATGGTATGGTGGAGGCTGCATCATGTTATGGTATGGTGGTGGCTGCATCATGTTATGGGTATGGTGGTGCTGCATCATGTTATGGTTATGTTGGAGGCTGCATCATGTTATGGGTATGGTGGTGGCTGCATCATGTTATGGTATGGTGGAGGCTGCATCATGTTATGGGTATGGTGGTGGCTGCATCATGTTATGGGTATGTTGGTGGCTGCATCATGTTATGGTATGGTGGAGGCTGTATCATGTTATGGGTATGGTGGTGGCTGCATCATGTTATGGGTATGGTGGAGGCTGCATCATGTTATGGTTATGTTGGAGGCTGCATCATGTTATGGGTATGGTGGAGGCTGCATCATGTTATGGGTATGGTGGAGGCTGCATCATGTTATGGTATGGTGGTGGCTGCATCATGTTATGGGTATGGTGGAGGCTGCATCATGTTATGGGTATGGTGGTGGCTGCATCATGTTATGGTTATGTTGGAGGCTGCATCATGTTATGGGTATGGTGGTGGCTGCATCATGTTATGGGTATGGTGGAGGCTGCATCGTGTTATGGGTATGGTGGTGGCTGCATCATGTTATGGTTATGTTGGAGGCTGCATCATGTTATGGGTATGGTGGAGGCTGCATCATGTTATGGGTATGGTGGAGGCTGCATCATGTTATGGTATGGTGGTGGCTGCATCATGTTATGGGTATGGTGGAGGCTGCATCATGTTATGGGTATGGTGGAGGCTGCATCATGTTATGGGTATGGTGGAGGCTGCATCATGTTATGGGTATGGTGGAGGCTGCATCATGTTATGGGTATGGTGGAGGCTGCATCATGTTATGGGTATGGTGGTGGCTGCATCATGTTATGGGTATGGTGGTGGCTGCATCATGTTATGGGTATGGTGGAGGCTGCATCATGTTATGGGTATGGTGGTGGCTGCATCATGTTATGGTATGGTGGTGGCTGCATCATGTTATGGTATGGTGGAGGCTGCATCATGTTATGGGTATGGTGGAGGCTGCATCATGTTATGGGTATGGTGGAGGCTGCATCATGTTATGGGTATGGTGGAGGCTGCATCATGTTATGGTATGGTGGAGGCTGCATCATGTTATGGGTATGGTGGAGGCTGCATCATGTTATGGGTATGGTGGAGGCTGCATCATGTTATGGTATGGTGGAGGCTGCATCATGTTATGGGTATGGTGGAGGCTGCATCATGTTATGGTATGGTGGAGGCTGCATCATGTTATGGGTATGGTGGAGGCTGCATCATGTTATGGTATGGTGGAGACTGCATCATGTTATGGTATGGTGGAGGCTGCATCATGTTATGGGTATGGTGGAGGCTGCATCATGTTATGGGTATGGTGGTGGCTGCATCATGTTATGGTATGGTGGCTGCATCATGTTATGGTATGGTGGAGGCTGCATCATGTTATGGGTATGGTGGAGGCTGCATCATGTTATGGGTATGGTGGAGGCTGCATCATGTTATGGGTATGGTGGTGGCTGCATCATGTTATGGGTATGGTGGAGGCTGCATCATGTTATGGGTATGGTGGAGGCTGCATCATGTTATGGGTATGGTGGAGGCTGCATCATGTTATGGTATGGTGGAGGCTGCATCATGTTATGGTATGGTGGAGGCTGCATCATGTTATGGGTATGGTGGAGGCTGCATCATGTTATGGTTATGGTGGAGGCTGCATCATGTTATAGTATGGTGGAGGCTGCATCATGTTATGGTGGTGTCTGCATCATGTTATGGGTATGGTGGAGGCTGCATCATGTTATGGGTATGGTGGAGGCTGCATCATGTTATGGGTATGGTGGAGGCTGCATCATGTTATGGGTATGGTGGAGGCTGCATCATGT
The DNA here is from genome assembly GCA_023634145.1 of Thymallus thymallus. Taxonomy (NCBI): domain Eukaryota; kingdom Metazoa; phylum Chordata; class Actinopteri; order Salmoniformes; family Salmonidae; genus Thymallus; species Thymallus thymallus. The sequence goes on along the minus strand of CM042379.1, from coordinate 33,820,058 downwards.
TATGGGTATGGTGGAGGCTGCATCATGTTATGGTATGGTGGAGGCTGCATCATGTTATGGGTATGGTGGAGGCTGCATCATGTTATGGGTATGGTGGAGGCTGCATCATGTTATGGTATGGTGGAGGCTGCATCATGTTATGGGTATGGTGGAGGCTGCATCATGTTATGGTATGGTGGATGCTGCATCATGTTATGGTTATGGTGGAGGCTGCATCATGTTATGGTATGGTGGAGGCTGCATCATGTTATGGTGGAGGCTGCATCATGTTATGGTATGGTGGAGGCTGCATCATGTTATGGGTATGGTGGAGGCTGCATCATGTTATGGGTATGGTGGAGGCTGCATCATGTTATGGGTATGGTGGAGGCTGCATCATGTTATGGGTATGGTGGAGGCTGCATCATATTATGGGTATGGTGGAGGCTGCATCATGTTATGGGTATGGTGGAGGCTGCATCATGTTATGGGTATGGTGGAGGCTGCATCATGTTATGGGTATGGTGGAGGCTGCATCATGTTATGGTATGGTGGAGGCTGCATCATGTTATGGGTATGGTGGTGGCTGCATCATGTTATGGGTATGGTGGAGGCTGCATCATGTTATGGGTATGGTGGAGGCTGCACCATGTTATGGTATGGTGGAGGCTGCATCATGTTATGGGTATGGTAGAGGCTGCATCATGTTATGGTATGGTGGAGGCTGCATCATGTTATGGTATGGTGGAGGCTGCATCATGTTATGGGTATGGTGGAGGCTGCATCATGTTATGGGTATGGTGGTGGCTGCATCATGTTATGGTATGGTGGCTGCATCATGTTATGGGTATGGTGGAGGCTGCATCATGTTATGGTATGGTGGAGACTGCATCATGTTATGGTATGGTGGAGGCTGCATCATGTTATGGGTATGGTGGAGGCTGCATCATGTTATGGGTATGGTGGTGGCTGCATCATGTTATGGTATGGTGGCTGCATCATGTTATGGTATGGTGGAGGCTGCATCATGTTATGGGTATGGTGGAGGCTGCATCATGTTATGGGTATGGTGGAGGCTGCATCATGTTATGGGTATGGTGGTGGCTGCATCATGTTATGGGTATGGTGGAGGCTGCATCATGTTATGGGTATGGTGGAGGCTGCATCATGTTATGGGTATGGTGGAGGCTGCATCATGTTATGGTATGGTGGAGGCTGCATCATGTTATGGTATGGTGGAGGCTGCATCATGTTATGGGTATGGTGGAGGCTGCATCATGTTATGGTTATGGTGGAGGCTGCATCATGTTATAGTATGGTGGAGGCTGCATCATGTTATGGTGGTGTCTGCATCATGTTATGGGTATGGTGGAGGCTGCATCATGTTATGGGTATGGTGGAGGCTGCATCATGTTATGGGTATGGTGGAGGCTGCATCATGTTATGGGTATGGTGGAGGCTGCATCATGTTATGGGTATGGTGGAGGCTGCATCATGTTATGGTATGGTGGAGGCTGCATCATGTTATGGGTATGGTGGAGGCTGCATCATGTTATGGGTATGGTGGAGGCTGCATCATGTTATGGTATGGTGGAGGCTGCATCATGTTATGGGTATGGTGGAGGCTGCATCATGTTATGGTATGGTGGATGCTGCATCATGTTATGGTTATGGTGGAGGCTGCATCATGTTATGGTATGGTGGAGGCTGCATCATGTTATGGTGGAGGCTGCATCATGTTATGGTATGGTGGAGGCTGCATCATGTTATGGGTATGGTGGAGGCTGCATCATGTTATGGGTATGGTGGAGGCTGCATCATGTTATGGGTATGGTGGAGGCTGCATCATGTTATGGGTATGGTGGAGGCTGCATCATATTATGGGTATGGTGGAGGCTGCATCATGTTATGGGTATGGTGGAGGCTGCATCATGTTATGGGTATGGTGGAGGCTGCATCATGTTATGGGTATGGTGGAGGCTGCATCATGTTATGGTATGGTGGAGGCTGCATCATGTTATGGGTATGGTGGTGGCTGCATCATGTTATGGGTATGGTGGAGGCTGCATCATGTTATGGGTATGGTGGAGGCTGCACCATGTTATGGTATGGTGGAGGCTGCATCATGTTATGGGTATGGTAGAGGCTGCATCATGTTATGGTATGGTGGAGGCTGCATCATGTTATGGTATGGTGGAGGCTGCATCATGTTATGGGTATGGTGGAGGCTGCATCATGTTATGGGTATGGTGGTGGCTGCATCATGTTATGGTATGGTGGCTGCATCATGTTATGGTATGGTGGTGCTGCATCATGTTATGGGTATTGTGGAGGCTGCATCATGTTATGGTATGGTGGAGGCTGCATCATGTTATGGTATGGTGGAGGCTGCATCATGTTATGGGTATGGTGGTGGCTGCATCATGTTATGGGTATGGTGGAGGCTGCATCATGTTATGGGTATGGTGGTGGCTGCATCATGTTATGGTATGGTGGAGGCTGCATCATGTTATGGTATGGTGGTGGCTGCATCATGTTATGGGTATGGTGGTGGCTGCATCATGTTATGGGTATGGTGGAGGCTGCATTATGTTATGGTATGGTGGAGGCTGCATCATGTTATGGTATGGTGGTGGCTGCATCATGTTATGGGTATGGTGGTGGCTGCATCATGTTATGGGTATGGTGGTGCTGCATTATGTTATGGTATGGTGGAGGCTGCATTATGTTATGGGTTGACCATAACATGATGAGACCACATGATTTATACTAATTATGGAAAGTCCACTGAGATACCGTACCTGGCCCTTCCAGTTCCAAACCTAAACCCATCTATACATTAAACTGTTCAGTTAGCGTAGGTGAGTGTAGTTGAGGAAGAAGGATCAATGTTAACCTAAGCAGCATGGATTAAATACAGGCACTACTATTGGCCAGAGCTCTGGAACTATGAATGAAGAGGGAGACATTTATGACGCTGCCAATTATAACAGGTAGACTTTCCACCAGGAAAATATATTCGAAAAAACCTTCACTGTCTGGGTTTGATAAAAGTATGAATCCTAAACTCTGACCGTAGCACCAGCTCTGTTGAGTTACAGTCAACAGCATCACATTTGTATCATACTCTACTCCACCACAAACACAGCGGGGTGTTCAAAAACAGTGTTCCAGAAACTTCCAAGGAGATTGTCCTCACAAAAACTGAGGATGGGAAAAGAACACTTTTGAATACTGTATATTTCTGTATTTGTATTATTTATTTTAATCCAATTTAAATTCTGTCAAGACACAGATGAAATTGGATTTGGTTCTGAAGAGCCACGCATGTACCTGGTTTTCCTGGTCCCATCTATAGGTAATTAGGCTTCCAGCTCATTGGAAAGCAAATCACACACCTGCACAGAGTAATTTTTCTGCCGATACAGGGTACTCCAGCAAACCCCCTCTGCTCTTCAGCAAACCACTCAATGTAAATTAGGTTGACATTTTGACATCCTGTAAATCAGTCAGGAAGAAGAGCTAGTATTATCTTGAAGCTGTTTGTGTGATATGGTAAACATTGGAGATGTGCAGGCACATATACAGTGGGGAGAACAAGTATTTGATACACTGCCGATTTTGCAGGTTTTCCTACTTACAAAGCATGTAGAGGTCTGTAATTTTTTATCATAGGTACACTTCAACTGTGAGAGACGGAATCTAAAACAAAAATCCAGAAAATCACATTGTATGATTTTTAAATAATTAATTTGCATTCTATTGCATGACATAAGTATTTGATCACCTACCAACCAGTAAGAATTCCGGCTCTCACAGACCTGTTAGTTTTTCTTTAAGAAGCCCTCCTGTTCTCCACTCATTACCTGTATTAACTGCACCTGTTTGAACTCGTTACCTGTATAAAAGACACCTGTCCACACACTCAATCAAACAGACTCCAACCTCTCCACAATGGCCAAGACCAGAGAGCTGTGTAAGGACATCAGGGATAAAATTGTAGACCTGCACAAGGCTGGGATGGGCTACAGGACAATAGGCAAGCAGCTTTGTGAGAAGGCAACAACTGTTGGCGCAATTATTAGAAAATGGAAGAAGTTCAAGATGACGATCAATCTCCCTCGGTCTGGGGCACCATGCAAGATCTCACCTCGTGGGGCATCAATGAGGAAGGTGAGGGATCAGCCCAGAACTACACGGCAGGACCTGGTCAATGACCTGAAGAGAGCTGGGACCACAGTCTCAAAGAAAACCATTAGTAACACACTATGCCGTCATGGATTAAAATCCTGCAGCGCACGCAAGGTCCCCCTGCTCAAGCCAGCGCATGTCCAGGCCCGTCTGAAGTTTGCCAATGACCATCTGGATGATCCAGAGGAGGAATGGGAGAAGGTAGGATGAGGAAGAAGAAGGATGAGTACAACCCCAAGAACACCATCCCAACCGTGAAGCATGGAGGTGGAAACATCATTCTTTGGGGATGCTTTTCTGCAAAGGGGACAGGACGACTGCACCGTATTGAGGGGAGGATGGATGGGGCCATGTATCGCGAGATCTTGGCCAACAACCTCCTTCCCTCAGTAAGAGCATTGAAGATGGGTCGTGGCTGGGTCTTCCAGCATGACAACGACCTGAAACACACAGCCAGGGCAACTAAGGAGTGGCTCCGTAAGAAGCATCTCAAGGTCCTGGAGTGGCCTAGCCAGTCTCCAGACCTGAACCCAATAGAAAATCTTTGGAGGGAGCTGAAAGTCCGTATTGCCCAGCGACAGCCCCGAAACCTGAAGGATCTGGAGAAGGTCTGTATGGAGGAGTGGGCCAAAATCCCTGCTGCAGTGTGTGCAAACCTGGTCAAGAACTACAGGAAACGTATGATCTCTGTAATTGCAAACAAAGGTTTCTGTACCAAGTATTAAGTTCTGCTTTTCTGATGTATCAAATATTTATGTCATGCAATAAAATGCAAATTAATTACTTAAAAATCATACAATGTGATTTTCTGTATTTTTGTTTTAGATTCCGTCACTCACAGTTGAAGAGTACCTATGATAAAAATTACAGACTTCTACATGCTTTGTAAGTGGGAAAACCTGCAAAATCGACAGTGTATCAAATACTTGTTCTCCCCACTCTATATATAAATACACAATTCAGATTAATTGCTTTGGAAAGCAGACTATTTCAGTCTTATCCATGATGAGCAGGGACCCAGAACCAGACGCAGACTACGAGATATGGTGGTGATAGACATGAAGAGGAATATGTGGTGGTGATAGACATGAAGAGGAATGATATGTGGTGGTGATAGACATGAAGAGGAATGATATGTGGTGATGATGAAGAGGAATGATATGTGATGGTGATAGACATGAAGAGGCATGATCTGTGGTGTTGATGAAGAGGAATGATATGTGGTGATGATGAAGAGGAATGATATGTGGTGGTGATGAAGAGGAATGATATGTGGTGATGATGAAGAGGAATGATATGTGGTGGTGATGAAGAGGAATGATATGTGGTGGTGAAAGACATGAAGAGGAATGATATGGTGGTGATAGACATGAAGAGGCATGATATGTGGTGGTGATAGACATGAAGAGGAATGATATGTGGTGGTGATAGACCTGAAGAGGAATGATATGTGGGGGTGATAGACATGAAGAGGAATGATATGTGGTGTTGATGAAGAGGAATGATATGTGGTGGTGATGAAGAGGAATTATATGGTGGTGATAGACATGAAGAGGAATGATATGCTGGTGATAGACATGAAGAGGAATGATATGGTGGTGATAGACATGAAGAGGAATGATATGGTGGTGATAGACATGAAGAGGAATGATATGTGGTGGTGATGAAGAGGAATGATATGGTGGTGATAGACATGAAGAGGAATGATATGTGGTGGTGATAGACATGAAGAGGAATGATATGTGGTGGTGATAGACATGAAGAGGAATGATATGGTGGTGATAGACATGAAGAGGAATGATATGTGGTGGTGATAGACATGAAGAGGAATGATATGTGGTGGTGATGAAGAGGAATGATATGTGGTGATGATGAAGAGGAATGATATGTGGTGGTGATGAAGAGGAATGATATGTGGTGATAGACATTTCGAGGAATGATATGGTGGTGATAGACATGAAGAGGAATGATATGTGGTGGTGATGAAGAGGAATGATATGTGGTGATGATGAAGGGGAATGATATGTGGTGATGATAGACCTGAAGAGGAATGATATGTGGGGGTGATAGACATGAAGAGGAATGATATGTGGTGTTGATGAAGAGGAATGATATGTGGTGGTGATGAAGAGGAATTATATGGTGGTGATAGACATGAAGAGGAATGATATGGTGGTGATAGACATGAAGAGGAATGATATGGTGGTGATAGACATGAAGAGGAATGATATGGTGGTGATAGACATGAAGAGGAATGATATGTGGTGGTGATGAAGAGGAATGATATGGTGGTGATAGACATGAAGAGGAATGATATGTGGTGGTGATAGACATGAAGAGGAATGATATGTGGTGGTGATAGACATGAAGAGGAATGATATGGTGGTGATAGACATGAAGAGGAATGATATGTGGTGGTGATAGACATGAAGAGGAATGATATGTGGTGGTGATGAAGAGGAATGATATGTGGTGATGATGAAGAGGAATGATATGTGGTGGTGATGAAGAGGAATGATATGTGGTGATAGACATTTCGAGGAATGATATGGTGGTGATAGACATGAAGAGGAATGATATGTGGTGGTGATGAAGAGGAATGATATGTGGTGATGATGAAGGGGAATGATATGTGGTGATGATAGACATGAAGAGGAATGATATGTGGTGGTGATGAAGAGGAATGATATGTGGTGATGATAGACATGAAGAGGAATGATATGTGGTGGTGATGAAGAGGAATGATATGTGGTGATGATGAAGAGGAATGATATGTGGTGATGATGAAGAGGAATGATATGTGGTGATGATGAAGAGGAATGATATGTGGTGGTGATGAAGAGGAATGATATGTGGTGGTGATAGACATGAAGAGGAATGATATGGTGGTGATGATGAAGAGGAATGATATGTGGTAATGATGAAGAGGAATGATATGTGGTGATGATGAAGAGGAATGATATGTGGTGATGATGAAGAGGAATGATATGTGGTGGTGATGAAGAGGAATGATATGTGGTGATGATGAAGAGGAATGATATGTGGTGATGATGAAGAGGAATGATATGTGGTGATGATGAAGAGGAATGATATGTGGTGGTGATGAAGAGGAATGATATGTGGTGATGATGAAGAGGAATGATATGTGGTGATGATGAAGAGGAATGATATGTGGTGATGATGAAGAGGAATGATATGTGGTGATACACATGCTAAAAAGCAACCAGATGAGACTACATCCATGAAGGTTCAGATTGACTATGATTTGATTGTCAAGCTGCAGTAACAACTAACTATCGGTCTGACTGTTGCCTGTGTGTTTGGTTGAAGAGGACATTTGCTTGTGATGATACAAGGAATGATATGCTCTGATACACATGCTAAAATTAGACCAGGTTTACGTGGAGAGATGGCAACATGAGTCAATGACATGCTCCTCCCACCTGTGGTACAGGTCAGTCTCATTTTTACCTAACAACAGACGACGGAAACCGATCACTGGGCAATGTTGTTACCAACGACAGCCAGATGGGAGCAGATTAAAAATAGCAACACAGAAAAAAAGAAGAAGCGTAAGAGAGAGATATCAATGGAGTCTGACAATCACACACTACAGGGTCAGCAAATTAGGGTTCATATACACTTCCTGTTAAACACCTCACCTCATATACAGTACACACTACAGGGTCAGCCCCTGGAGCAAATTAGGGTTCATATACACTTCATGTTGCACACCCCACCTCATATACACTTCATATTGCTCACCTCACCTCATATACACTTCATATTACACACCCCACCTCATATAAACTTCATATTGCTCACCTCACCTCATATCCACTTCATATTGCTCACCTCACCTCATATACACTTCATGTTGCACATCTCACCTCATATCCACTTCATATTGCTCACCTCACCTCATATACACTTCATGTTGCACACCTCACCTCATATACACTTCATGTTGCTCACCTCACCACATATACACTTCATATTGCACACCTCACCACATATACACTTCATATTGCACATCTCACCTCATATGTGGACCATCACGGGAGGCTCCGGGCCGTGGACCGTCAAGGGAGGCTCCGGGCTGTGGACCGTCAAGGGAGGCTCCGGGCTGTGGACCGTCACGGGAGGCTCCGGGCTGTGGACCAAAACCCCAGGAAGAGTAGCTGCTGCCATGGCAGGAACTAATGGGGATCCATAATAAACCCCAGGAAGAGCAGCTGCTGCCTTGACAGGAACTAATGGGGATCCATAATAAACCCCAGGAAGAGTAGCTGCTGCCTTGACAGGAACTAATGGGGATCCATAATAAACCCCAGGAAGAGTAGCTGCTACCTTGACAGGAACTAATGGGGATCCATAATAAACCCCAGGAAGAGTAGCTGCTGCCTTGACAGGAACTAATGGGGATCCTTAATAAATATAAATACAAAACTGTTCTGGTCAAAAGTAGTGCACTCTGGAATAGGATGCCATTTGGTACGCAATCCTAGCCCAGTCTCATTAGGGCTACGTTCAAGAGACCTGGTAATATTCTCCCTCCCACCCTGTATGAAACGGACCCTGAATGCCCTGGAAGAGGGGGAATCAGACAGGCTAAGGACTGAGGAAATCACATGGATCTGTGAGGCGAGACTGCAGTGATGCCCTATGGGACTCCCAATCATGGCCAGTTGTGATACAGTCTGGATTCGAACCAGGTAACTATCAGCTCACCTAGTAACTATCAGCTCACCTAGTAACTATCAGCTCACCTAGTAACTATCAGCTCACCTAGTAACTATCAGCTCACCTAGTAACTATCAGCTCACCTTGTAACTATCAGCTCACCTAGTAACTATCAGCTCACCTTGTAACTATCAGCTCACCTTGTAACTATCAGCTCACCTAGTAACTATCAGCTCACCTTGTAACTATCAGCTCACCTTGTAACTATCAGCTCACCTAGTAACTATCAGCTCACCTAGTAACTATCAGCTCACCTTGTAACTATCAGCTCACCTAGTAACTATCAGCTCACCTTGTAACTATCAGCTCACCTAGTAACTATCAGCTCACCTAGTAACTATCAGCTCACCTTGTAACTATCAGCTCACCTTGTAACTATCAGCTCACCTTGTAACTATCAGCTCACCTAGTAACTATCAGCTCACCTAGTAACTATCAGCTCACCTTGTAACTATCAGCTCACCTAGTAACTATCAGCTCACCTTGTAACTATCAGCTCACCTAGTAACTATCAGCTCACCTTGTAACTATCAGCTCACCTAGTAACTATCAGCTCACCTTGTAACTATCAGCTCACCTAGTAACTATCAGCTCACCTTGTAACTATCAGCTCACCTAGTAACTATCAGCTCACCTAGTAACTATCAGCTCACCTAGTAACTATCAGCTCACCTAGTAACTATCAGCTCACCTAGTAACTATCAGCTCATTGACATTTGAGGCGAAGGGAGTTACAGACCCTGACACCTCCCTCAAATCACGCCTGCAGTGATGGCCTTGACTAACGTGCGGCTGACGCCTGTCAGGTCTATATAAAGTCATCACAAAATTAATAGTGTTGCCTATACCCTAGCTGCATCCCAAATAGCACACTAATCACTTTATAGTGCCCTACTTTTGACCAGGACCCATAGGGGTGTGGTCTAAGGTAGTGCAATATATAGGGAATTGGTGTCCATTTGGGATGCAGCCTATTCCTGTTCCAGCGCTGCCTCTGCCTGTCTTTCATTACAGCAGCCAATTAAGATGAATGACCATACATCCATATTGACAAGTCATTATGTCCTGTAGACGTGTTAAGGTGTGTGTCACCTGAAGTGTGGCAGGTGACAGGTGACTGGTGTGTGTGTGTGTGTGTGCATGCGTGTGTGTGTGTGACCAGCCAGGTGTAAGGTTATGACTAGGCCTGCATGGAATCCGCACACACAGAATTCTGATTAAAATCTGCAGAATTTCAAATAGAATGCATAGGATTTTAAAGCTAAAAAGACACGGCCAACTGATAGCAGAGTTAACTAAAATTGACTTGTCGCTGAATTTGCATTTTTATTTCATTTTCCTGTATTTCAATCATCCCAAAGTGTAGCCAGAGGAGTCCCACTCTCCAGACCTAGGCCCCTTCCCTGTGTGAGTGGTGCAGACAGCTCAGTGTAGAGGAGTCCCACTCTCCAGACCTAGGCCCCTTCCCTGTGTGAGTGGTGCAGACAACTCAGTGAGTGAAGGCAGCTTTCTGAGGAGACAAGTAGCGTTATCTAGATGTACAGCAGAGGAGTTGAGGATTAAACACTTGTTGACCAGAATAACAGCCAGTGACACAGCGTTTCCAGCGGAACTGTACAAGGATGGAGGAGTGCTTTTATGCAAAGACTGTCACAATTCAATCGACTACATACTGTATGGCGTGAAACTGCGGTGGAGCACCTGAGGTCACAACAATAGGAGGGTTAGTGGACCAGGTAAGCATTCAGATGCTTTAACTAGGTACAGATATATTAACTAGTAGTTTTGCTAATATCTGTTCTTGGTCATTACATTGTTGTCTGTATCTAGATAGCAGTGGGGTGGCAGGTAGCCTAGCGGTTAGAGCGTTGGGACAGTAACCCGAAAGTTGATGGTTCGATTACCCAAGCCATGAAAAACCTGTCGATGTGTCCTTGAGCAAGGCACTTAACCCTAATTTTCTCCAGGGGGCTGACCATGTAGGTGGCTGTCATTGTAAATAAGAATTTGTTCTTAACTGACTTGGCTAGCTAAATAAAGGTTATTTTAAAAAATAAAAGTGGGAAGTTAACTAGCTAACATTAGCCTGGCAAGCTTCCCAACTTGTCACTGCAGCTCCATCATGCCATATAGGCAACCTAGCTAACTTAACTGAGCTAATGTTAGCTAATAGCTAACAAGTCACCCAACTGTGTGTGTGCGTGTGTGTGTGTGTAGGTGTAGGTATGTGTGTGTGAGTGTAGGTGTAGGTGTAGGTGTGTGTGTGTGTGTGTGTGTGTGTGTGTGTGTGTGTGTGTGTAGGTGTGTGTGTGTAGGTGTGTGTGTGTGTGTGTGTGTGTAGGTGTGTGTGTGTGTACTTGTTTTTATATCCTGGTGTGGACTTGGACCTGACTGCACACCAAACCCGTGGAGACCCTATGAGCGGTGAGGACCTGAGCCTTGGTCCTCACAGGCACAACCATTGCAAATGATAGAAAACGCCATTTTAGCATGTTTGGCAGGGTACCCCCTGAAAATGCCCTAGGTCCTCACGGGGGAGGTTTCACCAGACAAAAAGTGTGTGTGTGTATAAAGTGTGTTTCAGAGTGCGCCCTCTATGGTCAATACTGGAACTACTGTGTGTGTTTTTAAAGGGATAGTTCACCCAAAAATGAAATTTCTGTCATAATTTACTAATCCTTAAGTTGTTCCAAACCTGTATACATTTATTTGTTCTTCTGAACACAAAGGGAAATATTTGGAAGAATGTTTGTAACCCCCCCCCCCCCCCCCCCCCCCATTTTATTTTATTTTTAACTATTGTTCACTTGATTAATTCCACCAGTCACATATTTTAGTGTGGTTTTATAAAGCAACTCTTATTACGAAGCACATGTTCTGTCTGTCTGTCTGTCTAGCTGTCTGTCTGTCTGTCTGTCTGTCTGTCTAACTGTCTGTCTGTCTTGTCTGTCTGTCTGTCTAGCTGTTTGTCTAGCTGTCTGTCTGTCTAGCTGTCTGTCTAGCTGTCTGTATAGCTGTCTAGCTGTCTGTCTGTCTGTCTATCTGTCTGTCTGTCTAGCTGTCTATCTGCATGTCTGTCTGTCTAGCTGTCTATCTGCATGTCTGTCTAGCTGTCTGTCTGTCTGTCTAGCTGTCTGTCTGTCTGTCTGTATGTTTGTCTAGCTGTCTATCTGCATGTCTGTCTAGCTGTCTGTCTGTCTGTCTGTCTTGTCTGTCTGTCTGTCTAGCTGTTTGTCTAGCTGTCTGTCTGTCTGTCTTGCTGTCTGTCTGTCTATCTGTCTGTCTGTCTAGCTGTCTATCTGCATGTATGTCTGTCTAGCTGTCTATCTGCATGTCTGTCTGTCTAGCTGTCTATCTGCATGTCTGTCTAGCTGTCTATCTGTATGTCTGTCTGTCTAGCTGTCTAGCTGTCTGTCTGTCTGTCTGTCTGTCTGTCTGTCTGTATGTTTGTCTGTCTGTCTAGCTGTCTATCTGCATGTCTAGCTGTCTATCTGTATGTCTGTCTGTCTAGTTGTCTATCTGCATGTCTGTCTGTCTAGCTGTCTATCTGTCTGTCTGTCTAGCTGTCTGTCTGTCTGTATATCTGTCTGTCTGTCTGCATGTCTAGCTGTCTATCTGTATGTCTGTCTATCTGTCTGTGTATATCTGTTTGTCTGTCTATCTATCTGTCTGTGTATATCTGTTTGTCTGTCTGTCTAGTTGTCTGTCTATCTATTTGTCTGTATATCTGTCCTATTTATTGTGGTGTTGTGCAGACAGACAGACAGACAGACAGACAGACAGAATCATTGCTGGACTGCCTGGATCTCATCGCCTCTGTTTTGCATCAGACATAAAGCATAATCAGCTTGCTCATGTAAGGGTCTAAACAAAACACAGCTGACAACAGACTGTCGGAAGACCCAATGAGCAATGGAAATTTCAAGAACTGTGTGTTCACCTGACATATCAAGTCCCCTCCACAACCAACTCCCTGGTTGTGGTGGGGACTTGATATGTCAGGTGAACACACAGTTCTTGAAATTTCCATTGGGCTCATTGAATCTTCCGACTCCCTGGTTGTGGTGGGGACTTGATATGTCAGGTGAACACACAGTTCTTGAAATTTCCATTGGGCTCATTGGGTCTTCCGACAGTGTGTTGTAAGCTGTGTTTTGTTTAGACCCTTACATGAGCAAGCTGATTATGTTGTTTTAGACTAGGCTAAACTGCTTCTAATATACATACAGTGGGGAGAACAAGTATTTGATACACTGCGGATTTTGCAGGTTTTCCTACTTACAAAGCATGTAGAAGTCTGTAATTTTTATCATAGTTACTCTTCAACTGTGAGTGGCGGAATCTAAAACAAAAATCCAGAAAATCACATTGTATGATTTTTAAGTAATTAATTAGCATTTTATTGCATGACATAAGTATTTGATACATCAGAAAAGCAGAACTTAATATTTGGTACAGAAACCTTTGTTTGCAATTACAGAGATCATCCGTTTCCTGTAGTTCTTGACCAGGTTTGCACACACTGCAGCAGGGATTTTGGCCCACTCCTCCATACAGACCTTCTCCAGATCCTTCAGGTTTCGGGGCTGTCGCTGGGCAATACAGACTTTCAGCTCCCTCCAAAGATTTCCAATTGGGTTCAGGTCTGGAGACTGGCTAGGCCACTCCAGGACCTTGAGATGCTTCTTACGGAGCCACTCCTTAGTTGCCCTGGCTGTGTGTTTCGGGTCGTTGTCGTGCTGGAAGACCCAGCCACGACCCATCTTCAATGCTCTTACTGAGCTCTATTTATTTGCTCTATTTTTGTCTCATCAGACCACATGACCTTCTCCCATTCCTCCTCTGGATCATCCAGATGGTCATTGGCAAACTTCAGACGGGCCTGGACATGCGCTGGCTTGAGCAGGGGGACCTTGCGTGCGCTGCAGGATTTTAATCCATGACGGCGTAGTGTATTACTAATGGTTTTCTTTGAGACTGTGGTCCCAGCTCTCTTCAGGTCATTGACCAGGTCCTGCCGTGTAGTTCTGGGCTGATCCCTCACCTTCCTCATGATCATTGATGCCCCACGAGGTGAGATCTTGCATGGTGCCCCAGACCGAGGGAGATTGACCGTCATCTTGAACTTCTTCCATTTTCTAATAATTGCGCCAACAGTTGTTGCCTTCTCACCAAGCTGCTTGCCTATTGTCCTGTAGCCCATCCCAGCCTTGTCTACAATTTTATCCCTGATGTCCTTACACAGCTCTCTGGTCTTGGCCATTGTGGAGAGGTTGGAGTCTGTTTGATTGAGTGTGTGGACAGGTGTCTTTTATACAGGTAACGAGTTCAAACAGTTGCAGTGAATACAGGTAATGAGTGGAGAACAGGAGGTCTTCTTAAAGAAAAACTAACAGGTCTGTGAGAGCCGGAATTCTTACTGGTTGGTAGGTGATCAAATACTTATGTCATGCAGTAAAATGCAAATTAATTATTTAAAAATCATACAATGTGATTTTCTGGATTTTTGTTTTAGATTCCGTCTCTCACAGTTGAAGTGTACCTATGATAAAATTACAGACCTCTACATGCTTTGTAAGTAGGAAAACCTGCAAAATCGGCAGTGTATCAAATACTTGTTCTCCCCACTGTATACATCATGTGAAACAAGTTATTTTTCTTTATTTATTTATTTTTATAATAACAGATCATATCATGATAGTCTGGTAGTTTATACAAATGAAAATGAATTTGCCTCATTTGATGGATTCATTTTTTTTATTCAGTACACCATGTATTCCTACAAAATATAGTAGTAGTACATATAATACATTTTATTAAATGGCATATATTTCGTAATTATTAAGATTAACATCGCGCAGCTGCGGCCGCAATTTTAGTTTGTAAAAAGTTTGGTCCGATCTGGAGAGACTAATTGGAGTGCAGATGCAGAAGTCACTTACAACCATTCTGAGATTACAACGACACGTGACGACATCTCTGAAATGTCCCATTCTAATGGACAGATCATGGACGAAATAAGGTAAGACTGTTTTACAACATAAATACCATGGTCAATGTTGAATTCTGGCTATTTAAAGTCGTACTATGAGGAGGTAGATCGTCAATTAAACCGATTAAGCGTGTTGCTTCTAATTAAGGTAACGTTAAGTTAGCTTTAGGTAGCAAGGATAGTTTTAGGTAGGCCTAAGGTTAACTAACAAGCTTGTTGGTTTGCGTCTTAACCCTGTAAGACCCCTTGTTGTAAAATTACAACGTTACCTTTAGCCATCCTTAATAACAATCTGTTATATTTTATCTTACTTTTTACCACATTCCCAATGTTATTGGATCATACATTTGTTTATAAGTCCCGCCTTAGGGCCACAAACTCACACAACCTCTCAAGGTTTCCTTCGAACAACATCTCTTTGTTTCAATGGACAAGATTCATCAGATTCAAGTAAGTAAAATGTATTTTATATATTTTTTGGTTGTTATTATAATGTCTAGAGCATGTACATATGTAGTTATTATGGAATAGATGCATCAAATTTCATTTAGAGCTTGTTATATATTTGTTGCAATTATACAACACTGGGTGATTGTAGTAGTCAAAATAGCAGGCTTGTTCCAGTGGGTTCAAACAGGTTGTATTCCCTCCACTCCACCACTGCCTGAAACAGAGTATTTTCTTTATACATGGACAGTATACATTCTACACTTGTGTTGAGTTCTGGTCAAATTTGACTGATTTAAAAGTTTATCTCAAGAAAATGTAGTTAATTTGATCAGACTCACCTAAAAATCCAGAGGATATCAACAGACAATTCAGTTCTGGGAAAGGTGAAAATGTTCCTGAATGTGGTGTGTGGATGTAAGTGGGGGTGTGAATGTTTTCCTTTTAGTATGATAATTAGAGAGCATAACAAGCAGTATTGTTATGTCCAGGCAGTATTGTGTGACTAAATGGCTGGTAAATGGGACACATTTACATTTAGGGCATTTAGCAGACGCTTTTGTCCTAAGCAACTTACAATAGGCAGACAGTTTTTGTCTGCCTGGAAAACATTTAAACTCTGACCACTTGGTCCACCACCCTATCTATTACTTCAGGTTATGTACTACAATATAAAAAACATTATAATACATGTTAATTAATTGATATTTTATTTTCAGAATGCCACCAGCAAGGAATGAGCCGCGATACAGTGTGTAGGATGTGATTGATGTCATCCAAAATGGAGAGAGTGAAGTTGAGATGGAACTCAATGACACTGATGAGAGTGATGAAGACTCAGATGAAGATGTCTGTCAACAAGTGGACAAAGAAAACCAACCACCCATGGACTGTCCAGCTGATAATTACGAGGACATCGAGCCAAAAACAAGCAAACACACCATGCCCCGTGACAGGTATCGCTGGCTGAAAAAAGATTTCATCAGTCCCAACACTGATTTTTCTGGTCTGGATATCAGACCAGAAAAAGATGACATATCCCTCCATACACCATTGGAATACTTCCAGAAGTTTGTGTCCGAAGACATGATTGAGGCTCTGACACAAAACACAAATGAGTACAGCTTTCAGACACATGGAACATCTGTAAACACCACGGCAAAGGAAATTGAAAAAATGTTTGGCATGTACCTGAAGATGGGCCTAGTACAAATGGCTGGAAACCGTTTTGTAAACAACATGACAGTATCTGAGACGAAAAAGAAAGACAAACTATGGAAACTCAGACCATGGCTTGATTCATTCAGAGAGAAATGCCTGCAAGTGGTACCAGAAGAGCACAACTCTGTGGATGAGATGATGATTCCTTTCAAGGGGAAATTCAGCAGCATCAAGCAATATATGCGAGGCAAGCCAAACCCATGGGGATTCAAAGTATGGGTGAGAACTGGAAGCTCTGGCATGATGTGTGACTTCGATGTCTACCAAGGCAGTGTCAACGGAATACGAGCCAAATCTGAACTTGGATTGTCAGGTGATGTTGTGATGAAACTTGCTTCCACACTTCCAGAAGGTCAGAACTACAAAATGTATGCGGACAACTACTTCACCTGTGTTCCATTATTAGTGAAGCTCCTCGATCGGGGGAATTCATTATGTGGGAACAGCCAGGCAGGTGCGCCTACCTAACTGTAACCTTGAAGATGAGAAGAGCTTGAAGAAGAAGGGGAGAGGAAGCTATGACGTCAGAGTGGAGGGGAATCACAACATCTGTGCTGTCAAATGGTATGACAACAGGGCCGTCACACTTGTGTCATCCTTTGCTGGACCTGAACCTGTACAGAAGATTCAACGCTGGGACAAAACCAACAGAACCTACATTGAAGTTGAGAGGCCTTACATTGTTGGTGCCTACAACAAGTACATGGGAGGTGTGGATTTGTTGGACTCATTTACAGCCAAATATAAGTTCCCCATCAAATCCCGTCGCTGGTACATGTACATCTTCTGGCACACCATCATCCTCGCTGTGGTCAATGCCTGGCTCCTCTACAAGCGGGACTGCCAAGCTCTCAAGATGTCTAGCAAAGAGACAATGAACAGGAGACAGTTTCAGGCACAGCTAGCATCCTCTCTCATCCTGGTAAACACAACACTTCAAACTCCAAAGAGAGGACGACCATCTCAAGGCAAAGGGAGCACCGCAACACAGACAGTGACATCAAAAAGCCCTCTGAATGCTCAGAAGAGACCGTCCGAGAGATGTGCACACCTCCCATTGGATGTACGCAAGGACCAAGTTGCACATTTCCCACGTAAGACAGGGAAAGAGAGTGTGAAGACTGCATCAGGTCAGCTCCGGTATTGCTCCAGAATAGAACCTGGGAAGCCGTGAAATTTTACATAAAGAACCGAATTACAGCACTCAAGAGGGAGTGTGAGAAAAGAAAGTAAAGGTTTTCATTAAAGAGAAAATAAAGTAAAGGTGTTCATTAAAGAGAAAAGAAAGTAAAGGTGTTCATTAACGAGAAAAGAAAGTAAAGGTGTTCATGGAAGAGAGGTTTTGCACTCCTTCTTAACATTGTTCGGACATTATGTGAACTTCATAACTAAATGTTTGTTTAAAAGCTATGACAAATAAAGTTGTCAGAACTACTTTTGCCAAAGAATAATTTATTTGAATGGAATACAATTAAATGTATTTGCAATGCAGTTGTGTTAGCAGGGAGCATCTGCTGACCTGTGTCTGAAGATGCTGAAGACGTTTTAGGTGAGGTCCCCATTGGTAACCTTTTAAACACACACAGTGACGTCATGAATTAGCATATCAAAACATTACGTCACAGGTCCCCTGGAGGGTCTTCTACCTGACCGGGTCCCCAGCAGTTTGTAAAATGTCAGGTCAGTCTTCTGGGGGTCAGACTCAAGTTTACAAGTGATAGCTGTTATAACAGCTGGAAATGGAGTGTGGATCAGTTTCTGCCTTGTCTGTAGACCACTCACAAAGGGTGGTTCCCACCAGGCTGCATGTTGTCATGTGTCCCCACCCAGTAGCAAAAACAGGTATGTGTGTGTGTGTGTGTGTGTGTGTGTGTGTGTGTGTGTAGGTGTGTGTGTAGGTGTGTGTGTGTGTGTGTGTGTGTGTGTGTGTGTGTGTGTGTGTAGGTGTGTGTGTGTGTAGGTGTGTGTGTGTGTGTGTGTGTGTGTGGGTCTGGTATTTAATCTGCTAAATGTAACATTGTTCATTATTTTCAACATTGTTCCACACACTAGGTGTGGGTCATTGTCTCTAATTAGGGATCCTACATATGTTAGTATGTTCCACACCCTAGGTGTGGGTCATTGTCTCTAATTAGGGATCCTACATATGTTAGTATGTTCCACACCCTAGGTGTGGGTCATTGTCTCTAATTAGGGATCCTACATATGTTAGTATGTTCCACACACTAGGTGTGGGTCATTGTCTCTAATTAGGGATCCTACATATGTTAGTATGTTCCACACCCTAGGTGTGGGTCATTGTCTCTAATTAGGGATCCTACATATGTTAGTATGTTCCACACCCTAGGTGTGGGTCATTGTCTCTAATTAGGGATCCTACATATGTTAGTATGTTCCACACCCTAGGTGTGGGTCATTGTCTCTAATTAGGGATCCTACATATGTTAGTATGTTCCACACCCTAGGTGTGGGTCATTGTCTCTAATTAGGGATCCTACATATGTTTGTATGTTCCACACCCTAGGTGTGGGTCATTGTCTCTAATTAGGGATCCTACATATGTTAGTATGTTCCACACCCTAGGTGTGGGTCATTGTCTCTAATTAGGGATCCTACATATGTTAGTATGTTCCACACCCTAGGTGTGGGTCATTGTCTCTAATTAGGGATCCTACATATGTTAGTATGTTCCACACCCTAGGTGTGGGTCATTGTCTCTAATTAGGGATCCTACATATGTTAGTATGTTCCACACCCTAGGTGTGGGTCATTGTCTCTAATTAGGGATCCTACATATGTTAGTATGTTCCACACCCTAGGTGTGGGTCATTGTCCCCATGTCTGTCTTGAAGTAAGTGTGTTCTCATTTGTTATAATATTCTTCATTGTTTTGTATAGTTCTCATCAAGTATAGTTTATGTAAATAATCCCTGCGCTGCTCCTTGGTCTCTCTACACACCGATCAAGACAACAGCCTTTTTCTGAAATGCATTAAATAGATTTTTTACACACAATACTGTAATGTCAGGACTGTAATGTCAGGACTGTAATGTCAGGACTGTAATGTCAGGACTGTGGGACTGTGATGTCAGGACTGTGGATCTGTAATGTCAGGACTGTGGAACTGTAATGTCAGGACTGTAATGTCAGGACTGTGGAACTGTAATGTTAGGACTGTAATGTCAGGACTGTGGATCTGTAATGTCAGGACTGTAATGTCAGGACTGTGGAACTGTGATGTCAGGACTGTGGAACTGTAATGTCAGGACTGTGACACTGTAATGTCAGGACTGTGACACTAATGTCAGGACTGTGACACTAATGTCAGGACTGTGGAATTGTAATGTCAGGACTGTGGAATTGTAATGTCAGGACTGTGGATCTGTAATGTCAGGACTGTAATGTCAGGACTGTAATGTCAGGACTGTGGATCTGTAATGTCAGGACTGTGGATCTGTAATGTCAGGACTGTGACACTAATGTCAGGACTGTGACACTAATGTCAGGACTGTGGAATTGTAATGTCAGGACTGTGGAATTGTAATGTCAGGACTGTGGAATTGTAATGTCAGGACTGTGGAATTGTAATGTCAGGACTGGCACTACAGCAGGACTCAGCTGGCTTGCAGCCTGAGGCGACACATAACACAGGGGTTTTATTGAGGAATTAGAAGGGACTATACTGACAACATCTGTGTCCCAAATGGTACCCTTTTCCCTGTATACACACACACACACACACACACACACACACACACACACACACACACACACACACACACACACACACACACACACACACACACACACACACACACACACACACACACACACACACACACACACACACACACACACACACACACACACACACACACACACAGGTCCGTGACTGTAATTCTATTCCTTCAGGGGCTTGTCTTTATTCATCCTGGATGAATCCAAACATGTACCCTATTCCCTATATAGCAGAGAGAGAGAGAGAGATGCCTGCTGGGGGAAGACTGTCAAGGTTAGAGGACCTTGCTATGGGGAAAGACTAGCAAGTTCCATTAGCATAGTGGTTTTAACGCTCATCTCTAAGCACTGAACCTAACGTAGCCTGAGCAGAGTCCCCACATGTTTCAACCGGTTCCGCTTTCTTCTGACCCCAAGGAGAGTGTTAAGCACTTAACATAAATCCCCTCACTGGTATACTACTCACCTCACTCATAAATTACTGACCTCACTGGTAAACTACTCACCTCACTTATAAATTACTGACCTCACTGGTAAACTACTCACCTCACTTATAAATTACTGACCTCACTGGTAAACTACTCACCTCACTCATAAATTACTGACCTCACTGGTAAACTACTCACCTCACTTATAAATTACTGACCTCACTGGTAAACTACTCACCTCACTCATAAATTACTGACCTCACTGGTAAACTACTCACCTCACTTATAAATTACTGACCTCACTGGTAAACTACTCACCTCACTCATAAATTACTGACCTCACTGGTAAACTACTCACCTCACTCATAAATTACTGACCTCACTGGTAAACTACTCACCTCACTCATAAATTACTGACCTCACTGGTAAACTACTCACCTCACTTATAAATTACTGACCTCACTGGTAAACTACTCACCTCACTTATAAATTACTGACCTCACTGGTAAACTACTCACCTCACTCATAAATTACTGACCTCACTGGTAAACTACTCACCTCACTTATAAATTACTGACCTCACTGGTAAACTACTCACCTCACTCATAAATTACTGACCTCACTGGTAAACTACTCACCTCACTCATAAATTACTGACCTCACTGGTAAACTACTCACCTCACTCATAAATTACTGACCTCACTGGTAAACTACTCACCTCACTCATAAATTACTGACCTCACTGGTAAACTACTCACCTCACTCATAAATTACTGACCTCACTGGTAAACTACTCACCTCACTCATAAATTACTGACCTCACTGGTAAACTACTCACCTCACTCATAAATTACTGACCTCACTGGTAAACTACTCACCTCACTTATAAATTACTGACCTCACTGGTAAACTACTCACCTCACTCATAAATTACTGACCTCACTGGTAAACTACTCACCTCACTCATAAATTACTGACCTCACTGGTAAACTACTCACCTCACTTATAAATTACTGACCTCACTGGTAAACTACTCACCTCACTCATAAATTACTGACCTCACTGGTAAACTACTCACCTCACTCATAAATTACTGACCTCACTGGTAAACTACTCACCTCACTCATAAATTACTGACCTCACTGGTAAACTACTCACCTCACTTATAAATTACTGACCTCACTGGTAAACTACTCACCTCACTCATAAATTACTGACCTCACTGGTAAACTACTCACCTCACTTATAAATTACTGACCTCACTGGTAAACTACTCACCTCACTTATAAATTACTGACCTCACTGGTAAACTACTGACCTCACTGGTAAACTACTGACCTCACTGGTAAACTACTGACCTCACTGGTAAACTACTGACCTCACTGGTAAACTACTGACCTCACTGGTAAACTACTGACCTCACTGGTAAACTACTGACCTCACGGTAAACTACTGACCTCACGGGTAAACTACTGACCTCACGGTAAACTACTGACCTCACTGGTAAACTACTGATCTCACGGTAATCTACTGCCCTCACTGGTAAACTACTGCCCTCACTGGTAAACTACTGACCTCACGGTAAACTACTGACCTCACTGGTAAACTACTGCCCTCACTGGTAAACTACTACCCTCACTGGTAAACTACTGACCTCACTGGTAAACTACTGACCTCACTGGTAAACTACTGACCTCACTGGTAAACTACTGACCTCACTGGTAAACTACTGACCTCAACTGATTCACAACTGGTGTTCAGCAAGGTTATCTGTCATTCTGAATCGGATTCACAAATGTATTTCAGAACCGTGCTGCAGGGTGGTGTAGGGTATTTCTATGAGTTTTACTTCTACAGTGTAATGTATCTATCATGAGTATAGTATAGCTGAGTGGATAATCATACCGGAGGTATAGTATAGCTGAGTGGATAATCATACCGGAGGTATAGTATAGCTGAGTGGATAATCATACAATCTAGTTCCGTTCATCTTTCAATCGATCCTGACTAGTCTCCCAGTGGCTGATGCTGAAAAACATCCCCACAACATGATGCTGCCACCACCATGCTTCACCGTAGGGATGCTGCCACCACCATGCTTCACCGTAGGGATGGTGCCAGTTTTCCTCCAGACGGGACACTTGGCATTCAGGCCAAAGAGTTAAGTCTTGGTTTCATCAGACCAGAGAATGTTGTTTAGGTGCCTTTAACTCCAAGCAGACTGTCATGTGCCTTTTACTGAGGAGGGACTTCCGTCTGGCCACTCTGCCATAAAGGCCTGATTGGTGGAGTGCTACAGAGATGGTTGTCCTTGTAGAAAGTTCTCTTATCTCCACAAAGCAACGCTGTCAGAGTGACCATCGGTTTCTGGGTCACCTCCCTGACCAAGGCCCTTCTCCCCGGTTGCTCAGTTTGGCCAGGCGGCCAGCTCTAGTAAAAGTGTTAGTGGTTCCAAACTTCTTCCATTTAAGAATGATGGAGGCCACTGTGTTCTTGAGAACATTCCATGCTGCAGACATTTTTTGGTACCTTTCCCTTGATCTGTGTCTCGACACAATCCTGTCTCGGACAATTCCTTCGACCTCAGTATAGAAGGGACTATACTGACAACATCTGTGTCCCAAATGGTACCCTTTTCCCTGTATAGTGCACTAGGATGCAATTAGGAAATCAGGCAATAAACAGTAAGAGGAGACACACACACACACACACACACACACACACACACACACACACACACACACACACACACACAGGGTACCAATCAAGTTGCAGAAACATCAAGGATGATCAATAAAAAGAGGAAGCACCTGAACTCATTGGTCTGAATACTTCTGTAAATAATAATTTATTTTTATGAATTAGCAAACATTTCTGATAAAGGGGAAGTGTCTGAATACTTTCTGAATGCACTGTGTGCGTGTGTGTGTGTATCATCTTCTTAATACATCATTATCTCCTACTGACTTGATTACTTCTAGAACCAGACCATCATGCAGTGCTCCAAACACACACACACACATATATATGCCTCCTGCCTCTCCAAGTGTTTATTTTGTCATGGAAAGATGTATATATGATCTTCAGCATTTTGATAATGGACCACTGGGAGGGAGCGTTCCCAGTCAGCCTTGTTCTGACCTGCAAAGTCAGAGCAAAAGTAGTGCACTATATAAGGATTAGGGTTCCATTTGTGCCCTAGCCTCAGAGTAAGGAGTGAAGCGATACACTGCCATAGTTGGAGAAGATGAAATAAGACGGTTTATCATTTAAATAATCAAATGTATCCATGGGGAGCTTTCTCTCTCTCACACACATGCAGAGAGTTTAGGAATACTTAGAGAGACCAGATTACTCTCATTACCACAGATATATACATGGTTAGTTTCCATAGTTCCCCATATTTCAATACGGCCTTGTTATTGATCCTGGATGCACTATTTAACATAGATTTTCAAACTAGATGGTTAAAATGCTAGGGGCGTCACTACAGACAACCTGGTTCGAATCCAGACTGTATCACAACCGGCAGTGATTGGGAGTCCCATAGAGCAGCATACAACTGGCCCAGCGTCGTCTGAGAATAGCCGGTGTAGGCCGTCATTGTAAATAAGAATGTGTTCTTAACTGACTTGCCTAGTTAAATAAAGGTTAAATAAATAAAACATGCAGGAGAAAGACAACGCAGCTGCTGCAATGTGATTCCTCACCACCAAGTGTCACTATTGTGCCACTGAAGTTGATGTTTCTTACAGTCTCATTTTGGAAGGGAGGAAGACGAGATAATACATGTGAGAAAGAGGGAGTGGGGAGACACTAGGAGACCTGAGGGGAAGACACTAGGAGACCTGAGGGGAAGACACTAGGAGACCTGAGGGGAAGACACTAGGAGACCTGAGGGGAAGACACTAGGAGACCTCATCCCAACAACCATGTTACACCTTATCCCAACAACCATGTTACACCTCATCCCTACAACCATGTTACACCTCATCCCTACAACCATGTTACACCTCATCCCTACAACCATGTTACACCTCATCCCTACAACCATGTTACACCTCATCCCTACAACCATGTTACACCTCATCCCTACAACCATGTTACACCTCATCCCAACAACCATGTTACACCTCATCCCAACAACCATGTTACACCTCATCCCAACAACCATGTTACACCTCATCCCAACAACCATGTTACACCTCATCCCAACAACCATGTTACACCTCATCCCTACAACCATGTTACACCTCATCCCATTTTTGGGAGGGAATGCTGTCACCTCCAGGTAGGTGTTTGTCCCCATGTGTGCTGAGGGGGTCAGGTTCTGGTCCAGTTCTGGCATTTAGGTCCCATAGACTAGTACATGTCCCTGGGCCTGGAAATGGTTGATCTCCCCCTCCAGGATGGAGAAGCTGTCTTCATTAAAGTATGGGGATTCTATTGGGGAATATACAGTAGGCAGCACACATGAGGACATGTTTCTCTGTTAAGATCATTTCCTTATTAATTTCTAGCCAGATATAAAATGTTCCTGTTTTGACTAATTCAATATGCTGTCCAAGAGCCAAGGACCACTTGTGGAGAGCTTCAAAAAGACCTGCAATTAGCAGGTACTGTTGTCTCAAAGAAAACAGTAAGTAATGCACTCCACCGCCATGGCCTGTATGCACACCATGTTTGGAGGAGAAATGGCACTGCACATCACCCTAGAAACACCATACCAACAGTGAAGTTTGGAGGTGGGAACATCATGGTGTGGGGCTGCTTTTCAGCAAATGGTACTGGCAAACTTAATTGAAGGAAGGATGAATGGGCAAATTTACCAAGACATTCTTGACAAAAATCTGCTGCCATCTACCAGGATGATGAAGATGAAACGAGGGTGGACATTTCAGCAAGACAATGATCCCAAACACACAGCCAAGGAAACTCTCAATTGGTTTCAAAGAAAGAAAATAAAGTTGCTAGAATGGCCCAGCCAATCACCTGACTTAAATCCCACTGAAAATCTATGGAAAGAACTGAAGATCAAGATTCATAGAAGAGGCCCACGGAACCTTCAAGATTTGAAGACTGTTTGTGTGGAAGAATAGGCCAAAATCACACCAGAGCAATGCATGCGACTAGTTTCTCCATACAGGAGGCGTCTTGAAGCTGTCATTACCAACAAAGGCTTTTGTACAAAGTATTAAATAAATATCAGTAAGTGTGTTCAATACTTTTTCCCTGTGTCTTTTCACATTATTACACATAACTTAATTTCTGAATTTATATGTTTTGGTTTCTTTGTATGTATGGATTACTTGGGTTGCTACCAACAGCTGGTGAAAACTTCATGTCAATAGAAAAATGGTGACGTGTTCAATACTTATTTCACCCGCTGTATGTTGTCATTCATTATGTTGTTATGTTGACCAGTGATCAGTGATAAAATCAAATCAATTTTTATTGGTCACATACACATGTTTAGCAGATGTTACTGCGGGTGTCATGAAATGCTTGTGCTTCTAGCTCCGACAGTGCAGTAATATCTAACAAGTAATATCTAACAATTACACAAAATACAGTTGAAGTCGGAAGTTTACATACTCCTTAGCCAAATACATTTAAACTCAGTTTTTCACAATTCCTGACATTTAATCCTAGTAAAAATTCCCTGTCTTAGGTCAGTTAGGATCACCACTTTATTTTAAGAATGTGAAATGTCAGAATAATAGTAGAGAGAATGATTTATTTCAGCTTTTATTTCTTTCATCACATTCCCAGTGGGTCAGAAGTTTATATAAACTCAATTAGTATTTGGTAGCATTGCCTTTAAATTGTTTAACTTGGGTCAAATGTTAAATAATAAGTTGGGTGAATTTTGGCCCATTCCTCCTGACAGAACTGGTGTAACTGAGTCAGGTTTGTAGGCCTCCTTGCTCGCACACGCTTTTTCAGTTCTGCCCACAAATGTTCTATAGGATTGAGGTCAGGGCTTTGTGATGGCCACTCCAATACCTTGACTTTGTTGTCCTTAAGCCATTTTGCCACAACTTTTGAAGTATGCTTGGGGTCATTGTCCATTTGGAAGACCCATTTGCGACCAAGCTTTAACTTCCTGACTGATGTCTTGAGATGTTGCTTCAATATATCCACATAATTTCCTTCCTCATGATGCCATCTATTTTGTGAAATGCACCAGTCCCTCCTGCAGCAAAGCACCCCCACAACATGATGCTGCCACCCCCGTGCTTCACGGTTGGGATGGTGTTCTTCGGCTTGCAAGCCTCCCCCTTTTTCCTCCAAACATAACGATGGTCATTATGGCCAAACAGTTCTATTTTTGTTTCATCAGACCAGAGGACATTTCTCCAAAAAGTACAATCTTTGACCCCATGTGCAGTTGCAAACCGTAGTCTGGCTTTTTTATGGCGGTTTTGAAGCAGTGACTTCTTCCTTGCTAAGCGGCCTTTCAGATTATGTCGATATAGGACTGGTTTGAGTGTGGATATAGATACTTTTGTACCTGTTTTCTCCAGCATCTTCACAAGGTCCTTTGCTGTCTGACTTTTGGCAGACAACACCTGGGTAAAGTCAGTTGTGTCTTGATATTATTTTTTGAGAGCAGAGGCTTCTTCCTTCCTGACCTCCCATGTAGGCCAAGTTTGTGCAGTCCCTTTCTGACAGTGTATCCATGCATTTAGACATTGTAGATCCCTTGATGTTACCCTGGGGTTCTTAGAGACTTCTATGAGCATCTTTCGGTCAGCTTTGGCTGACTTTGGTGGGACAACCTGTCCTAGGTAGTTTGCCAGTGGTCTGGAATTTTTGTCAGACAGTGGAATGATGTACTTCAAATTGCTTGGAAATGGATATGTAACCCCTCCCAGACTCATGGGCATCAA
Source organism: Thymallus thymallus (assembly GCA_023634145.1). Classification (NCBI taxonomy): domain Eukaryota; kingdom Metazoa; phylum Chordata; class Actinopteri; order Salmoniformes; family Salmonidae; genus Thymallus; species Thymallus thymallus. Next base: position 33,792,426 of record CM042379.1, on the reverse strand, counting down.
TAATCTTTCTTCTGAGGGCCTCCGGTAGGTCTTTTGATCTTTGAATGATGTGTTACCAGACACCCATATGGTTAAGACCAAACCAGACCAATGTTCTTATCTTTATGGAAGGCTGGACCCTCCTAAGTTTCTCTCTAATGTTTTCTAATCATTTGCACTTGTTTCTAAATGGCTAAAATTCTAATTTTAGCCATTTTATGTGATGGTAAAGGTAGGGGTGAACTAACTTTTTCCCCATAAGGAAAAGGCACTATCCAACCAAAAACACAGAGATCCAGAAAACCTGGGTCATACACTGAACTATGTATGTTCTCTGCTACTCAGTGGTGGACCATCCTGAAAGAACATGTGGACCTCACTCTCAAGCCCTGCAGTGAGACAAGATGGGAGAGCCAACTGAACAGCATCTAGCCTTTGCGCTACCAAGCAGACAGGGTAGGAGAGGCTTTGCAAGAGGTCAGTGAAAAGGCAAAACGATCCAGCTGTAAAAATAGAGGCCCAGTCCCTAGGCAGAAGAAGTTGGATCATTCCAGTTTCAAATCTGCACTGTATTCTGGTATGACCTACTTTCAAATACTAACACCACTAGCAAGCTCCTCCAGTCTGTCAACATGCAGTCAGTCTGACAGAGGAAACTAAGGCCAGAGTGAATGTGGCTGAAAGAGAAAAGGCTGCGGCACAAAATGGCACTTCAGTTACGAAGCAACTAATGAGACATGAAGAGGCTAGAAACAGCCTTCTTCAATGCTGTTGTGGACTGGGGCATCCAGTCTTTGGAGGACCCGTTCAAATCACTTGGGGAACTGAGAATCAAGTATGGAGTGTTTCTGAATTTCCATCATCTTGATGCCGGAAAACTCTAGTGTGAGCTGCTCGGGGACGCACTCACCTGTGGAGATGTGGCTGATCTTGACTGGAGAGAGCTGGCCCTGGAGATGCAGAGCCTTTCAGACCTTCACAAAGCAGAGATGACAGCATGGGGGGGGGGGGGGGGGGGGGTCAAATTCTGCTTAGGAACACCAAAAGGCTAGATCCTTTTAGGGCTTGGGAGTAGAACGTTAGCCTGAGGTGAGAGTATTACCAGAAGGACACGCACTCACATACACACACATTCTATACTGTACGGACACACACAGAGAGCCCAGGGTGACACTGGTTCATAGAGGGCTAGAGGCTGATTGATGTTAAGAGAGTGTGTGTGCATGTGTGTGCGCTAGGGAGTGATAGATGTTAAGACTCTCTCTCTAGGGAGGGAGGGAAATGACTGATTCTGAAACAAGGTTAAATGTAAAGCTGAAGAGGAGCATGTTGTTCACCAACAAGATATCACAAATTGACTTCAGAATTAGACGTTTGTCCACGGGGGGATAAAAATAGATCTCAGGCAGTTCAGTTCTGAGCGGTTAATTTAGGTTTAGGAAAAGTTTTAAACAAAATAACAAGCCTAGCGCTGGAATTGAACCTACAAGCCTTGGAGCTGGAGCTGGAGCTGGAGCTGGAGCTGGAGCTGGAGCTGGAGCTGGAGCTGGAGCCCTCCTGCCATCCCCGTCCACAATGCTCTAGCAAGCCACGAGCCTACTTGACGGTAATAGAGCTCAACGTTGCCCCTAGTGGCTGGATTTTTAGGTGATTCCCGACCTCCTGGGGATCTGGACGGATGTCAAATTTTGCATTGGAACTGGAGCTACCTGGCTGGGCTCACTCCGGCTGAACAGACTCTCACACTGACAGCTGAGCTTTGGGTTCATCCTGTGTCTTTTTGTTTATAAAGATAGATTTTGAGCACAACAGTGTTCGGGTTTTGTCCCGCTTTGATCTATGGTGCTTAAATAAATTCAGTAGTTCTGAACCTGCGACTGCCTCCTGCCTGCGACTGCCACCAGTGACACTATCCAACCAAAAACATAGAGACCCGGAAAACCTGGGTCTACGCCTTCACTATGGTGAATCACTAAAACAATACAGAAATACACCTTCACTATGGTGAATCACTAAAACAATACAGAAATACACCTTCACTATGGTGAATCACTAAAACAATACAGAAATACACCTTCACTATGGTGAATCACTAAAACAATACAGAAATACACCTTCACTATGGTGAATCACTAAAACAATACAGAAATACACCTTCACTATGGTGAATCACTAAAACAATACAGAAACACACCTTCACTATGGTGAATCACTAAAACAATACAGAAATACACCTTCACTATGGTGAATCACTAAAACAATACAGAAACACACCTTCACTGTGGTGAATCACTAAAACAATACAGAAATACACCTTCACTATGGTGAATCACTAAAACAATACAGAAATACACCTTCACTATGGTGAATCACTAAAACAATACAGAAATACACCTTCACTATGGTGAATCACTGAAACAATACAGAAATACACCTTCACTATGGTGAATCACTGAAACAATACAGAAATACACCTTCACTATGAGGAATCACTAAAACAATACAGAAATACACCTTCACTATGGTGAATCACTAAAACAATACAGAAATACACCTTCACTATGGTGAATCACTAAAACAATACAGAAATACACTACTGAAAAAGAAGGAACAGCACGTCAGAAACCAGATCAATGTAACTGAAGAATCCATAGACTCTAAACACTTCTGGGAAAATTGGAAAACACTAAACTAACAACAACATGAAGAGTTATCTATCCAAAACAGAGATGTCTGGATAAACCACTTCTCCAATCTGTTTGGTTCTATAACAAAGAACAAAGAGCAAATAAATATACATGATCAAATACAAATCTTAGAATCAACTATTAACCAGAACCCACTGGATTCTATAATTACATTGAATGAACTACAGGACAAAATACAAACCCTCCAACCCAAAAAGGCCTGTGTTGTTGATGGTATCCTCAATGAAATGATAAAATATACAGACAACAAATTCCAATTGTCTATACTTAAACTCTTTAACATCATCCTTAGTTCTGGCATCTTCCCCAATATTTGGAACCAAGGACTGATCACCCCAATCCACAAAAGTGGAGACAAATTTGACCCCAATAACTACCGTGGGATATGAGTCAACAGCAATCTTGGGAAAATCCAAATTACCGTACGACAGACCACGTATTCACCCTGCACACCCTAATTTACAAACAAACAAACCAAAACAAAGGCAACGTTTTCTCATGCTTTGTTGATTTCAAAAAATGAAATCCATGAACACAAACAACAAGTGTGCTGTTAAAATTGGCAAAAAACACACACATTTCTTTCCACAGGGCCGTGGAGTGAGACAGGGATGCAGTTTAAGCCCCACCCTCTTCATCATATATATCAACGAATTGGCGAGGGCACTAGAACAGTCTGCAGGACCCGGCCTCACCCTACTAGAATCTGAAGTCAAATGTCTACTGTTTGCTGATGATCTGGTGCTTCTGTCACCAACCAAGGAGGGCCTACAGCAGCACCTAGATCTTCTGCACAGATTCTGTCAGACCTGGGTCCAAAATAAGACCAAAATAATGGTGTTCCAAAAAAGGTCTAGTTTCCAGGACCACAAATTCAAATTCCATCTAGACACCGTTGCCCTAGATCACACAAAAAACTATACATACCTCGGCCTAAACATCAGCGCCACAGGTAACTTCACAGGAACATAAAATTCAAGATACCAATTAGGATCTGGCTACAAATACTTGAATCAGTTATAGAACCCATTGCCCTTTATGGTTGTGAGGTCTGCGGTCCGCTCACCAACCAAGAATTCACAAAATGGGACAAACACCAAATTGAGACTCTGCATACAGAATTCTGTAAAAATGTCCTCAGTGTAAAACGAAAAACACCAAATAATACATGCAGAGCAGAATTAGGCAGATACCCGCTAATTATCAAAATCCAGAAAAGAGCCGTTAAATTCTACAACCAACTAAAAGGAAGCGATTCCCGAACCTTCCATAACAAAGCCATCACCTACAGAGAGATGAACCTGGAGAAGAGTCCCCTAAGCAAGCTGGTCCTGGGTCTTTGTTCACAAACACAACCAGACCCCACAGAGCCCCAGGACAACAACACAATTAGACCCAACCAAATCATGAGAAAACAAAAAGAGAATTACTTGACACATCGGAAAGAATTTACAAAAAAACTGCAAACTAGAATACTATTTGGTATAGAGTGGGCTGCACTTCCTAACTTCCTGCCAAATGTATGACCATATTAGAGACACATATTTCCCTCAGATTACACAGATCCACAAAGAACTGAAAATCAAACCCAACTTTGATAAACTCCCATATCTACTGGGTGAAATACCACAGTGTTCCATCACAGCAGCAAGATGTGTGACCTGTTGCCACAAGAAAAGGACAACCAGTGAAGAACAAACACCATGTAAATACAACCCATATTTATGTTGATTTATTTCCCTTTTATACTTTAACTACAACACTGTTTATATAAATAATATGACATTTGAAATGTCTTTATTCTTTTGGAACTTCTGTGAGTGTAATATTTACTGTTAATTTCACTATTTGGTAAAGTTAATATGTTTCCCATGGGGGGAAGAGTCAGTCAGTCAACCAGTCATCCAGTCAGGTGGATTTAGTAGAGTAGAGTGGTGGTTAATATTGGTGATAAGGTACACCAGTCTTCTTCTATTATGAATGTATTGTCATTTTTAAAAAATGTATAACTGCCTTAATGTTGCTGGACCACAGGAAGAGTAGCTGCAACCTTGGCAGCAGCTAATGGGGATCCTTAATAAATACCCTGTTGACGGTCTGTCCCTGGTATCTCACCTGGGTAGCAGATGAGGTACAACACAGGAGGCGACTTCAGCTAGTCTGCCTCCTCTTTATGCTTTTGTCGTGCTGACAGTCTAGTCTCTGACCTCACATAATGGTCTAGTCTCTGTTAATCTGACCTCACATAATGGTCTAGTCTCTGTTAATATGACCTCACATAATGGTCTAGTCTCTGTTAATATGACCTCACATAATGGTCTAGTCTCTGTTAATCTGACCTCACATAATGCTCTAGTCTCTGTTAATCTGACCTCACATAATGGTCTAGTCTCTGTTAATCTGACCTCACATAATGGTCTAGTCTCTGTTAATCTGACCTCACATAATGCTCTAGTCTCTGTTAATCTGACCTCACATAATGCTCTAGTCTCTGTTAATCTGACCTCACATAATGGTCTAGTCTCTGTTAATCTGACCTCACATAATGGTCTAGTCTCTGTTAATCTGACCTCACATAATGGTCTAGTCTCTGTTAATCTGACCTCACATAATGCTCTAGTCTCTGTTAATCTGACCTCACATAATGCTCTAGTCTCTGTTAATCTGACCTCACATAATGCTCTAGTCTCTGTTAATCTGATCTCACATAATGCTCTAGTCTCTGTTAATCTGACCTCACATAATGCTCTAGTCTCTGTTAATCTGACCTCACATAATGCTCTAGTCTCTGTTAATCTGAACTCACATAAAGGTCTAGTCTCTGTTTATCTGACCTCACATAATGGTCTAGTCTCAGTTAATCTGACTTCACATAATTCTCTAGTCTCTGTTTATCTGACCTCACAACAGGCCTAAATGAGGTTAGGATGTCCCTGAGGCACAGTGTAGCAGTTGACCTCAGTCTCCTCTCTCAGCTGTGTTGACATGTCTAGTCCCTGTTTATCTCAGCTCTCAACAGGTCAGGCATCTGACAGGGAGTGGGAAGAGCTCAGCCTGTGTAGTTCAGGTGTAATACATGAGGTGGAGGGAGAATAGGTTATTTGACTTCACAACAAACCTACTATATACTGTAAGAGGAGGGGCTCCTGAGTCCTGGTCTGTTTAATTACCATAATACCCACCAGCACCACAGTCCCTCAGACCCCAGCCAATTAATCTAATATAATTACAAAGTGTTGAGGTGAGAGGGGTCAGATATTTATATCACGGTTTTTTACCTCCCTACACACACACACACACACACACACACACACACACACACACACAGACTCATGCACGGACGGACACACACACTCATGTACAGACACAAACACACACACACACACAGTCATGCAAGGACTCCCGAGTGGCGCAGTGTTCTAAGGCACTGCTTCTCAGTGCTAGAGGTGTCGCTACAGACCCTGGTTCAATTCCAGACTGTATCACAACTGGCAGTGATTGGGAGTCCTACAGGGCGTCGCACAATTGGCCCAGCGTTGTCCGAGTTTGGCCGGTGTAGGCCGTCAGAATTTGTTCTTAACTGACTTGCCTAGTTAAATAAAGGTTACATTTTAAACAACGCACACACACTCTCATGAACATACACACTCTCATGCACGGACACATACGGACACATGGACACACACATACACACACTCATGAACGGACACACATTCATGCACGGACACACTCATGTAAGCACTTGCACTTGACAGAGAGAGAGAGCGAGATAGAGAAAGAGTCTATTGGGTCTGGGAACCCACAACACAATAAACACTCTGCCAACATCCCCTGCAGCATTACCACCACATCCACAGACCCCTGTCCCTGAATACTGTTCATTACCACCACATCCACAGACCCCTGTCCCTGAATACTGTTCATTCCCACCACATCCACAGACCCCTGTCCCTGAATACTGTTCATTACCACCACATCCACAGACCCCTGTCCCTGAATACTGTTCATTCCCACCACATCCACAGACCCCTGTCCCTGAATACTGTTCATTCCCACCACATCCACAGACCCCTGTCCCTGAATACTGTTCATTCCCACCACATCCACAGACCCCTGTCCCTGAATACTGTTCATTCCCACCACATCCACAGACCCCTGTCCCTGAATACTGTCCATTCCCACCACATCCACAGACCCCTGTCCCTGAATACTGTCCATTCCCACCACATCCACAGACCCCTGTCCCTGAATACTGTATTGCTAATGTAGCTGCCCCTGACACAGAGTAGTCAAGTGAGAGAACTACACCCCTTCAACTAAACATGTACTTTAGCCAAAATATAAACAGTTGGGATGATCTAACCAACCGGTGATCAGGTTAACCATCCCGACCAACCTGGGACACTGTAAGAACAGATGTGCCAGAGTTTCAGACACCCCTCCCCAACAGTAGGATCCAGGTGTACCAGATGTGCCAGAGTTTCAGACACCCTCCCCAACAGTAGGATCCAGGTGTACCAGATGTGCCAGAGTTTCAGACACCCCTCCCCAACAGTAGGATCCAGGTGTACCAGATGTGCCAGAGTTTCAGACACCCTCCCCAAGAGTAGGATCCAGGTGTACCAGATGTGCCAGAGTTTCAGACACCCTCCCCAACAGTAGGATCCAGGTGTACCAGATGTGCCAGAGTATCAGACACCCTCCCCAAAAGTAGGATCCAGGTGTACCAGATGTGCCAGAGTTTCAGACACCCCTCCCCAACAGTAGGATCCAGGTGTACCAGATGTGCCAGAGTTTCAGACACCCTCCCCAACAGTAGGATCCAGGTGTACCAGATGTGCCAGAGTTTCAGACACCCCTCCCCAACAGTAGGATCCAGGTGTACCAGATGTGCCAGAGTTTCAGACACCCTCCCCAACAGTAGGATCCAGGTGTACCAGATGTGCCAGAGTTTCAGACACCCTCCCCAACAGTAGGATCCAGGTGTACCAGATGTGCCAGAGTTTCAGACACCCTCCCCAACAGTAGGATCCAGGTGTACCAGATGCATATTGGTGGCTATAGCTCCATGTATTATCCTCCATTGGAGGTCAGCTGTCCTCTTATCAATAGGCAGTTTATATAAAGACCACCAACAGCCTTTTACACATATTATGTACATGGCCTTCTTTCCCACCGCCTTGACCCGCCCATCCCCACATCCCCCTCTAATGCCCCCACCACTGACATTCAGCGCAGGGAACACATGATCCAGACCCTCCGTCCACAGATCAGAATTCAAAGTGTCAGTCACATACTGCCGATGAAGTGCTGGCAAGGAATCGCAGCTACGACCTTCCTCAGTAGGCGAGATGATCGGATCCCTGCTCTTTCTCCCAGCTCCTCCAACGATCTGATCCTGCTCTGCAGGAAAGCCATGATTCTGGAAGAAATGTCCACCAGGCCTTGCCCACCCTTGTGTAGTGGCAGGTACAGGACTACAGCTTTAATCCAATGTTGTCCATACCAGAAGAAATTGACGAGGGTCCTCTGAAGCTCTTGTATCAGACAGGGTAGAGGTGGCTAGGTTATTGGCTACCAGCACCCTTCCCCTGTAAGACAGCTGGGGTAGCATCCATTTCCACCTAGACACTCTGGCTCACACCTTCTCCACTACACCCTCCCAGTACTTTTTTGGAAAGACAGAAAAAAAACGAAATCTTCATCCCATCTCTGCCCCACTGAAGCCTCCCTGGTAACCGTGGAGCGGACCCCATCTGAAGCCTCCCTGGTAACCGTGGAGCGGACCCCATCTGAAGCCTCCCTGGTAACCGTGGAGCGGACCCCATCTGAAGCCTCCCTGGTAACCGTGGAGCGGACCCCATCTGAAGCCTCCCTGGTAACCGTGGAGCGGACCCCATCTGAAGCTGACCATCCCCACCCCCTGTAATAAAAACGTCATCTGCATACGCAGAAAGTGCTATCGTAGGACCCTCCATAACCCTTGGCACAGAGAAACCAGTAAACCTCGCTCTTAAAAAACAATGCATTGGTTCAATTGCCAGACAATATAAGTGTCCTGAAATTGGGCATGGACGGGGATGGGGCAGCTCAAACCACCCCCCACCTTCACCATACGTGAGGCCCCAGCATTCAGTAGACTAATTCAAGACAAAAAACATCCCTAAACCCAAAGACTTTCATTGTTTTGAATAAGTACTGGTGGTCCACACTGTCAAAAGCCTTCTCCTGATCAAAGAAAGCAAACCCACATTCACATCAGACAGGCTTCAAATGTCTAAAACATCCCTTAGAAACAAGTTATCAACAATAGAGCAGCATTCAGGTACACAATAAGACTGGTCCCTGTGGACAAACAGCCCCAGATATTATTTCAACCTGTTTGAGAGAGACTTAGATATACAGCGGGTGAAATAAGTATTGAATACGTCACCATTTTTCTCAGTAAATATATTTCCAAAGGTGCTTTTGACATGACATTTTCACCAGATGTTGGTAACAACCCAAGTAATCCATACATACAAAGAAACTAAAACAATTAAGTTCAGAAATTAAGTTATGTGTAATAATGTGAAATGACACAGGGAAGAAAGGGAGGTTCAAAAAGGCATGGTCGAGGCAAATTTATGGTGAAATGATTGTCTTTCCACTTCCGTATTATGGCCCCAACAGTGCTCACTGGAACATTCAGAAGCTTAGAAATGCGCCTATAACCAATGCCATCATTATGTTTTGCAACAATTAGGTTGCGAAGGTCTTGAGACAGCTCTTTGCTTTTACCCATCATGAGATGTGTCTTGTGTGACACCTTGGCAATGAGACCTTTTTGTAGGCCATCAGTTGGGACTGAACCAGCTGATATTAATTTGCACTGACAGTGGGCTGGATTGCTTTTTAATTACTGATAGTTTTCAGCTGTTGTCTTGGCTTTCAAGGCTTTTTTGAACCTCCCTTTCTTCATGTGTTCAATACTTTTTCCCTGTGTCATTTCACATTATTACACATAACTTAATTGAACTTATATGTTTTGGTTTCTTTGTATGTATGGATTACTTGGGTTGTTACCAACATCTGGTGAAACTTTCATGTCAATAGCACCTTTAGAAATATATTTACTGAGAAAAATTGTGACGTGTTCAATACTTATTTCACCCGCTGTAATAGTATATTCTGCACACAGCAATTCAACCGGTCACCAGTTTTTTCAAAGATACAAATCCCCCTTTTGTGGCAACAATGAAAGCACAGCACGTTGACAAGATACTGGAAGAGAATCCTCTTGAAAAGATTCACACAACACTTCATAAAATCCCCCCCCAATAGACCCCCAAAAGTGCTTATCGAATTCAGATGGTAAACCATCGATGCCAGGGGCTTGGCCTGATGAGAGCTGCATAACTGCAGTGGACAGTTCCTGCAGAGTAATGTCAGAGTCCAAAGCAGCTCTCTGCTCAGGGCCCAGTTGAGGAAGTCCATGTAACAGCTGTTCAGCATACAGAGGATCACAGTCCTCCCCCTTATAGAGGGCAAAGTAGAAATCCACGTCATGTTGGTGCGTCTCACCGCCATCCGTCTTCCCATCAGGGAGACGAAGGCAGACCATCTGTTTGGGTTGCAGTGTCGACTGCCCAAGGTAAAAAAATAATGCCCTGAAATCCCCCCCCCCCCAGAAATGCATAGGTCACATACACGTGTTTATCAGATGTTATTGTGGGTGAAATGCTTGTGCTTCTAGCTCCGACAGTACAGTAATATCTAACAAGTAATATCTAACAGTTACACAGCATATACCCAAATACACACACATCCAAGTAAGGAATGAATTAACCTCTACAGGATTTATAAAGACACATGGCGAGGCCCAGATACAGACACAGGAGGCAGATGGTTCCAGTCTCTGATATTTATTAAACAACAAGGGGCAGGTCAAGGACAGGTAGAAGTTTATACACCAAGTCCAAACGGTACAGGGCAGCAGGGGGGCTCAGTGTCAGGGCAGGCCAAAGGTCAGAACCAGGAGGACTAGAAAAACAGAGACTAGGAAAAAACAAGAGCTCGGAAAAACACGCTGTTTGACTTGGCAAGACAAGACGAACTGGCAACAAACAGAGAACATAGGAATAAATACACTGGGGATAAAGGGAAGATGGTGACACCTGGAGGGGGAGGAGACAATCACAAAGGCAGGCGAAACAGATCAGGGTGTGACAGGATCAGTGTCCCGTATACAGGACGGTTGAGCTAATGTGCGCTAATGTAATTAGCGTTACTGTTGTAAGTAACACAAACTTCCCAGGACAACTGCCCATCTTATATGGGAAGAAAGCTTCAATTCTTGTTAATTAGACATTGTTAACAGCACTGTCTAATTTACAGTAGCTATTACAGTGACAAAATATCCTGCTATTGTTTGAGGAGAGTTCACAAAAACAAAAAACTTTGTAACTGCAACTGGTTTCACCTCTGAAGATAAATAAATGTACTTACATTCAGTAATCTTGCTCTGATTTGTCATCATGAAGGTCCCAGCGACAAAATGTAGCATAGTTTGTTTGATAAAATAGATTTTTCTATTCAAATGTAGGAACTGGGTTCTACAGTTTGAACGTCTCTGGCTCCACACCCACCCTGCCGGCCATCTAGATGTGTGAAAGTTAGTGTATAAGTGTCACGAGAGGGTGCATAGGGAGACCAAGACTCAGCGCAGGGATAGTAGTTCCACATTTTAATATTACTATGTATAACAAACAAAATTGACAAACTACTAAACAAAACCAAACACGAATTACAAACGTCACGTTAAAACAAAACACGATATTTACAATACCACAGCATATCTGATTAATACAGCATAGCAACTACAATACCGCAGCATATCTGATTAATACAGCATAGCAACTACAATACCACAGCATATCTGCTCAATACAGCATTACAACTACAATACCGCAGCATATCTGATTAATACAGCATAGCAACTACAATACCACAGCATATCTGATTAATACAGCATAGCAACTACAATACCACAGCATATCTGATTAATACAGCATAGCAACTACAATACCACAGCATATCTGATTAATACAGCATAGCAACTACAATACCACAGCATATCTGATTAATACAGCATAGCAACTACAATACCACAGCATATCTGATTAATACAGCATAGCAACTAAAATACCACAGCATATCTGATTAATACAGCATAGCAACTACAATACCACAGCATATCTTATTAATACAGCATTACAACTACAATACCGCAGCATATCTGATTAATACAGCATTACAACTACAATACCGCATCATATCTGATTCATACAGCATAGCAACTACAATACCACAGCATATCTGATTAATACAGCATTACAACTACAATACCGCAGCATATCTGATTAATACAGCATTACAACTACAATACCGCAGCATATCTGATTAATACAGCATAGCAACTACAATACCACAGCATATCTGATTAATACAGTATTACAACTAGAATGACTAGAATGGGTTGACAGATGAGGATCAGGGGGATAACAGTGGGTTGACAGATGAGGATCAGGGGGATAACAGTGTTGACAGATGAGGATCAGGGAGATAACAGTGTTGACAGATGAGGATCAGGAGGATAACAGTGGGTTGACAGATGAGGATCTGGGGGATAACCGTGGGTTGACAGATGAGGATCAGGAGGATAACAGTGGGTTGACAGATGAGGATCAGGAGGATAACAGTGGGTTGACCGATGAGGATCAGGAGGATAACAGTGAGTTGACAGATGAGGATCAGGAGGATAACAGTGGGTTGTCAGATGAGGATCAGGGGGATAACAGTGGGTTGACAGATGAGGATCAGGAGGATAACAGTGGGTTGACAGATGAGGATCGGGGGGATAACAGTAGGTTGACAGATGAGGATCAGGAGGATAACAGTGGGTTGACAGATGAGGATCGGGGGGATAACCGTGGGTTGACAGATGAGGATCAGGAGGATAACAGTGGGTTGACAGATGAGGATCAGGAGGATAACAATGGGTTGACAGATGAGGATCAGGAGGATAACAGTGGGTTGTCAGATGAGGATCAGGGGGATAACAGTGGGTTGACAGATGAGGATCAGGAGGATAACAGTGGGTTGACAGATGAGGATCAGGAGGATAACAGTGGGTTGACAGATGAGGATCAGGAGGATAACAGTGGGTTGACAGATGAGGATCAGGAGGATAACAGTGGGTTGTCAGATGAGGATCAGGGGGATAACAGTGGGTTGACAGATGAGGATCAGGAGGATAACAGTGGGTTGACAGATGAGGTTCAGGAGGATAACAGTGGGTTGTCAGATGAGGATCAGGGGGATAACAGTGGGTTGACAGATGAGGATCAGGAGGATAACAGTGGGTTGTCAGATGAGGATCAGGGGGATAACAGTGCGTTGTCAGATGAGGATCAGGGGGATAACAGTGGGTTGACAGATGAGGATCAGGAGGATAACAGTGGGTTGACAGATGAGGATCAGGGGGATAACAGTGGGTTGACAGATGAGGATCAGGGGGATAACAGTGGGTTGACAGATGAGGATCAGGGGGATAACAGTGTTGACAGATGAGGATCGGGGGGATAACAGTGGGTTGACAGATGAGGATCAGGGGGATAACAGTGGGTTGACAGATGAGGATCAGGGGGATAACAGTGGGTTGACAGATGAGGATCAGGGGGATAACAGTGGGTTGACAGATGAGGATCAGGGGGATAACAGTGGGTTGACAGATGAGGATCAGGGGGATAACAGTGGGTTGTCAGATGAGGATCAGGGGGATAACAGTGCGTTGTCAGATGAGGATCAGGGGGATAACAGTGGGTTGACAGATGAGGATCAGGAGGATAACAGTGGGTTGACAGATGAGGATCAGGGGGATAACAGTGGGTTGACAGATGAGGATCAGGGGGATAACAGTGGGTTGACAGATGAGGATCAGGGGGATAACAGTGTTGACAGATGAGGATCGGGGGGTAACAGTGGGTTGACAGATGAGGATCAGGGGGATAACAGTGGGTTGACAGATGAGGATCAGGGGGATAACAGTGTTGACAGATGAGGATCGGGGGGTGCTGGCAGCAAGCCTGGAATATGAGATATATA
>CM042379.1:33696094-33773594 GCA_023634145.1 Thymallus thymallus | reverse complement strand
CCTAGTCCCTACCTCCTAAGCACTCTTCCCTAGCCCTTACCTCCTAAGCACTCTTCCCTAGCCCCTACCTCCTAAGCACTTGTGCAGGTCAGAAAGATTTGGATAGGTAGTTACCCAGTCCTCTCAGATCTACAAGTGTCTGGTGTGTAAGGTTTAGGGGGCTAAGGGGTGCAAGCATTTCACTAAACCCGCATTAACATCTGCTAAACATGTGTATGTGACCAAAAACATTTGATTTGATACATAGGCGGATTGAGACGCATCCAATACAAAAAAGGCTTAAATTTACAGTTTTGTTTATGGATATTTTTGTATTATGCTAATTAGATTTCTGCGGGGGCAAAGACATCGACCTTAGGGGGTTAATAAAAGGCCATAGATACAGTGCATTCGGAAAGTATTCTGACCAACATCTTGTTACGTTATGGCCTTATTCAATAATTAATAATAAAAAAAATAAAAAAAAATCACTCTTCAATCTACACACAATACCCCATAATGACAAAGCAAACAGTGATTTACAGACATTTTTGCAAATGTTAAATATCACATTTACATAAGTATTCAGACCCTTTACTCAGCACTTTGTTGAAGCACCTTTGGTAGCGATTACAGCCTCGAGTCTTCTTGGGTATAACGCTACAAGCTTGGCACACCTGTATTTGGGGAGTTTCTCCCATTCTTCTCTGCAGATCCTCTCAAGCTCTGTCAGATTGGATGGGGAGCGTCGCTATACATCTATTTTCAGGTCTCTCAAGAGATTTTTCATCGGGTTCAAGTCCGGACTCAGGCTGGGCCACTCAAGGACTTTCAGAGACTTGTCCTGAAGCCACTCCTGTGTTGTCCTGGCTGTGTGTTTAGGGTTGTTGTCCTGTTGGAAGGTGAACCTTTGCCCCAGTCTGAGGTCCTGAGCGCTCTGGAGCAGGTTTTCATCAAGGATCTCTCTGTACTTTGCTTCGTTCATCTTTCCCTCGATCCTGACTAGTCTCCCAGTCCCTGCCTCTGAATAACATCCCCACAACATGATGCTGCCACCACCATGCTTCACCGTAGGGATGGTGCCAGGTTTCCTCCAGATGAAACCAAGTTCAATCTTGGTTTCATCAGACCAGAGAAACGTGCTTTTCATGGTCTGAGAGTCCTGAGAGCAGGCTGTCATTTGCCTTTTACTGAGGAGTGGCTTCCGTCTGGCCACTCTACCATAAAGGCAAGATTGGTGGAATGCTGCAGAGACTGTTGCCCTTCTGGAAGGTTCTCCCATCTCCACAGAGGAACTCTGGAGCTCTGTCAGAGTGACCATCGGGTTCTTGGTCACCTCCCTGACCAAGGCCCTTCTCCCCCGATTGCTCAGTTTGGCCGGGCGGCCAGCTCTAGGAAGAGTCTTGGTGGTTCCAAACGTCTTCCATTTAAAAATGATGGAGGCCACTGTGTTCTTGGGGACCTTCAATGAACCACTGCATTAACCATGACAAGGTGACTAGGAATATGGAAGAATACAAACAGTGTAGTTATTCACTCTGTAAGGCAATCAAACAGGTAAAACATCAGTATAGAGACAAAGTGGAGTCACAGTTCAACATCTCAGACACCAGACGTATGTGGCAGGGTCTACAGACACCAGACGTATGTGGCAGGTCTACAGACACCAGACGTATGTGGCAGGTCTACAGACACCAGACGTATGTGGCAGGGTCTATAGACACCAGACGTATGTGGCAGGATCTACAGACACCAGACGTATGTGGCAGGGTCTGTGCTGACCAACTGTGTGGAATACTGAGCCTAGAAAGGGTCCCTGTGCTGTGGAAAACATCCTGCATTGTCCCAGTGCCCAAGAAGGCACACCCCACTGTCCTGAATGACTTCAGACCTGTAGCGCTAACATCCCACATCATGAAGACCCTGGAAAGGTTAGTCCTCGCTCACCTCAGACCCCTGGTGTGTTCATCACTGGACCCCCTGCAGTTTGCATACCAGCGCAACATCGAGGTGGATGATGCAATCATCTACCTTCTGCAGAGGGCCTACTCTCACCTGGACAATGCAGGTTGCACTGTGAGGGTTAGGTTTTTTGACTTCTCCAGTGTCTTCAATACCATTCAGCCCCTGCTACTGGGTGAGAAGATGAAGAGGATGAAAGTGGAAGCACCCTTAGTCTCCTGGGTCACGGACTACCTGACCGGTAGGCCAAAATTTGTGCGACTACAGAGCTGTGTGTCAGAACGGGCAGTTAGCAACCCAGGGGCCCCCCAGGGAACGGTCCTGTACCCCTTCCTGTTCACCCTCTACACCTCAGACTTCAGATATAACTCTGAAACATGCCACCTACAGAAGTTCTTGGATGACTCTGCTATTGTAGGGTGCATCAGGGGTGGGCAGGAGGAGAAGTACAGGAGCACAATCAGTGACTTTGTGTTGTGGTGTGAGCAGAACCACCTTCAGCTCAACATCAGCAAAACAAAGGAGATGGTGGTGGACTTCAGGAGAACCAAGGCACAACTGACTGCAGTCCCTATACAGGGGATGGATGTGGAAATGTAGCAAACAATGTTACCTGTCACAAGGTGGAGACAAGGCACACCTGTAGAGAGGACAGAGGAACAGCACAAGACAGATCCACAAACACATCACTGCTGCTGGGAACCCTGCTCTCCTGTTCAGAAGGAAACAAAGCAAAGAGCAACTAACAGTTATCTAGAATGACATACAGGTCAAAGTGCATATTGAGATCATATAACACATTCTCTATCCAATTGAAAGAGGGAATAACAGGAGTTGAGATCCCTACAGTTACAGCCGTCCTGAGGGATAATGTCTGTCCCAAATGGTGCTGAGGGATAATGTCTGTCCCAAATGGTGCTGAGGGATAATGTCTGTCCCAAATGGTCCTGAGGGATAATGTCTGTCCCAAATGGTCCTGAGGGATAATGTCTGTCCCAAATGGGGCTGAGGGATAATGTCTGTCCCAAATGGGGCTGAGGGATAATGTCTGGCCCAAATGGGGCTGAGTGATTAGTGATTTGAGGTCGGTTAATTTTTTAAAATATTAAATGCACAATTCTTTCTGTAGGTTGAACGCTGTAACACAGAATAAAACATTGTATTAGTCCCATGAGAGTAGAGGGTGACCATCATTACTGCTCTTCATGTAACCATCATTCAATCACATTACCTTGATAAATATTGCAGTGAACATTCCATTGGTTTTATTTGATGACTGATTTAATTCCAAGTCATCTCATCTCTATAGAGTTGCTGTCTGACTAAATAACTATTAGCTGAATAACAACTGTCAATCACTTAGATCATGTATTCTCAGGTAGAGATACCTTTTGATCATGCATTCTTCAGTCTCTTTTACATAGCAGGCATAAAAGAAACAGACTGGATAAGTAGGCGCGCAATGGATTATGGTCATTGTAGTTAATTACCATAAAGTATCTATCTATCTATCTATCTATCTATCTATCTATCCTGGACAGAAGCTAGATTTCCATCCAATTGGCAATATTTTTTCAAACAAATATTCAAAAATCTGCACAAAGAACTGCATGGTTTCCAGAGTCGTAGTGGGAGGACAACACACCATATCTCCAAGTTTACTTCCATATTATGGTTATTATATCAATATTTGCGCAGAAAGGCATTTCCACCGCCATTTCTTGAATAGTTAATTTTACAGACACAAAAAGATCCCACCATGTCGAACAAACAAATGATCTGTCGCCTTTTATACAATTGTACAGAAATATCTTGTTTCCATCACAGCTGTCATTATTTCATTTTTTTAGATGGCAGGACTACCTGCATAAAACTGTGGATGGAAATGTGACAGAATCCCAAACTATCCCTTTAAGAAGATAAATCCCCAAATATCCCTTTAAGAAGATAAAAAGAACAGGAAACAGAGGAATTTCAGTGGGCTTTATTTTTTAACAGAAACAAGGGTGTAATTTATGATATGAACCATCAGGGCACAGAACACTGGTTTGTTTTTTCTTTCACTTAAATTTGGTTTTGAATGGAACCATTTCTACTCCAACTGACAATTACAAAAGAAAAGATGGTTCAGATTTAAGGGAATGGTTTCATGAAACAGGTTTTATACCCAGAACCTTGTGGATATTCTGATTGTTTTAATGTTCTACCATAAGAACCCCCATCCCTCCCTGAAGTAGAACTGCTACATCTAACCAGAGGGATCCCCACTGCATCCAAATGGAACCCTATTCTCTAGGTAGTGGGTTAGGGTTAGGGCTAACCCTATTCACTAGGTAGTGCACTGTAGAGAGAATAAGGTGCCATTTAAAGTGCACTAGGGCCCCTGGTCTGAAGTAGTGCCCTATATAAAGGGAATGTCACACATGAATAGTTCTACATCTAACTTGCAGTTTGTATGGAAATGCTTCCTGACACACTGGGAGTTCAGCTACAGCCAAAAGCACTACACTTAGATTAAGATAATTATTGTTTGTAATGTCAGTTCAATATCAGCTACCATGATAATCATGTGTGTATGGTGTAAATGGTGTGTCAGTTTAATATCAAGCAGTGAGAACACACAGCCTACGATAGATAACGGAACACACCCTCGCTATGATAGTTAGCAGGGAAACAGACATATCATCTTCATTTTCAGACTTTGAATAGTATAACCATCGTCCTCCTCTAAGCATTAACATTTTAAAAGCTCCAAAGTTAAGTTTCTTGATCTAGGATCAGTTTACTCTGCCCCAATCCTAACCTTAACCATTAGTTGGGGAAATGAAAAACTGACCCAGGATCAGCGTCTAGGGGCAATATCACCCTACAGCCACTGTATTTCATAGGAAGAGAGTTTGGGCTGAGCAGAGCAGGGCCACAGTCACGCTGATGCTTAAACAAAGGGTGCAGCTGTCTCCGCTGCTACTGGAGGTGAGTCGTTCACCATACTGGGCCAGGAGCTGGAGAGCCACACCATTGGACCAGCCAAATCCCAACTACAACACACAGAGACAGACAGACAGACACAAACAGAATCAACCCATAAAGATGAGTTTGAAATAACTAAAATACAAAGATTTGGTGGAGATGAAGCTAGCATAGGTGGAGATGAAGCTAGGATAGGTGGAGATGAAGCTAGGATAGGTGGAGATGAAGCTAGGATAGGTGGAGATGAAGCTAGGATAGGTGGAGATGAAGCTAGGATAGGTGGAGATGAAGATAGATGAACATTTCCATTTTGCCATCTGAGTCATTCAGCAAACATTCTCATTCAGAGCAACTTTCAAGATCAGATAATATATCATAGTGTACCTGAACTTCATATTCTCCTCCTCCGCCCGGCTTCCCATCTCCGTTCACATCATACTGACAGAGACAGAGAAATAATCCCCAGGTATGTTGAGATTTAATTCAGGCACAATGTGTCCGTGTTGTTGATATATTGTCATTGTGGCTCCAGGGTGACGTTCCCCCTAGTTACAGATCTAGGATCAGCTTTCCCTCCCCCAATCCCAACCTTAACCATTAGTGGGGGAAAAGCTAAACTGACCCCAGAACAATGTCTAGGGCAGGGGTAGGCAACTAGATTTAGCCACCAAACACTTTGGGGGCGGCAAAAAAATAATCACTTGCAGGCCGGTTTTAGACAGCAGGAAATCTATTGTCTAGGGGGCAACGTCACCCTACACCTCATTGTCTAGGGGCAACGTCACCCTACACCTCATTGTCTAGGGGCAACGTCACCCTACACCTCATTGTCTAGGGGCAACGTCACCCTACACCTCATTGTCTAGGGGCAACGTCACCCTACACCTCATTGTCTAGGGGCAACGTCACCCTACACCTCATTGTCTAGGGGCAACGTCACCCTACACCTCATTGTCTAGGGGCAACGTCACCCTACACCTCATTGTCTAGGGGCAACGTCACCCTACACCTCATTGTCTAGGGGCAACGTCACCCTACACCTCATTGTCTAGGGGCAACGTCACCCTACACCTCATTGTCTAGGGGCAACGTCACCCTACACCTCATTGTCTAGGGGGCAACGTCACCCTACACCTCATTGTCTAGGGGCAACGTCACCCTACACCTCATTGTCTAGGGGGCAACGTCACCCTACACCTCATTGTCTAGGGGCAACGTCACCCTACACCTCATTGTCTAGGGGCAACGTCACCCTACACCTCATTGTCTAGGGGCAAAGTCACCCTACACCTCATTGTCTAGGGGCAACGTCACCCTACACCTCATTGTCTAGGGGCAACGTCACCCTACACCTCATTGTCTAGGGGCAACGTCACCCTACACCTCATTGTCTAGGGGCAACGTCACCCTACACCTCATTGTCTAAGGACAACGTCACCCTACACCTCATTGTCTAAGGGCAACGTCACCCTACACCTCATTGTCTAAGGGCAACGTCACCCTACACCTCATTGTCTAGGGGCAACGTCACCCTACACCTCATTGTCTAGGGGCAACGTCACCCTACACCTCATTGTCTAAGGGCAACGTCACCCTACACCTCATTGTCTAGTGGGCAACGTCACCCTACACCTCATTGTCTAGTGGGCAACGTCACCCTACACCTCATTGTCTAGTGGGCAACGTCACCCTACACCTCATTGTCTAGGGGGCAACGTCACCCTACACCTCATTGTCTAGGGGGCAACGTCACCCTACACCTCATTGTCTAAGGGCAACGTCACCCTACACCTCATTGTCTAAGGGCAACGTCACCCTACACCTCATTGTCTAGGGGCAACGTCACCCTACACCTCATTGTCTAGGGGCAACGTCACCCTACACCTCATTGTCTAGGGGCAACGTCACCCTACACCTCATTGTCTAGGGGCAACGTCACCCTACACCTCATTGTCTAGGGGCAACGTCACCCTACACCTCATTGTCTAGGGGGCAACGCCACCCTACACCTCATTGTCTAGGGGGCAACGCCACCCTACACCTCATTGTCTAGGGGCAACGTCACCCTACACCTCATTGTCTAGTGGGCAACGTCACCCTACACCTCATTGTCTAGGGGGCAACGTCACCCTACACCTCATTGTCTAAGGGCAACGTCACCCTACACCTCATTGTCTAAGGGCAACATCACCCTACACCTCATTGTCTAAGGGCAACGTCACCCTACACCTCATTGTCTAGGGGGCAACGTCACCCTACACCTCATTGTCTAGGGGGCAACGTCACCCTACACCTCATTGTCTAGGGGGCAACGTCACCCTACACCTCATTGTCTAGGGGGCAACGTCACCCTACACCTCATTGTCTAGGGGGCAACGTCACCCTACACCTCATTGTCTAGGGGGCAACGTCACCCTAAACGTCATTGTCTAGGGGTCAACGTCACCCTACACGTCATTGTCTAGGGGTCAACGTCACCCTACACGTCATTGTCTAGGGGTCAACGTCACCCTACACGTCATTGTCTAGGGGTCAACGTCACCCTACACCTCATTGTCTAGGGGTCAACGTCACCCTACACGTCATTGTCTAGGGGTCAACGTCACCCTACACGTCATTGTCTAGGGGGCAACGTCACCCTACACCTCATTGTCTAGGGGGCAACGTCACCCTACACCTCATTGTCTAGGGGGCAACGTCACCCTACACCTCATTGTCTAGGGGCAACGTCACCCTACACCTCATTGTCTAGGGGCAACGTCACCCTACACCTCATTGTCTAGGGGCAACGTCACCCTACACCTCATTGTCTAGGGGCAACGTCACCCTACACCTCATTGTCTAGGGGCAACGTCACCCTACACCTCATTGTCTAGGGGCAACGTCACCCTACACCTCATTGTCTAGGGGGCAACGTCACCCTACACCTCATTGTCTAGGGGCAACGTCACCCTACACCTCATTGTCTAGGGGCAACGTCACCCTACACCTCATTGTCTAGGGGCAACGTCACCCTACACGTCATTGTCTAGGGGCAACGTCACCCTACACGTCATTGTCTAGGGGCAACGTCACCCTACACCTCATTGTCTAGGGGCAACGTCACCCTACACCTCATTGTCTAGGGGCAACGTCACCCTACACCTCATTGTCTAGGGGCAACGTCACCCTACACCTCATTGTCTAAGGGCAACGTCACCCTACACCTCATTGTCTAAGGGCAACGTCACCCTACACCTCATTGTCTAGGGGCAACGTCACCCTACACCTCATTGTCTAAGGGCAACGTCACCCTACACCTCATTGTCTAAGGGCAACGTCACCCTACACGTCATTGTCTAGGGGCAACGTCACCCTACACGTCATTGTCTAGGGGCAACGTCACCCTACACCTCATTGTGGCCACACATAAGAGAAACCTCTT
This sequence comes from Thymallus thymallus, assembly GCA_023634145.1. Taxonomy (NCBI): domain Eukaryota; kingdom Metazoa; phylum Chordata; class Actinopteri; order Salmoniformes; family Salmonidae; genus Thymallus; species Thymallus thymallus. The sequence continues at coordinate 33,765,259 of CM042379.1, read as the reverse complement.
CTAAATCACCTTCTCAAACATGGCTTCATACTTGACGTAGGTCTGCCAGTTGGTTCTGATCCAGGTCTGAGCCAAATCAAACGCCAGCTCTCTAGCTTCATTTGAGGGCAGATTGGACAGGCCTGATTGGAAGATAAGAGTTACAGATTGGACAGGCCTGATTGGAAGATAAGAGTTACAGATTGGACAGGCCTGATTGCACTATATAGGGAATAGGGTGTCATTTGGGATGCAAATTCAACATGCAAGCCATATCAGGGCTAACTAGGTCCTACCTTGGATGAGCATGTGTTGCAGAGGGGACCATGCGTTGGGGTAGTCCCACTGCTGACCACTCTCGACCAGGGACGTAGGGACACCGTTAGGGAACTCAAGACCACCACTAGCCTAGGGAGGGAGGGAGAGAACACTAAGTGTTGTAAATTGAGCCTTGTCACACAGAGAGAGGTCTAGGGACCAGAAGGCTGACTAACTAACCTGTAGGTAGTGTAGTGCCTTCTGTCCCATGGAAGGCTGGGAGTAGCAGGCTGCCCAGAGAGGGGCCAGGTTAGAGGGGTAGAATGCAGGGTGGGAGGTGTTGGTTACCAGGCTGTAGTCCAACCAGACTCCCCTCTCCTCATCCCACAGGACCGCCTCTATGGCCTTTATCCTGGCTGATACAGCCTGGTCATAACGCTTTGCTGCGACCTCATCACCTGGAACAACAATACAGATTATACCAGGTCATCAAGGATGCACTTCTGGTCTACCAACACCTACTATTGTATACCTTAACACCTTCTGGTCTACTAACATCTATAACTAGGGTCCAGAGGTATTAACTAGGGCCCAGAGGTATTAACTAGGGCCCAGAGGTATTAACTAGGGTCCAGAGGTATTAACTAGGGCCCAGAGGTATTAACTAGGGCCCAGAGGTATTAACTAGGGCCCAGAGGTTTTAACTAGGGCCCAGAGGTTTTAACTAGGGTCCAGAGGTATTAACTAGGGTCCAGAGGTATTAACTAGGGTCCAGAGGTTTTAACTAGGGTCCAGAGGTATTAACTAGGGCCCAGAGGTATTAACTAGGGCCCAGAGGTATTAACTAGGGTCCAGAGGTATTAACTAGGGTCCAGAAGTATTAACTAGGGTCCAGAGGTTTTAACTAGGGTCCAGAGGTTTTAACTAGGGTCCAGAGGTATTAACTAGGGTCCAGAGGTTTTAACTAGGGTCCAGAGGTTTTAACTAGGGTCCAGAGGTATTAACTAGGGTCCAGAGGTTTTAACTAGGGTCCAGAGGTATTAACTAGGGTCCAGAGGTTTTAACTAGGGTCCAGAGGTTTTAACTAGGGCCCAGAGGTTTTAACTAGGGTCCAGAGGTATTAACTAGGGTCCAGAGGTTTTAACTAGGGTCCAGAGGTATTAACTAGGGCCCAGAGGTTTGAACTAGGGTCCAGAGGTTATAGCTAGTCAAAGTTGATATGCTTTCTCCTCACCCAGTGTCCTGTAGAAGTGAGCCAGGGTTTTCTCGTTGTAACAGAGCAGAGCGTTGAGGTCTGTAGGGAGGATCAGACTGGTTCTGGTGTCTCTTAGAGTACCGTTGTTGTTCCCCTGGCCGTCCACAAACCAGCGAGAGGAGAAGTCCCACCCAGACTCTGCTCCTGAATTCAGCTCTTTCCACAGCCTCTCTGCAGCATCTGAGTACAGGGAGGAGAGGCGGGTAAAGACTGGGTCTCAAAGGGCTACATCCCATTCTATATAGTACACTTCTTTAGATCAACCCAATACATAGTGTGTTCATGATGGGAATGACGTTTGTTCATGAAGTAGGGGACAACTTTTACCCTCTGTCAGACCTTCAGCCAGATGTACATCATCTGAGTAGGACTCCGGTCTGGAGGAAAGGTACCAGACACACACACACACACACACAGATAGAGAAACAGAAACACACAAAAATACATGGGTTGGAATATGTTTTGTAACAGATGGACAGATAAAGTTGTGTATTTTATTGAAGGTGATGAGGGTAATTTTCTGTTGTGTCCATACCTGGGCAGGCCCACCTGTACATCATAGCGGTTCAGAACATGCTTGCTCCCGTTGACCTCAACAGCCACCGAGCGGTTCTTCATCCAGAACAGGTACTCCTGCTCTAGGGCTGGCAGAGCAGTCCTACACAGTAAAGTAGGTTGGGATTATAATCTAGGGCTGGCAGAGCAGTCCTACACAGTAAAATAGGTTAGGATTATAATCTAGGGCTGGCAGAGCAGTCCTACACAGTAAAGTAGGTTAGGATTATAATCTAGGGCTGGCAGAGCAGTCCTACACAGTAAAGTAGGTTGGGACTATAATCTAGGGCTGGCAGAGCAGTACTACATGGTAGAGTAGGTTGGGATTATAATCCAGGGGTGGCAAAGCAGTCCTACACAGTAAAGTAGGTTGGAATTATAATCTAGGGCTGGCAGAGCAGTCCTACACAGTAAAGAAGGTTGGGATTATAATCTAGGGCTGTCAGAGCAGTACTACACAGTAGAATAGGTTGGGATTATAATCCAGGGGTGGCAGAGCAGTCCTACACAGTAGAGTAGGTTGGGATTATATTCCAGGGGTGGCAGAGCAGTAGAGTAGGTTGGGATTATAATCTAGGGGTGGCAAAGCAGTACTACACAGTAGAGTAGGTTGGGATTATAATCTAGGGGTGGCAGAGCAGTACTACACGGTAGAGAAGTTTGGGATTATAATCTAGGGCTGTCAGAGCAGTACTACACGGTAGAGTAGGTTGGGATTATAATCGAGGGGTGGCAGAGTAGGTTGGGATTATAATCCAGGGGTGGCAGAGCAGTCCTACACAGTAGAGTAGGTTGGGATTATAATCTAGGGGTGGCAGAGCAGTACTACACAGTAGAGTAGGTTGGGATTATAATCTAGGGGTTGCAGAGCAGTACTACACAGTAGAGTAGGTTGGGATTATAATCTAGGGGTGGCAGAGCAGTACTACACGGTAGAGTAAATTGGGATTATAATCTAGGGCTGTCAGAGCAGTACTACACGGTAGAGTAGGTTGAGATTATAATCGAGGGGTGGAAGTTCTGCAAACATTTTGTATGGATGCCATGTTAGCGCCTTTGAGCATTCCATTCATCTATTCATGACAAGCCTTAGTCATAAACAAAATGGTGGTCAAAAAGGAATCGGTACCTGAGAATCTCTGTGTCTTTAGTGGTCTGATAGTAACTACCTGAGAATCTCTGTGTCTTTAGTGGTCTGATAGTAACTACCTGAGAATCTCTGTGTCTTTAGTGGTCTGATAGTAACTACCTGAGAATCTCTGTGTCTTTAGTGGTCTGATAGTAACTACCTGAGAATCTCTGTGTCTTTAGTGGTCTGATAGTAACTACCTGAGAATCTCTGTGTCTTTAGTGGTCTGATAGTAACTCTTCACCATCAGAGACAGGAAAGGGGGCTGACTGCGGCGCTCGTAGTAAACTCTGCCCCCATTGGGGATGAAACCATATCTGGAGGAAGGAATGAAACAAGAAAAATAAGATCTAGATATTACAAAAATACAGACATACAATTACATTTGTTTTCCATCTTTCATTTGTAAACACATTGTATCCACATTTGTATCCACATTTGTAAACGCATTGTCTCCACATTTGTAAACGCATTGTCTCCACATTTGTAAACGCATTGTCTCCACATTTGTAAACGCATTGTATCCACATTTGTAAACGCATTGTATCCACATTTGTAAACGCATTGTATCCACATTTGTAAACGCATTGTATCCACATTTGTAAACACATTGTATCCACATTTGTAAACGCATTGTCTCCACATTTGTAAACACATTGTATCCACATTATCAAATACAGTGCATTTAGACCTCTTGACTTTTTTCACATTTTGTTACATTAGACTTATTTAAAAATTTATTCAATTGTTTTTTTCCCCTCATCAATCTACACACAATACCCCATAATGGGGGTAATTATGGGGTATTGGGGTCATTATGGGGTATTGATGTCATTATGGGGTATTGGGGTCATTATGGGGTATTGGGGTCATTATGGGGTATTGATGTCATTATGGGGTATTGATGTCATTATGGGGTATTGAGGTCATTATGGGGTATTGAGGTCATTATGGGGTATTGAGGTCATTATGGGGTATTGATGTCATTATGGGGTATTGATGTCATTATGGGGTATTGTGTCATTATGGGGTATTGTGTCATTATGGGGTATTGATGTCATTATGGGGTATTGATGTCATTATGGGGTATTGTGTCATTATGGGGTATTGTGTCATTATGGGGTATTGTGGTCATTATGGGGTATTGATGTCATTATGGGGTATTGATGTCATTATGGGGTATTGTGGTCATTATGGGGTATTGATGTCATTATGGGGTATTGATGTCATTATGGGGTACTGCATGTAGATTGATGAGGAAAAACATGAATTTAATACATTTTAAAATAATGCTGTAACGTAACAAAATGTGGAAAAAGTCAAGGGGTCTGAATACTTTCTGAATGCACTGTATATTCTTCTGGACATGTGACTATATTGCTAATGGCTGTCCCTGAGCCAACCAGAGATTCAGTAGTCTGATAGTTCTAGCATCTATCTGCTAGTATTACATACACAGCATCAAAGTTTATGTAGGGAGTCCAGAGAGTTGGCATAACCTACCTCTGTGATGGTAAGCAGACATGACAGGCAGATGGATGGACAGACAATGACAGGCAGACGGACAGACACGACAGACATGACAGGCAGATGGACAGACATGGAAGACAGACAGACAGACAGACAGACAGCAGTTGTAGCTCACCGGTTGACGAGGTGTTGGAAGTTAAGGATCATTCCACGGGCGGTGTCTGTCATCTCAGATAGCAGGAGACCATTGATCACCCAGTAAGAGTCCCTGAGAGGAACAGAGAGCAGATCTGCCTCACTGTCCCTGGTAATAATACACACTGGAGAGCTCTCAGCTGTAAGGAGTCTAACTGAACATGCCTGTCTGCATAGAGGGCCATCAGTAGTCGGACCCCTGCTCTGCCCTGTTTGTCTAGCCCTAGCTGCTAGCAGTCAGACCCTTTGGTAGGCCTGGCTATGGCTCTGGCTGTGACCTGCCCAGCTCAAAACCCTGGATGACTCCAAATATACAGTATAGACAATGAAATGGACAGGAAAACACTCCAAAAGGACACGTTTCAATCACTAATTTACTTACAATCCAGCAGCATCTTTTGGCCAGAAGGGTTCCTCAGCCTACCTCCCTGTGCAGCAGGGTTGAAATCCACTTCACATTCAATATCTGCTTTAGCCTCCCTGGGGTGCCAGATGGGCTGAGTTTGACTTTTCGCAACTATTCCACCAGGCAAGCTCAATCAAGCCCAGATACAGTATTTGAAACGATTTGAACTAGTATTTGAACCAAGGTCTGCTATGTAGACAGAGCAGAAAAACAGAGAGCATTCCAGACAGTGACAGCTTCACTGACCAGTAGTAGAGTTCCCTGAAGCGTCCTCCAGGTACGATGACAGGGTGGGGGGTGAAGATCTGAGAGGACTGTTCTGGGTGGGCCAAAGCATCCACACTGATCTGGTACACACAATAGATTTCACATTACCACGGCTCTTGTACACACACACGTCATCATTGTTGACTGCCAAACATGCTGGAAGTACAGAAACCATGAAAACATTACATAGAATACAAGCCTTTTTCACTGTTTGACCAAAGCCATGTAGATACATATGGCTGACCAGAGATGGACTGATCCTCGAGACTTGGGTCTTTTCTCAATTAGATTTGCTCAACTCCTGCGTCCTTCCTCTGTCCTCCATTGAAAAAGGTCAAAGGTAATCAAGGACAGGGGGCAAGGAGAGGAAAAGTGGACAAAATGTGCTTTAATGAAATGAGACTCTCCTCCAACAGGCAGGTGACATTTACAGGAATCCCAAAAGAAATGAATTAAGTGAAATAAACGTAGCTAGTTGTGAAAGATATTTTCTAGATACATTTGATGTAGCATAGCGTTTTGAAACAGGTGCATGCTTTTCTCCTTATTTAAAGGGGTGTGGCAGATTTCAAAACTCTTCATCAAAGAACCAGAGAGGAAGAGAGGTGGTCTCCCTCCAGCAGGTGGCGTATTTTCATTGTTTTGCCCACCAAGCAAGGAGTTTTTGTTTGGAGGTCAATGAGTGTCGAATTTGATCAAATAAAACTTTGGTAATGCTTAAGTTATTAAGAGTGTACTGCTATAAGTAGGACACGCAACTTTGAGAAAAATCACTATCAGAGTTGTCTCGAGACGGCTATGCATATTTATGGCATGAGACTAGTAACATAGAATCTCTCTACATTGAATACAGGCGGTTGACTTCAACAACCCTCATCAAATATTCAAAAAAGGATTACAATAATGAGATTTATCCACCAATCCACAGAAAGGATAGTTAGGAGCTAGACAGCCCGCCGTGCCGCTTTGTGGACGACCACTCCCATTCTTAGGGCCCTCTCAACGGTCCCTCCAACCACTCCCATTCTTAGGGCCCTCTCAACGGTCCCTCCAACCACTCCCATTCTTAGGGCCCTCTCAACGGTCCCTCCAACCACTCCCATTCTTAGGGCCCTCTCAACGGTCCCTCCAACCACTCCCATTCTTAGGGCCCTCTCAACGGTCCCTCCAACCACTCCCATTCTTAGGGCCCTCTCAACGGTCCCTCCAACCACTCCCATTCTTAGGGCCCTCTCAACGGTCCCTCCAACCACTCCCATTCTTAGGGCCCTCTCAACGGTCCCTCCAACCACTCCCATTCTTAGGGCCCTCTCAACGGTCCCTCCAACCACTCCCATTCTTAGGGCCCTCTCAACGGTCCCTCCAACCACTCCCATTCTTAGGGCCCTCTCAACGGTCCCTCCAACCACTCCCATTCTTAGGGCCCTCTCAACGGTCCCTCCAACCACTCCCATTCTTAGGGCCCTCTCAACGGTCCCTCCAACCACTCCCATTCTTAGGGCCCTCTCAACGGTCCCTCCAACCACTCCCATTCTTAGGGCCCTCTCAACGGTCCCTCCAACCACTCCCATTCTTAGGGCCCTCTCAACGGTCCCTCCAACCACTCCCATTCTTAGGGCCCTCTCAACGGTCCCTCCAACCACTCCCATTCTTAGGGCCCTCTCAACGGTCCCTCCAACCACTCCCATTCTTAGGGCCCTCTCAACGGTCCCTCCAACCACTCCCATTCTTAGGGCCCTCTCAACGGTCCCTCCAACCACTCCCATTCTTAGGGCCCTCTCAACGGTCCCTCCAACCACTCCCATTCTTAGGGCCCTCTCAACGGTCCCTCCAACCACTCCCATTCTTAGGGCCCTCTCAACGGTCCCTCCAACCACTCCCATTCTTAGGGCCCTCTCAACGGTCCCTCCAACCACTCCCATTCTTAGGGCCCTCTCAACGGTCCCTCCAACCACTCCCATTCTTAGGGCCCTCTCAACGGTCCCTCCAACCACTCCCATTCTTAGGGCGGAGAGACGTGTAACTTGTCAACCATGATCTTTGATGAAAGTCAATTAACTAAGAAGTAGACCAGACCCAGCTGCTATTGCATTAGTGTCTATAGGAGACATCTACTTAAGTAGACTGGAACTGACCTTTTTGTAAACGACGAGAGAACCATCTTCATTTATCCACCATCTTTGGTGTGTTCAGAAGGATGCAGAGGATGAAAACAAACGCAACACTGGCAGCCGTAGGCCTAGCTCTCTATCAGACCCATATCAAACGCAACACTGGCAGCCGTAGGCCTAGCTCTCTATCAGACCCATATCAAACGCAACACTGGCAGCCGTAGGCCTAGCTCTCTATCAGACCCATATCAAACGCAACACTGGCAGCCGTAGGCCTAGCTCTCTATCAGACCCATATCAAACGCAACACTGGCAGCCGTAGGCCTAGCTCTCTATCAGACCCATATCAAACGCAACACTGGCAGCCGTAGGCCTAGCTCTCTATCAGACCCATATCAAACGCAACACTGGCAGCCGTAGGCCTAGCTCTCTATCAGACCCATATCAAACGCAACACTGGCAGCCGTAGGCCTAGCTCTTTGCAGCCAGACGTTAGTTTTACATACTGTAGTTTTCAGACCCATATCCCTCCATACAGAACACCTGTCGGCTCTGCAGACAAAATCTGCTCATCAAGGAGAGACATGCATCTTGTCAGGTGAGCAAATCTAATTAATAAAAGGCAAAAGATATATAGTCTGTGCGATCACCTTTCTCCCAAGAGACTTCCACAGATGATGCAGCTTCTCGGCCCAGATACGCAGTTCTGTGTCTGCTATTCTAGTCAGGAACTGTGGCCTGCACACAGAACATGACTCAGTATTGGACAGAACAGACTCAACTTGTGTGTCCAAAATGTCCCCCTATTCCCTGCATAGTGCACTACTTTTAGGGAATAGAGAGCCATTTGGGACCCATAACATTTCACACCTCAGTTTGATCAGAATCAATCAGAGTGATTGTCTCTTTCTCACTTGTCATGCCAGTCAGGTGGGGACCACGGCTCAAACTCCTTCCCTGGTTCTTCAAAGTACTTCTGAAGGAACTCTCTCAGTGTGGAAGGCAGGACAGTTGTGTTAGGAGCTCCGTGTGTCAGGTTGTGAAACGCTGTCAGGACAATATCTGAGGGTATGAGGTGCAGGGTTGGGGATCAATTCCATTTCAATACAGGAAATAAACATTTTCACTTTACTTCCTCAATGGACTGAAATTAAATGGAATTGACTTTTGTTTATGGAGAGATAGGATTGATGATCTAGGATCAGTTCGGACATTTATATAATTACAGGGGGGGACATGATCCTAGTTCAGCACTCCTACTCTGAGACGCTTCAGGAATACGGGCCCAGGACCCCCCCGTCCACATTATCTTTTAAATGCTTTTCGGTCACACATTACTTCCTGAAAGGTTTGGGAAGTCTAAAAGTCCAGCCTGATCCTTTATCAGCACTCCCGCTGAGACGCTTGATACATACAGCCCCAGACCTCAAAACAAAGTGGATATTGGAGGCAGAAAGACTTTGATGGGACTGATTCCCCTAAAATACTTACCAGGGGCTAAATGATTCCCCTACCAGACTTACCAGGGGCTAAATGATTCCCCTACAAGAGTTACCAGGGGCTAAATGATTCCCCTACCAGACTTACCAGGGGCTAAATGATTCCCCTACAAGATTACCAGGGGCTAAATGATTCCCCTACCAGACTTACCAGGGGCTAAATGATTCCCCTACCAGACTTACCAGGGGCTAAATGATTCCCCTACAAGACTTACCAGGGGCCGACTTCAGCTTCATATCCACAAAGTACTTGTCATCGTCAAACAGTTTGGCGGTCTGAACCTGCCTTAGGATGTCTCCATAACAGTAGATCTCACTGAGAAGTTAATCATTAAATAAGGTTATCTGGATGACAGGTTAAATAATACCCCTAAATTAGCCTGCATCAAATCTATATTACAGTAATAAGGTGCAGGTCAAATCAAACTTTATTCAAAGTGCATTTACATTCCCAAGCAAGCCAATTTCTAAGGTCTATGTGTGTTAATGTCTCTTTGAATAAAGCAAATCCAACTTGACATAAGACATTTTTCTGAGCTCTCAGAACACATCGCATCATAAACACACTTCTCCAGGAAGCTACGATCAGCTTTGAAACAGAGCAGCCTGGTTCAAGATCATTCATTATAGATTCATTACACACAAAAGTCAATGTAGCAAACAATGTTACCTGTCACAAGGTGGAGACAAGGCACACCTGTAGAGAGGACAGAGGAACAGCACAAGACAGATCCACAAACACATCACTGCTGCTGGGAACCCTGCTCTCCTGTTCAGAAGGAAACAAAGCAAAGAGCAACTAACAGTTATCTAGAATGACATACAGGTCAAAGTGCATATTGAGATCATATAACACATTCTCTATCCAATTGAAAGAGGGAATAACAGGAGTTGAGATCCCTACAGTTACAGCCGTCCTGAGGGATAATGTCTGTCCCAAATGGTGCTGAGGGATAATGTCTGTCCCAAATGGTGCTGAGGGATAATGTCTGTCCCAAATGGTGCTGAGGGATAATGTCTGTCCCAAATGGTCCTGAGGGATAATGTCTGTCCCAAATGGTGCTGAGGGATAATGTCTGTCCCAAATGGTGCTGAGGGATAATGTCTGGCCCAAATGGTGCTGAGGGATAATGTCTGGCCCAAATGGTGCTGAGGGATAATGTCTGGCCCAAATGGGGCTGAGGGATAATGTCTGGCCCAAATGGGGCTGAGGGATAATGTCTGTCCCAAATGGGGCTGAGGGATAATGTCTGTCCCAAATGGGGCTGAGGGATAATGTCTGTCCCAAATGGTGCTGAGGGATAATGTCTGGCCCAAATGGGGCTGAGGGATAATGTCTGGCCCAAATGGGGCTGAGGGATAATGTCTGGCCCAAATGGGGCTGAGTGATTAGTGATTTGAGGTCGGTTTATTTTTTTAAATATTAAATGCACAATTCTTTCTGTAGGTTGAACGCTGTAACACAGAATAAAACATTGTATTAGTCCCATGAGAGTAGAGGGTGACCATCATTACTGCTCTTCATGTAACCATCATTCAATCACATTACCTTGATAAATATTGCAGTGAACATTCAGAAAGTATTCAGACCCTTCCTTTTTTCACATTTTGATACGTTACAACCTTATTCTAAAATTAAATAAAATGTTTTTTAAATCACACATTGCAATACATCTACAGTACACACAATACCCCATAATGACCCAATACCCCATAATGACATCAATACCCCATAATGACATCAATACCCCATAATGACATCAATACCCCATAATGACATCAATACCCCATAATGACATCAATACCCCATAATGACCCAATACCCCATAATGACCCAATACCCCATAATGACCCAATACCCCATAATGACCCAATACCCCATAATGACCCAATACCCCATAATGACAAAGCAAACACAGTTTTTTTTTAGAATGTATTAAAATATTAACAGAAATACCATATTTATATAAGTATTCAGACCCTTTGCTATGAAACTCAATTTTGCTCAGGTGCATCCTGTTTCCATTGATCATCCTTGAGATGTTTCTACAACTTGATTGGAGTCCACCTGTTGTAAATTCAATTGATTGGACATGATTTGGAAAGGCACACACCTGTCTATATAAGGTCCCACAGTTGACAGTGCATGTCAGAGCAAAAACCAAGCCATGAGGTTGAAGGAATTGTCCGTAGAGCTCCGAGACAGGATTGTGTCGAGGCACAGATCTGAGGAAGGGTACCAAAAAATGTCTGCATCCATTGTCGCAGAAGTTTTGAACCACCAAGACTCTTCCTAGAGCTGGCCACCAGGACAAACTGAGCAATCGAGGGAGAAGGGCCTGATGGTCACTGACAGAGCTACAGAGTTACTTTGTGGAGATGGGAGAACCTTCCAGAAGGAAGGTTCTCCCATCTCTGCAGCACTCCACCAATCAGACCTTTATGGTAGAGTGACCAGACGGAAACAACTCCTCAGTAAAAGGCATGTTTGCCAAAAGGCACATAAAGGACTCAGACCGTGAGAAACTAGATTCTTTGGTCTGATGAAACCAAGATTGAACTCTTTGGTCTGAATGCCAAGCGTCCCGTCTGGAGGAAAACTGACACCATCCCTACGGTGAAGCATGGTGGTGGCAGCATCATGCTGTGGGGATGTTTTTCAGCATCAGCCACTGGGAGACTAGTCAGGATCGAGGGAAAGATGAAGAGGCTGTAATCGCTGCCAAAGGTGCTTCAACAAAGTACAGAGTCTGAATACTTATGTAAATGTGACATTTCTAAAAACCTGTTTTTGCTTTGTCATTATGGGGTATTGTGTGTAAAACCCGAATGTAATGGAATTCAAATCATTTAACTGCTGTTGGTCAATTAGTTTTTAAAAAGGTAGAAAATAAAAACATTTCGGTTCATCGCAGTCTCTATGTAGTGCACAACTTTTGACCAGGGCCCATAAGTGTATTATATGTAGGGAACAGCATGCCCTTTGGCTCTACTAGCCCTTCAAAGTAGTGTCCCTATTAAGCCAGTGTTTACAAGAACCTTGATCATAGGTCAAGGTTGAAAGAAGAGCACTAAATCAAATCCATTATTTATTGGTCACATACACGTGTTTAGCAGATGTTATTATGTGTGCAGCGAAATGCTTGTTTCTACCTCCGACAGTGCAGTAATATTTAACACAACATATACCCAATACACACACATATAAGTAAAGGAATTAATCATATATACATATATGGACGAGTGATATCAGAGTGACATGAACTAAGATACAGTAGAATAGTATAGAAACAGTATTTACAGTATATGATATAATATAGCTACCGACATTAGTTAGCCAGTGTGAATAGTTGATGTTAAACACTGCTGATCCCTACTAGATTCATGTTAGCGGAATTTTACAGCCAGTGACGAGAAACAGATCCTTCCACTGTAATCTAGCTGATAAAATGTCAAAGACAACCCGTTACCTTGTGAAGGAAGGAAGGTTCACACTCTGCTTGCAGAGGAAAAGGAAGTTCCTTCAAACTGTGACATCTGGTTGAAAGGAGGAGCTAGGAGACTTGGCTGGTAAAATGTTCATATTAAACCACGTGTTAAGTTGGCGTGTCAAGGTGTATATTTAGCAGCTGTAGGAGTTCATTTAACGAGTGCATATGGAAGGTAAAGTATGGAAGGTCAAGAGGTCCATAACGTCATACCCGGAAGGTGTCTTAACACCTGTTCATTAAACCAGTTCATTAAACCAGTTCATTACACCAGTTCATTACACCTGTTCATTAAACCAGTTCATTACACCTGTTCATTACACCTGTTCATTAAACCAGTTCATTACACCAGTTCATTACACCAGTTCATTAAACCAGTTCATTAAACCAGTTCATTACACCTGTTCATTAAACCAGTTCATTACACCTGTTCATTAAACCAGTTCATTACACCTGTTCATTAAACCAGTTCATTAAACCAGTTCATTACACCTGTTCATTAAACCAGTTCATTAAACCAGTTCATTACACCAGTTCATTAAACCAGTTCAGCCTATTGGGTAAGGAATGCCATTTTTGTAGTTTTTTGTTTGTTGATAATTTGATAAAACAACTTAGTTGGTAGCTAACTTCACATTTTGTCATTTATTTTAAAGCATTTATGTATTGGAAAAAAAGCACATAAAGGCTTCATAATTCATAAAGGTATGTTTTCATTTTAATTAACTATCCATAAATGTTCCTTGTCTGAAGTATCAAGTATATAAACTAAAGGTACACTTTCCATCCAGCAGGTGCTACTTTTCCAAAACATTAGTTTGATAAATAAATTAAAAGCAATAGTCACCATACTTTCCAACCCCTGAATTAAAATGCTTTCTGAAAAGGAATTTATAAACTGTTACGGAGGCAGGACCAGGGTGTTACGGAGGCAGGACCAGGGTGTTACGGAGGCAGGACCAGGGTGCACATTACTTGACCAACACTTTACATGTTGCATTTATATTTTTGTTCAGTATATATCCGTTCCTTTTGTCATTGATAGGCTGTACATTTACCTACTTATTCCCTGACATTGTCCAGGTTCTGGTTTCTCATAAATGTTCCCTTCCTCCTCCAATGTATTCCATTTTACCCACTTCCTCACCAGACAGTACAACAAACTATTAGAAACAGTGACAATTTCATTCATCAACATTTTTAAAAGGGTAGTAGACATTTACAGAAGACATTTCCCTGATCATAGTCTAGCTCAAAACTAATGAGACCGTTTCAGCATGTAAAAGGTAACAGAACAAAACATACAGTATTATAACAAACATTAAGTGAGTTGACTGAAAATATTTAATACACATTTCAAAACAATACATTATACTATAGACCTGCTAAATTACTCACATCCGGCATAAAAAACATTATTTTATTTCAGATGTAACAAACATTGTATGACTTGGTCAAGGTTTGGTAGAAAGAAGCTGTCCGTTTTCCTCCCCTCCTTCATCCGTTTTCCTCCCCTCCTTCATCCGTTTTCCTCCCCTCCTTCATCCGTTTTCCTCCCCTCCTTCATCCGTTTTCCTCCCCTCCTTCATCCATGGTGCTCGTTCAACGTAGCATTTGGTGATTCCTGTGAACATCAAGTCATAAACATGTCATTCTAAACAGGAACATCTTAACAAGAATTTAGACCAGTTGACAATTAAACAGAATTCAGTCTTGATCGGAACATGAGACAGATAGCAATACATGATATATCAGACTGTATACCACGGGTATGAGTCAATATTACTTTCTTAGTCGCAATTACGATGGTAACCGGTTTTTAATAGCAATAAGGCACCTCGGGGGTTTGTGGTTTAAAGACAATACACCACGGCTAAGGGCTGTTCTTAGGCACGACGCGACGCAAACCCCTGAAGTGCCTTATAGCTTAAATATAACAGATACAGAATATGCGCATGTGAGGTTTCAAATAATAATGTTACTACTACAAGTTCTCTCTCTGCTCTTCCTGGACATGTTCATCTGATATAGCTAGTTATTGTTCGAGCAGGCTTTTCTCCTCCTCGCTGGTCTTCAGGTGCTTCACTACATGATCATCATGTTGTGGCTGTAACATGGACATTCTCCAGCTGTCCCCATAGTTTAACCCTACTTGGAACCAAAGGGCTTCTCCAGCTGTCCCCATAGTTTAACCCTACTTGGAACCAAAGGGGTTCTACCTGGAACCAACAAGTGTTCTTCAAAAATGTATTCTATGGCGACAGCTGAATAGCAACGTTTTTTTCTAAGAGTGTAGCTTTATCAGATAGATTATCAGGAAAAGCAGCTCATTTAGCAAGCCAATAAAATATATATTGCATTGGTTCAACCTTGAAATATATCTACTCAAGATAGAGATCTTCCCTTTTATCTGTAGCAGTTTGCCCTCACCCTGCCTGGCACTGCAACAGCCAGATCTGATTCCCCATTCTGTTGTCTAGATGCTGCAGGGAGTGAGCCTGTTCTCCTAAACATTAGTAGATAAGTTAGCCAACTTGAGGAAATCAATCTCTGCTTGCTAATTAGCAAAGCCAACCAATTACACAACAAATATACACAAAGTAAACAGTTATTTTCTAAACTAATGTTAGTCTCAACCAAATGACAAGTATAAAGACCTATTTCTGTTCCACAACATAACACACGAGGTGGGTCGTGCTTACAGTTTTGCGCGAATGCTGCCATCTATCCATGCAGCCTGATGTGACTGTCGACTTGCTGAAGAAAACCAGATTCCCCCTTACCTGCTACAGAAACACTGATTCTGATGCAGACAACTGCAAAAGAAATGTGCGAGGAGATGAACCTGGAGGCTGTACTCAAACAAAAGCGGTTGAGATCCACAAAAAGGCACTTTGGTTCTGAGTCTCCAGATGAGCCTATCGGTGATGCACTTCGAAAAAATGGAAAGCACATGTTTTGGTGTGGTAGTGGATACAGCCCTCTCTTCACTTGATGAGATGTCAGAGCCTGGGAGTGGTGAATGACATTTGGAGTGCTCCTCAACATGTCAAAAGAAGAGTTGCTAGAGCCCTGTCAAACCCTGAGCACTGCTCTAAGCCATGACGGACGGACAGACAGATACTGATGGCAGGGAACTTGTTGTGGAAATGCAAAACTTTCCACATTTGCCATAAAAAAATATGACAAACATGGAACTCTTGACCTTCCTGCACGAAAAGAAGCTGACAGAAATGTACCCCAATACGAGGGTAGCTCTGAGAATCACTGCCACTCTTCCTGTTACAGTGGCTGCTGCTGAAAGGAGCTTCTCTAAACTCAAACAGATTAAAACCTACCTGAGATCTACTAGGGTGCAAGAACATCTGGACTTTCCATAATTAGTACAAATCATGTGGTCTCAACTGTCTTATATCATAGATGACTTTGCTGCAAGAAAGGCAATAAATATATTAATTTATGCAATTAAAGTGTATAAAGGGCTTAGTTCACCTGTCTCTGGGGAAGTGAGAAAATAAGAACAGGAAAGAGGAATTTCAGTGAGCTTTATTTTTGAACAGAAAGTGTAATGTTTGATATGAACCATCAGGGCACAGAAAGCAGGTTTTAATTTTTATATTATAATTGTTTTAAACAAGCTCCACTGAGAAATAGCCAATTCAAAAAAGTAAACAATGCTTTTTTTCTTTCACTTAAATTTGGTTTTGAATGGAACCATTTCTACTCCAACTGACAATTACAAAAGAAAAGATGGTTCAGATTTAAGGGAATGGTTTCATGAAACAGGTTTTATACCCAGAACCTTGTGGATATTCTGATTGTTTTAATGTTCTACCATAAGAACCCCCATCCCTCCCTGAAGTAGAACTGCTACATCTAACCAGAGGGATCCCCACTGCATCCAAATGGAACCCTATTCTCTAGGTAGTGCACTGCTTTTGACCAGGACACATAGGGCTCTGGTCAAAAGCAGTGCACTATACTGGGAATAAGGAGCTATTTGGGACTCATAAGGTCTCCTCTCCAACCCTCCCTGACATTCTAGTGATCTTACAAGCAAACATTTCAAACAAGTTTACAGCCCTGTCCAGAAACAATCCCTGGCTACCTAGTAGGGTTACATGACATGAGCAGGAACTGACTGGCAACCAGGCTAGCGCCAAGGGGGTAGGGTTAGGGGTTGATTCTGGAGAGGGCAGTGGTGTTGCACACATCAAGGGAGGAGGAGCAGATGTAGCAGGGCAGCTAGTAGTAACCCTCCCACCCCAACCCAAAATAAAACCCTTGAAGAACGAGAACATTTCCTGGTTTATAATATATCCAATTGAAATGAATCTAAAAAAGGCAAGACACTCCTCATCTCCTTCTTCAAGATCAGAAAGCCCACTCCACTGGGAGGGACAGCCACAGCCAATCACAGAAGAGTCATGGTAATGACAGCACATCAGAGTCTGCTTCCCAAATAGCATCCCATTCTCTATATAGAGCACTACATTTAACCAGAGCCCTATGGTTTGTGCACTATGTAGGGACAGCCAGGTGATAGGCTAGGGGATGGGCTGTGGCTACCGCTGCCAGTGGGGCTGGAAACTAATACATTAAATAAACAGGAAGCTGCCAAAGTGCCTGTGGTTTGACCCCTGTTCTCTTGTCTTCAGTCAGACATTTAATCCAACCTTCCTGCCCAGTGCCCTTCCCTTACAAATCATCCCAAGACTAGATGCATTTTATTCTAGGGATACAATAGACTGGAGAAAACAGGGGTCACAGTCCTGACCAATGAGACATCAGAATGGCATCGTTACAGCATTTACATCCTCACACAACACCGTAGTTAAATTTGGTACAGATTGCAAAAAGTAGGTTTGACAACAGCATGTATAAACCATCTGGTAGATATCCAATATTTGTTATTGGAGCAGAATGAGCATCTCACCCTCCTGTATTTCCACAAACAAGCTTTACCAGCTAAACCACAACCTAGTGGACAGACTGTTCAGAGGTTGTTCTGGGTAAAGTTTACAAATTACAATACCAAGAGCTATGACACCCTTTTTCTGGCTACATCTGGGGTCTGATGGTTTGTTCAGATACATTAAACTACACCAGTTGGGGGTCTGATGGTTTGTTCAGATACATTAAACTACACCAGTCCAACCTAACAGCTAGAGTAGATTAAATCCCCATTCATATACATTTCTCCTCATAGCCAATTAGAGCTGCACTGCAGCAAGTAGCTTCAACTACATGATACAATATTCATTTACCATTTTAATAATAATACCACCAGTCACTCTTTCAGTGGCTTGTTGAGTAAAACAAGGAAAGGCTGGTGATCAAACACGTCTACAGCCTGTCTCGAGGGACAGCTTGTCTACAGCCTGTCTCGAGGGACAGCTTGTCTACAGCCTGTCTCGAGGGACAGCTTGTCTACAGCCTGTCTCGAGGGACAGCTTGTCTACAGCCTGTCTCGAGGGACAGCTTGTCTACAGCCTGTCTCGAGGGACAGCTTGTCTACAGCCTGTCTCGAGGGACAGCTTGTCTACAGCCTGTCTCGAGGGACAGCTTGTCTACAGCCTGTCTCGAGGGACAGCTTGTCAACACTGGAAGGAAAACAAAGGAATATTATTTAAACAATCAATCTATACAAAAAGTACAGGTTTGAATAATTGCATTGATCATCACATTTCTAGGGGGAAACTAGTTTAATCTGTGCTTGGCTAAAGCATCATGCACAGTGTTAAGATTAAACTGTTGTAGCCTACATGGACTGGATGAGCACGGCACGCTCTTCTAAAAAAAATTATCCACTCACTAATAGGCCATCGTTGCAGCTCATTCAGTCAAGGGGTTTTGGTGGGTAAAGGAAACCAACAGCTGCTCCAGTGCTGACAAGATCCAAAACTTATAGATGCTTCATCTCACAGTCATCCTCAACATATCAACCAGCCTTTTAAACTTGTTTTAAAACAATCTTTTAAAAATGAAATCAAGTATTTACAAAGTGTACAGTGTGCCAGATGGTTTAGCGGTGGCACATCTAGGAAAATAAAGTGTAGCAACCAACTGACCATCCAGAGGAAGGTGAAACTACAACGGGACACCAGCCATTTCTTCTCCATTGCATCGTACGGTAGGTAGCCAGCCCTCCGGAACAGGAAGGAACCCTGGAGACTCCTGGAGGGTGGAGCTACTCTACGTTTGATAGGCTGCCCAGAGTTCTAGAATATATCAGTTCTTAGTGTTCTGATTGTGAAGCTTGAGGAGGAAAGTAAGGATCTAGTCTACACTCTGGAACAAGAGAATACACGGCCAGACAGACAAGTCTCTGACAGCCTTGTAATAGGAGCCTCTAAACATCCTGTGTCTCCATCTTGGTTGATCTTCATATAGTAGTCAATATTCTGGTGCACTGCAGCCAGAACAGCAGCAGAACATCATCCAACCTCTATCCAACTACAGGAACATGGCATAGACCTTGATGCCTTGATGCAATGTGTCTTATTGAACATCAGAAGTGGTAGGATGGGTGTTGATTCAAAGTGTGGAACAAACTGATGTTAAGTGATGAGTAACACCATGGGTGGATGGATGTTTCCACAGACACTAGATGGAGAAGTACGAGTTATTACTTCAGAACAAGTTCAGCTGCTTGTTAAGGCACTTCATACAAATACAAACAACAAATGTCCAAATAAAAAGAAGAGGTGGAGAAATGAAGGGATGAGATAAAAGGTAGTTAGTGGTAAGAGGGCAGGGGGGGGTAAGAGGGCAGGGGGGGGTAAGAGGGCAGGGGGGGGTAAGAGGGCAGGGGGGGTAAGAGGGCAGGGGGGGGTAAGAGGGCAGGGGGGGGTAAGAGGGCAGGGGGGGGTAAGAGGGCAGGGGGGGGGTAAGAGGGCAGGGGGGGGGTAAGAGGGCAGGGGGGGGGTAAGAGGGCAGGGGGGGGGTAAGAGGGCAGGGGGGGGGTAAGAGGGCAGGGGGGGGTAAGAGGGCAGGGGGGGGTAAGAGGGCGTAAGGTTGGTAGGTGCTGTGCTGGCTGATAGATTGGAGCAGGAGAAGATTGAAATCACATCCATCTCCATGGATAGGTGGGTATTCTACATGTTCCCTGCCTTCCTCCTCACACTGCTGTAGTAGTTAGTAGTCCTAGTCTTCAGTGCGTGGCTGTGCAGCAGAGCGAGGACCCTAGAACAGGGACATCAGGAGTTCCTCTGGAGGTTTTGTTGTCCCTCACAGATCGTACACGTTTCCATGAGGTGGCACCCAAAAACAGGAAGGAAGACCGACAGACAGGAAGTTAGATATCCCCAAAAAAGTCCAGGACACAGAAGGGAGGCGGAACATCAAAAGTGAGCGGTGAAGGGGTCAGAGACGGGGGAGGGGGGGTTTGGGTCATCTGATCTGCAGAGGAGAGAAACAGTAAAGCTGTTGTGTTTAGTATAACTAGTCAAACACTTACACACAAAACATTTAACCAAGACAGTTCTCCTCCTGCTTTAAGTGAGTTCAACCAATTCATCTCAAACCCATGAACAGGTTAAGTAGAAATAAAATAGATTTCAACCTCAAAGAACAGAATACTGGTCCTTTCCAAGAAAACAAACAGCCAGAGCTTCCAGTTCTAAACTAGATTTTTTTAAGGACATACTGAAATCTATTGACGTCAAAATGGCTTCATAAAATCCATCTGATCTGATTGTTGAAACCATCTCACCCATGTTGGTTCTCCTCACAGCTTTTCCTCTCCATTCTCACTGTGATACTCCGCCACGTACAGGCTCTTGTCTATGCTGCCGGGGATGGGCCTAATCTCTGTTCCCAGCTGCTCCTCGATGCCCTTCAGATTGAAGCGGTCGTCGTATGTGATCAGGTTGATGGCCAGACCCAGGTGGCCAAAACGACCTGAGGAGGGAAGAGGTCAAGGTTAAAACTGCTAAGCCATCGAATGACATTCAAACCCACACAGTTATTATTGAGTCCTGCCTGAGATAAGGCGGTTGTTCTCACCAGATCTGCCGATGCGATGCAGGTACGTCTCTCCCAACTTGGGGAAGTCAAAGTTGATCACCACATTCACAGCCTGAATATCGATACCTCTTGTGAAGAGGTCTGTGCAGACGAGATTCCGGCAGAGGCCGTTTCTGAAGTCGTGGAACACTCTGTTACGATGCTCCTGTAAAGACAGACTAACGGTAACTCAACAAAACAGAATGACAGACAGGTACTATCTAATCTAGTCCAAAGAAAGGCTTGTTTTCCAGGGTGGTTGTCCTAATAAAAACACACCAACACAAACCCTGAAGGACTGGGCCCTGGTCAACCATAGGACTGGGCCCTGAACGGACCCTGGTCAACCATAGGACTGGGCCCTGAACAGGCCCTGGTCAACCATAGGACTGGGCCCTGAACGGACCCTGGTCAACCATAGGACTGGGCCCTGAACGGACCCTGGTCAACCATAGGACTGGGCCCTGAACGGACCCTGGTCAACCATAGGACTGGGCCCTGGTCAACCATAGGACTGGGCCCTGGTCAACCATAGGACTGGGCCCTGGTCAACCATAGGACTGGGCCCTGGTCAACCATAGGACTGGGCCCTGGTCAACCATAGGACTGGGCCCTGGTCAACCATAGGACTGGGCCCTGGTCAACCATAGGACTGGGCCCTGGTCAACCATAGGACTGGGCCCTGGTCAACCATAGGACTGGGCCCTGGTCAACCATAGGACTGGGCCCTGGTCAACCATAGGACTGGGCCCTGGTCAACCATAGGACTGGGCCCTGGTCAACCATAGGACTGGGCCCTGGTCAACCATAGGACTGGGCCCTGGTCAACCATAGGACTGGGCCCTGGTCAACCATAGGACTGGGCCCTGGTCAACCATAGGACTGGGCCCTGGTCAACCATAGGACTGGGCCCTGGTCAACCATAGGACTGGGCCCTGGTCAACCATAGGACTGGGCCCTGAGCATAAACCAGAGGTCAACAAGCAGACACATACAGTACATCTGATCAACAGCTAGTGGACATCTCAAATGGCACCCTATTCCCTAGATAGTGCACTACCCATAGGGCTCCGGTCAAAAGTAGTGTCCCATTTGGGAGGCATGCTAAGCGTAGCCAGCTGCTCCTGGGACAGTGAGGAAGCACTGGGACCTGGACTGACCTGTCTCATCTTGGCGTGGATGTAGAAACACGAGTAGCCCAGCTGAGATATCTTCTTGGCCAGCAGCTCCACCCTCTGAGACGAGTTACAGAATATTATAGACTGGTTGATCTGGAGCTGCATGGGGAGAGAGGGGAACAGAATATTATAGACTGGTTGATCTGGAGCTGCATGGGGAGAGAGGGGAACAGAATATTATAGACTGGTTGATCTGGAGCTGCATGGGGAGAGAGGGGAACAGAATATTATAGACTGGTTGATCTGGAGCTGCATGGGGAGAGAGGGGAACAGAATATTATAGACTGGTTGATCTGGAGCTGCATGGGGAGAGAGGGGAACAGAATATTATAGACTGGTTGATCTGGAGCTGCATGGGGAGAGAGGGGAACAGAGGAGAATAATTTCTGGCATATATTATTGGGCAGCTCGTGTCACTGGGCAGCTCGCGGCTGTGCTTCCATTTATAGTCTAATAGTTTGCAGGCCCTGCCACATCCGATGTAGTAGGATTCAATCTTAGTCCTGTATTGATGCTTTGTCTGTTTGATGGTTCGTCGGAGGGCATAGCGGGATTTCTTATAAGCTTCCAGGTTAGAGTCCTGCAGCTCTTCCCTTTAACTCAGTATGGATGTTGCCTGTAATCCATGGCTTCTGTTTGGTTTATGTACATACTGTCACTGTGGGGACGACGTCATCTATGCACTTATTGATGAAGCCAGTGACTGATGTGGTGTACTCATCAATGGCATCGGAAGAATCCCGTAACATATTCCAGTCCGTGCAGCAAAACAGTCCTGTAGCATCTGCTTCATCTGACCACTTCCTTATTGACCGAGTCACTGGTGCTTCCTGCTTTAGTTTTTGCTTGTAAGAAGGAATCAGGAGGATGGAATTATGGTCAGATTTGCCAAATGGAGTGTGAGGGAGAGGTTTGTATGTGTCTCTGTGTGGAGTAAAGGTGGTCTAGAGGTTTGTATGTCTCTGTGTGGAGTAAAGGTGGTCTAGAGGTTTGTATGTGTCTCTGTGTGGAGTAAAGGTGGTCTAGAGGTTTGTATGTGTCTCTGTGTGGAGTAAAGGTGGTCTAGAGGTTTGTATGTGTCTCTGTGTGGAGTAAAGGTGGTCTAGAGGTTTGTATGTCTCTGTGTGGAGTAAAGGTGGTCTAGAGGTTTGTATGTGTCTCTGTGTGGTGTAAAGGTGGTCTAGAGGTTTGTATGTGTCTCTGTGTGGTGTAAAGGTGGTCTAGAGGTTTGTATGTGTCTCTGTGTGGAGTAAAGGTGGTCTAGAGGTTTGTATGTGTCTCTGTGTGGAGTAAAGGTGGTCTAGAGGTTTGTATGTGTCTCTGTGTGGAGTAAAGGTGGTCTAGAGGTTTGTATGTGTCTCTGTGTGGAGTAAAGGTGGTCTAGAGGTTTGTATGTGTCTCTGTGTGGAGTAAAGGTGGTCTAGAGGTTTGTATGTGTCTCTGTGTGGTGTAAAGGTGGTCTAGAGGTTTGTATGTGTCTCTGTGTGGTGTAAAGGTGGTCTAGAGGTTTGTATGTGTCTCTGTGTGGAGTAAAGGTGGTCTAGAGGTTTGTATGTCTCTGTGTGGAGTAAAGGTGGTCTAGAGGTTTGTATGTGTCTCTGTGTGGAGTAAAGGTGGTCTAGAGGTTTGTATGTGTCTCTGTGTGGAGTAAAGGTGGTCTAGAGGTTTGTATGTCTCTGTGTGGAGTAAAGGTGGTCTAGAGGTTTGTATGTGTCTCTGTGTGGTGTAAAGGTGGTCTAGAGGTTTGTATGTGTCTCTGTGTGGTGTAAAGGTGGTCTAGAGGTTTGTATGTGTCTCTGTGTGGAGTAAAGGTGGTCTAGAGGTTTGTATGTGTCTCTGTGTGGAGTAAAGGTGGTCTAGAGGTTTGTATGTGTCTCTGTGTGGAGTAAAGGTGGTCTAGAGGTTTGATCCTCTGGTTGCACATTTAACATGCTGATAATAATTTTGTAAAACTGATTTAAGTTTCCCTGCATTAAAGTCCCGGCCAGTAAGAGCGCCGCCTCTGGATGGGCGTTTTCCTGTTTGCCTTAGACAGCTGACTGAGTGTGGTCTTACTGCCACCATCTGTCTGTGGTGGTAAATAAACAGCTACGAAAAATATAGATAAACTCTTGGCAAATAGTGTGTTCTACAGCTTATAATGAGACACTAGTTCAGGAGAGCAGAATGCGTTTTGCAGCCGGTGGCCGTTTGCCCTCTCACTATCATGGCTCTCCATCACGTCATCACATCCTTATCCAATTCCAAGGTGCATATTGAAGATATTGTAAGAACTGTCCACATTTACTTTGTCAGCCAACCAGAATAGTAGGCCTAACCAACAGCAAAAGCACTAGTCTGTGTCAATCTACAATCCACCATAGTACAACAGTTGACCTATTCTGTACGTTAAATAAATATTCCACAGTCTGGGACAGTTGTGGGATGCAATAGATCCCACATTAACACAACCACTAACATCAAAAACCTTGACGCAATGAGGCTGATGCAACATATGAGAATATTTAGTTTGAAATATTAGGCTATTTCTTCACATTATAAGCACAGCAATGCTCACAGCATGTTCCATTAGTGGGAAAACACCGTTATCAAAAGTGATGCAAATGACATTATACATGTAATGCTTTTATTATAAACGTATCTTCCCTAAACTAGAAACTCACCCACTGCTTATGTATGTTAGTTAGGCTCTACAGCCCTTTAGTTGTGATAAACATGACCAAAACATAGGCCTATGGGCTAGAGGCTACATGGGGAGAACAGTGTCAGTCGGCTGGACCGGGGGGGTGGACGGGAAGAGGACAGAAAAGAAAATGGGACAGGAATGGGATGGTACACGTTATTGATGGGTACTTACCCTAGAAATGTGTTGAGACAGCAGACCTTTGCTGTGTAACATAGGCGTAATACTGGGTGACCCCCTTTAGGGTCAGGTATTAAGGGTTACAGTGCTAGGGGTCAGGGTGCTAGTACTCACCCTGGAGAAGAGTGTGTTGAGACAGTGGACCTTCTGTCTCTCTGTAACGTAGGCATAATACTGGGTGACCCCCTTTAGGGTCAGCTCTTCCATCAGGTTGATCTCATAGGGCTTGGACAGGTGGGAATTCTGAGAGGGAATGAGACAACGTCACATCACACAGCATTCAGATGTCATGAGGGTGCTCGTCAAGAGAACCATGTTGATGTTTAAGCAGGATGACATACCGCTGTAAAATGTTGCAGTCCATCAATATTTAAAGTAGGACAAAAAGATAAAAATCAAGACCTTGGAAAGCCCTCTAATATTCTACTACAGAGTGAAACTTTAGCGAGTGTTTTACTGCACACAGCAGGGCCTTCAATGTCCACAGCTGCAGTCTAAACTATGATCTAGGCTAGTCAACCCAATGTCCATAACGTACCATGAACTTCTGCACGCTGAGCGGAAAGGTAGCAGAGTAGAGCAGAATCTGTCTCTGTTTGGGCAGGTAGCTCAGTACCTCCTCCATCATCACTACAAAGTCCTGGGACAGCAGCTTGTCAGCCTGGGGACAGACAGAGACAACTACAGGTGAAGTAACGGATAACACTTCAGCAGGAGAATCCAAGACTAAAGGAATCAGCACATGATAAACTAAACAAGACCAACTACTCACCTCATCTAGAACCATCATCTGAACCTGATTCACTTTGGCCACACCCTTCTTAATGAGGTCCAGGATCCTCCCAGGGGTGGCAATCACAACGTGGACTACAGACAAAATATTATTAAAATCACAACGTGGACTACAGACAAAATATTATTATTATTAAATCACAACGTGGACTACAGACAAAATATTACTATTATTATTATTAAAATCACAACGTGGACTACAGACAAAATATTACTATTATTATTATTAAAATCACAACGTGGACTACAGACAAAATATTACTATTATTAAATCACAACGTGGACTACAGACAAAATATTACTATTATTATTATTAAAATCACAACGTGGACTACAGACAAAATATTACTATTATTAAAATCACAACGTGGACTACAGACAAAATATTACTATTATTATTATTAAAATCACAACGTGGACTACAGACAAAATATTACTATTATTATTATTAAAATCACAACGTGGACTACAGACAAAATATTACTATTATTATTATTAAAATCACAACGTGGACTACAGACAAAATATTACTATTATTATTATTAAAATCACAACGTGGACTACATACAAAATATAACTATTATTAAACCACAACGTGGACTACAGACAAAATATTACTATTATTAAATCACAACGTGGACTACAGACAAAATATTACTATTATTAAATCACAACGTGGACTACAGACAAAATATTACTATTATTAAAATCACAACGTGGACTACAGACAAAATATTACTATTATTAAATCACAACGTGGACTACAGACAAAATATTACTATTATTAAATCACAACGTGGACTACAGACAAAATATTACTATTATTAAATCACAACGTGGACTACAGACAAAATATTATTATTATTAAATCACAACGTGGACTACAGACAAAATATTACTATTATTAAATCACAACGTGGACTACAGACAAAATATTACTATTATTAAATCACAACGTGGACTACAGACAAAATATTACTATTATTAAAATCACAACGTGGACTACAGACAAAATATTACTATTATTAAATCACAACGTGGACTACAGACAAAATATTACTATTATTATTATTAAAATCACAACGTGGACTACATACAAAATATAACTATTATTAAATCACAACGTGGACTACAGACAAAAAATTACTATTATTAAATCACAACGTGGACTACAGACAAAATATTACTATTATTAAATCACAACGTGGACTACAGACAAAATATTACTATTATTAAAATCACAACGTGGACTACAGACAAAATATTACTATTATTAAAATCACAACGTGGACTACAGACAAAATATTACTATTATTAAATCACAACGTGGACTACAGACAAAATATTACTATTATTACTATTAAAATCACGTGGACTACAGACAAAATATTACTATTATTAAACCACAACGTGGACTACAGACAAAATATTACTATTATTAAATCACAACGTGGACTACAGACAAAATATTACTATTATTAAAATCACAACGTGGACTACAGACAAAATATTACTATTATTAAATCACAACGTGGACTACAGACAAAATATTACTATTATTAAAATCACAACGTGGACTACAGACAAAATATTACTATTATTAAAATCACAACGTGGACTACAGACAAAATATTACTATTATTAAAATCACAACGTGGACTACAGACAAAATATTACTATTATTAAATCACAACGTGGACTACAGACAAAATATTACTATTATTAAAATCACAACGTGGACTACAGACAAAATATTACTATTATTAAATCACAACGTGGACTACAGACAAAATATTACTATTATTAAAATCACAACGTGGACTACAGACAAAATATTACTATTATTAAATCACAACGTGGACTACAGACAAAATATTACTATTATTAAAATCACAACGTGGACTACAGACAAAATATAACTATTATTAAAATCACAACGTGGACTACAGACAAAATATTACTATTATTATTATTAAAATCACAACGTGGACTACAGACAAAATATTACTATTATTAAATCACAACGTGGACTACAGACAAAATATTACTATTATTAAAATCACAACGTGGACTACAGACAAAATATTACTATTATTAAATCACAACGTGGACTACAGACAAAATATTACTATTATTAAATCACAAGGTGGACTACAGACAAAATATTACTATTATTAAATCACAACGTGGACTACAGACAAAATATTACTATTATTAAATCACAACGTGGACTACAGACAAAATATTACTATTATTAAAATCACAACGTGGACTACAGACAAAATATTACTATTATTAAATCACAACGTGGACTACAGACAAAATATTACTATTATTAAATCACAACGTGGACTACAGACAAAATATTACTATTATTAAATCACAACGTGGACTACAGACAAAATATTATTATTATTAAATCACAACGTGGACTACAGACAAAATATTACTATTATTAAATCACAACGTGGACTACAGACAAAATATTACTATTATTAAATCACAACGTGGACTACAGACAAAATATTACTATTATTAAAATCACAACGTGGACTACAGACAAAATATTACTATTATTAAATCACAAAGTGGACTACAGACAAAATATTACTATTATTAAAATCACAACGTGGACTACAGACAAAATATTACTATTATTAAATCACAACGTGGACTACAGACAAAATATTACTATTATTATTATTAAAATCACAACGTGGACTACAGACAAAATATTACTATTATTAAATCACAACGTGGACTACAGACAAAATATAACTATTATTAAATCACAACGTGGACTACAGACAAAATATTACTATTATTATTAAAATCACAACGTGGACTACAGACAAAATATTACTATTATTAAATCACAACGTGGACTACAGACAAAATACTATTATTAAAATCACAACGTGGACTACAGACAAAATATTACTATTATTAAATCACAACGTGGACTACAGACAAAATATTACTATTATTAAATCACAACGTGGACTACAGACAAAATATTACTATTATTAAAATCACAACGTGGACTACAGACAAAATATTACTATTATTAAATCACAACGTGGACTACAGACAAAATATTATTATTATTAAATCACAACGTGGACTACAGACAAAATATTACTATTATTAAATCACAACGTGGACTACAGACAAAATATTACTATTATTAAATCACAACGTGGACTACAGACAAAATATTACTATTATTAAAATCACAACGTGGACTACAGACAAAATATTACTATTATTATTATTAAATAATCACAACGTGGACTACAGACAAAATATTATTATTAAATAATCACAACGTGGACTACAGACAAAATATTACTATTAAATAATCACAACGTGGACTACAGACAAAATATTACTATTATTAAATAATCACAACGTGGACTACAGACAAAATATTACTATTATTAAATCACAACGTGGACTACAGACAAAATATTACTATTATTAAATCACAACGTGGACTACAGACAAAATATTACTATTATTAAATCACAACGTGGACTACAGACAAAATATTACTATTATTAAATCACAACGTGGACTACAGACAAAATATTACTATTATTAAATAATCACAACGTGGACTACAGACAAAATATTACTATTATTATTATTAAAATCACAACGTGGACTACAGACAAAATATTACTATTATTAAATCACAACGTGGACTACAGACAAAAAATTACTATTATTATTATTAAAATCACAACGTGGACTACAGACAAAATATTACTATTATTAAATCACAACGTGGACTACAGACAAAATATTACTATTATTAAATCACAACGTGGACTACAGACAAAATATTACTATTATTAAAATCACAACGTGGACTACAGACAAAATATTACTATTATTAAATCACAACGTGGACTACAGACAAAATATTACTATTATTAAATCACAACGTGGACTACAGACAAAATATTACTATTATTAAATCACAACGTGGACTACAGACAAAATATTACTATTATTAAATCACAACGTGGACTACAGACAAAATATTACTATTATTAAATCACAACGTGGACTACAGACAAAATATTACTATTATTAAAATCACAACGTGGACTACAGACAAAATATTACTATTATTAAATCACAACGTGGACTACAGACAAAATATTACTATTATTAAATCACAACGTGGACTACAGACAAAATATTACTATTATTAAATCACAACGTGGACTACAGACAAAATATTACTATTATTAAATCACAACGTGGACTACAGACAAAATATTACTATTATTAAATCACAACGTGGACTACAGACAAAATATTACTATTATTAAAATCACAACGTGGACTACAGACAAAATATTACTATTATTAAATCACAACGTGGACTACAGACAAAATATTACTATTATTATTATTAAAATCACAACGTGGACTACAGACAAAATATTACTATTATTAAATCACAACGTGGACTACAGACAAAATATAACTATTATTAAATCACAACGTGGACTACAGACAAAATATTACTATTATTATTAAAATCACACCGTGGACTACAGACAAAATATTACTATTATTAAATCACAACGTGGACTACAGACAAAATATTACTATTATTATTATTAAAATCACAACGTGGACTACAGACAAAATATTACTATTATTAAATCACAACGTGGACTACAGACAAAATATTACTATTATTAAATCACAACGTGGACTACAGACAAAATATTACTATTATTAAATCACAACGTGGACTACAGACAAAATATTACTATTATTAAATCACAACGTGGACTACAGACAAAATATTACTATTATTAAATCACAACGTGGACTACAGACAAAATATTATTATTATTAAATCACAACGTGGACTACAGACAAAATATTACTATTATTAAATCACAACGTGGACTACAGACAAAATATTACTATTATTAAATCACAACGTGGACTACAGACAAAATATTACTATTATTATTATTAAAATCACAACGTGGACTACAGACAAAATATTATTATTAAATAATCACAACGTGGACTACAGACAAAATATTATTATTAAATAATCACAACGTGGACTACAGACAAAATATTACTATTAAATAATCACAACGTGGACTACAGACAAAATATTACTATTATTAAATAATCACAACGTGGACTACAGACAAAATATTACTATTAAATAATCACAACGTGGACTACAGACAAAATATTACTATTATTAAAATCACAACGTGGACTACAGACAAAATATTACTATTATTAAATCACAACGTGGACTACAGACAAAATATTACTATTATTATTAAATAATTACAAGTTCAACTACAAAGAAAAATGCAATTGAAAAGCTAAGCCTAGCATCACCATACATGTGAGACTTGAGTCAAGATGACTTGTCATTGAACACCAGTCATGTTTAAATCAAACTGGTGAGGTGTACCTGTCTCGTCGAGCCTCATGATGTCATCACGGAGGTTGGTGCCACCTGTGGTGGCCATGACTTTGACCCCTCCCATGTGTTTGCTGATCTGGATACAGATCTGGCTCACCTGCAACGCCAGTTCTCTGGTGGGAACGATGCCCATAGCTAGGGGACGAGAGAACCACAGATTAGATGATATACAGTGTCTTCGGGAAGTCTTTTTACAACATTTGCTAAATTAGCCTTATTCTAAAATGTATGAAATAAAACAAAATCCTCAAACTACAAACAATACCCCATAATGACAAAGCAAAAACAGGTTTAGACAGGGTCATTGTCCTGTTGGACGGTGAACCTTCACCCCAGTCTGAGGGCTTGAGCGCCCTGGAGCAGGTTTTCAAGGATCTCTGCCTCGATCCTGACTAGTCTCCCAGTCCCTGCTGCTGAAAAACATCCCCACAGCATGATGCTGCCACCACCATGCTTCACCGTAGGGATGGTGCCAGGTTTCCTCCAGACGGGACACTTGGCATTCAGGCCAAAGAGTTCAATCTTGGTTTCATCAGAGGGGACTTCCGTCAGGCCACTACCATAAAGGCCTGATTGGTGGAGTGCTGCAGAGATGGATGTCCTTCTGGAAGGTTCTCCCATCTCCACAGAGGAACGCTGTCAGAGTGACCATCGGGTTCTTTGTCACCAAGTTTAAGAAACAAATCAAGGATGATCAATGTAAACACCTGAACTCAGTTTCAAGTCTCATAGCAAAGGGTCTGAATACTTAGCTCCCAAGTGGCACAGCGGTCTAAGGCACTGCATCTCAGTGCTAGAAGCGTCACTACAGACCCTGGTTCGATCCCTGGCTGTATCACAACCGACCGTGATCAGAATCCCATAGGGCAGCGCACAATTGGCCCAGTGTCGTCCGGGATAGGGGAGGTAGTCATGGTTTTACTTTAGCATTATGGGATATTGTGTGTAGATTGATTTAATAGTTTTGTTCCTCAATTTTAAAATACGGCTGTAACCAAACAAAATGTGGAAAAAGTAAAGGGATCTGAATACTGTATTATATCATAGAGGCCTACACAGACATTGATGGACTTACTGACTGCATAAAGGACTATATACATTTTCGTGTAGACAACACTGTACCCATCAGGAAGGTACGCTGTTTTCCAAATAATAAACCCTGGGATTGAGAAGTAGAGGGCTTTCAATGAGGGGGACAGGGACAAATTGAAATGCGTCCAGAGGGAGCTGAAGTTGCGGATTGCTGAGGGGAAGAGAGTGTGTAAGGAGAAGATGGAGGACAAGCTGAGGCAGAGCCAGGTGAGAGAGGTGTGGAAGGGTATGAGAAATATTAAGGGCTTCACAGGCAAGGATATTGCTGCTAGTAAGATTGCACCCAAGTCAACCATTATCGGATCATCAAGAACTTCAAGGAGAGAGGTTCAATTGTTGTGAAGAAGGCCTCAGGGCGCCCAAGAAAGTCCAGCAAGCGCCAGGACCGTCTCCTAAAGTTGATTCAGCTGCGGGATCGGGGCAGCACCAGTACAGAGCTTGCTCAGGAATGGCAGGTGTGAGTGCATCTGCACGCACAGTGAGGCGAAGACTTTGAGGATGGCCTGGTGTCAAGAAGGGCAGCAAAGAAGCCACTTCTCTCCAGGAAAAACATCAGGGACAGACTGATATTCTGCAAAAGGTACAGGGATTGGACTGCTGAGGACTGGGGTAGAGTCAAGACAAGGGGAGCACTACCATCAGTCCTGTGAGCGCTACCATCAGTCCTGTGTCATGCCAACAGTAAAGCATCCGGAGACCATTCATGTGTGGGGTTGCTTCTCAGCCAACGGAGTCGGCTCATTCACAATTTTGCCTAAGAACACAGCCATGAATAAAGAATGGTATCAACACATCCTCCGAGAGCAACTTCTCCCAACCATCCAAGAACAGTTTGGTGACGACCAATGCCTTTTCCAGCATGATGGAGCACCTTGCCATAAGGCAAAAGTGATAACTAAGTGGCTCAGGGAACAAAATATCGACATCTTGGGTCCATGGCCAGGAAACTCCCCAGACCTTAATCCCATTGAGAACTTGTGGTCGATCCTCAAGAGGCGGGTGGACAAACAAAAACCCACAACTTCTGACAAACTCCAAGCATTGATTATGCAAGAATGGCCTGCCATCAGTCAGGATGTGGCCCAGAAGTTAATTGACAGCATGCCAGGGTGGATTGCAGAGGTCTTGAAAAAGAAGGGTCAACACTGCAAATATCGACTCTTTGCATAAACTGAATGTCATTGTCAATGAAAGCCTTTGGCTCTTATGGAATACTTGTAATTATACTTCAGTGTTACCATAGTAACTACTGACATAAAGATCTAAGAACACTGAAGCAGCAAACTTTGTGGAGACCAATAATTTTTGACCACGACTGTACAGTTCATTTAACCATGCAAATATTCACTTACCTGTACATTTAAACAGACTGTATATTAAGTAAACTATTATTACCCTCACTTATATCATACACACATTTAGCTATTTAAGTATATTTCTCTGCTATCGACCTGTATAGTATAGTTAACCATGCAAATATTTTGTATTTATTTACATCAACTTGCAATATTTCTGTCTATCCATCCAGAGAGCAGACTAGTCTAGCACTTTCAGAAAACAGCATTTTCAATTCTACTGAAAATGGTAAGTCTATTGAGACCAAAAGCAAGGCTATGTAATGACTGACATGTGCATGGATCCAAGTGTGCAGAAATGCCTTACTTCTGTTTAAAACAAAGGCAATGGTCATAGGGTGAGATGTCCAGTCTCACCTTGTATGCAGTCCTTCTTCAGGTCAATGCGTTCCAGTAAGGGAATTAGGTAGGCTCCGCTCTTTCCTGTCCCGTTCTTGGCCCTGGCCAGAATGTCCCTCCCAGACAACGCTATGGGGATGCTCTCCTCCTGGAGCAGAAGGCAACACGTTAGTGTCCAGTTCACCCAGGCCCTTGAGTTCTGATTGAGTCCCAAATGGCACCTCATTTAGTGCACTACATAGGGAATAGAGTTCTATTTGGAACTCAACCTTTACACCTTGCTGGTGGCCATCTTTCCCCCTCTAATCAGAGATTCATTCGGACCCCTAATCCTACA
The DNA here is from genome assembly GCA_023634145.1 of Thymallus thymallus. Lineage (NCBI taxonomy): Eukaryota > Metazoa > Chordata > Actinopteri > Salmoniformes > Salmonidae > Thymallus > Thymallus thymallus. The sequence goes on along the minus strand of CM042379.1, from coordinate 33,731,202 downwards.
GTTCAGCCATTAGCGTCACACATGACTACCTCACGTGAACTACAATCCAGACACTGTGTTTTAATGTTTAGAAACAATAATAGCTTTCAAAACATATGGCCCTTATCGTTAAACACCAGGAAGATAAGTTAAAATAAAGACTTACTGTAGCAGTTACAGATCATACAGCCTCCAACCTTGTTTCAATAAAAATACACTTACTGTAGCAGTTAGATCATACAGCCTCCATCCTAGTTTCAATGAAAACACACTTACTGTAGCTGTTACAGATCATACAGCTATGGAGCCTCCATCATAGAAACTACACTTCACGAGTTAGGCTTACACACAGGTGCTAGGTGCCTGCTAGATACCCAATTAGCACAGGTGGTCGCCTCATCTCTTCTGTAAACAAGCGCTGTAACATGAATATGGCCGTGTGGGAACACTAACCCTATCAAGGTGTGTCAATTTAAACTTTTTTAGGATTTCTCGCTGATATGAAATATAAGGTCCTTATGCTTCCAAAACACAACCAACACGTGTTAACGTTGGCGCTCTAAACAAAACTCCCCCATACAGAAGACGCCTTCGTCCAATTACTTGTATAATGTAATGGAACAGAGTCATGATCGAGGGCTAATACATACAGTGTACTGTACGCAGCTGCTAAGTAGCATATTAGCTCTGAACTTACCTGTATTGGAGAGGGTTTCTCCCAGCCCATCTCAAAGATCCCCATCAGTAGCTCCCTCTTCAGGCAGTAGTCTTCAAACTCATTGCCTTTAGTTGCCGTTACATCCTGTTGTACATCGGATCAACATTGAATCAACCTAACATTGGATGCTTATAATGGCTACTACTGCCCTAGTGTAACAGAGATAAGAACATGGCTACTACTGCCCTAGTGTAACAGAGATAAGAACATGGCTACTACTGCCCTAGTGTAACAGAGATAAGAACATGGCTACTACTGCCCTAGTGTAACAGAGATAAGAACATGGCTACTACTGCCCTAGTGTAACAGAGATAAGAACATGGCTACTACTGCCCTAGTGTAACAGAGATAAGAACATGGCTACTACTGCCCTAGTGTAACAGAGATAAGAACATGGCTACTACTGCCCTAGTGTAACAGAGATAAGAACATGGCTACTACTGCCCTAGTGTAACAGAGATAAGAACATGGCTACTACTGCCCTAGTGTAACAGAGATAAGAACATGGCTACTACTGCCCTAGTGTAACAGAGATAAGAACATGGCTACTACTGCCCTAGTGTAACAGAGATAAGAACATGGCTACTACTGCCCTAGTGTAACAGAGATAAGAACATGGCTACTACTGCCCTAGTGTAACAGAGATAAGAACATGGCTACTACTGCCCTAGTGTAACAGAGATAAGAACATGGCTACTACTGCCCTAGTGTAACAGAGATAAGAACATGGCTACTACTGCCCTAGTGTAACAGAGATAAGAACATGGCTACTACTGCCCTAGTGTAACAGAGATAAGAACATGGCTACTACTGCCCTAGTGTAACAGAGATAAGAATGTGCCATTAGCGCACTCCAAAGCCAGCTTGAAATGTTGCCAGTGGCGCTATCAAATTGGATCCTTTTCTTTAGCTTAACTGGTTGTACGTTGTCAAGCGGGCAGTCACGTGTGTTGGCCAGGCAGAAGACTCTGTTTCAAGCCCAGTCAGAGGCAGGTTAAGGGAGGCAGCACAAAATGCTAAGCTAGCACATTGACGCACTTTACACTAGCTCACATCAATAACTACAACAGTTGAAACTACATTTGATTCAAAGAGGAACATGTCCTTACCGAAGTTCTCATCCTCATGTCTTTTGGAGGGAGCGTCAAATTCTTCTTCCAGTCATCTCCAGGCCTGTGGAAAAAGATGACTTATGAGTACACCCCCAAAAAAGAATGCTTGAGAGCCATTTGGTTGCTGTAAATGAACTAGGACTCACTTGATGACAGCGTTGGCTGTGGGAGTAGCTTTAGGCAGTTGGGTGCTGCTAGGCCCAGTGCCGTTGTTGATTGTGCTGGAGGCCTGCTTAATCTGGCTGGGCTGCTGTGTCTGATGAGGCCCTCCTCCACTGCCCAGCCCTCCCGCCGGCTTCACCACCGGGCCACGGAGCTGGCCATTCTGGTTGGACAGGCCCAGTATCACTGGGTTCTGGGTACTGGAGGTACTCATGGCTAGGGCTAGTCAATTATACTTTCCACAAAGGGTGTGATACAGTTCTTATTCTGATTGTGGTGGGAAGGAAATAAATCTGGAGGAATAGTCCGACCTCTCACGGTCTCAGTTATCCAAAGCAAATGTAATTAGATACAAGCAATTGTCTCCGGTTCCTCAATAGTATTGTTCTTTGCGGAACGTCTCATCAAAAATAACAAAATGATTGATACACCAAGCAAAGGTCTATTCCTGTCACACTGGCGTTTGGTGTAGCATTGGTACAGGCCTTATGTCAGAGGCTGCATGGCCACAGTGTTAAATCCGTACCTCAGAAGTCTTCACCCTGAGGTAGAGAAGGAAAGTCAGTCAGTGTTTAGACATGTTATCATGTTATACTGGAGAAACTGAACAGTTCAACTGAGGGAGAGAAGGAAAGTCAGTCAGTGTTTAGACATGTTATCATGTTATACTAGAGAAACTGAACAGTTAAACTGAGGGAGAGAAGGAAAGTCAGTCAGTGTTTAGACATGTTATACTGGAGAAACTGAACAGTTAAACTGAGGGAGAGAAGGAAAGTCAGTCAGTGTTTAGACATGTTATCATGTTATACTGGAGAAACTGAACAGTTCAACTGAGGGAGAGAAGGAAAGTCAGTCAGTGTTTAGACATGTTATCATGTTATACTGGAGAAACTGAACAGTTCAACTGAGGGAGAGAAGGAAAGTCAGTCAGTGTTTAGACATGTTATACTGGAGAAACTGAACAGTTAAACTGAGGGAGAGAAGGAAAGTCAGTCAGTGTTTAGACATGTTATCATGTTATACTGGAGAAACTGAACAGTTCAACTGAGGGAGAGAAGGAAAGTCAGTCAGTGTTTAGACATGTTATACTGGAGAAACTGAACAGTTAAACTGAGGGAGAGAAGGAAAGTCAGTCAGTGTTTAGACATGTTATCATGTTATACTGGAGAAACTGAACAGTTCAACTGAGGGAGAGAAGGAAAGTCAGTCAGTGTTTAGACATGTTATCATGTTATACTGGAGAAACTGAACAGTTCAACTGAGGGAGAGAAGGAAAGTCAGTCAGTGTTTAGACATGTTATACTGGAGAAACTGAACAGTTAAACTGAGGGAGAGAAGGAAAGTCAGTCAGTGTTTAGACATGTTATACTGGAGAAACTGAACAGTTAAACTGAGGGAGAGAAGGAAAGTCAGTCAGTGTTTAGACATGTTATCATGTTATACTGGAGAAACTGAACAGTTCAACTGAGGGAGAGAAGGAAAGTCAGTCAGTGTTTAGACATGTTATACTGGAGAAACTGAACAGTTAAACTGAGGGAGAGAAGGAAAGTCAGTCAGTGTTTAGACATGTTATCATGTTATACTGGAGAAACTGAACAGTTCAACTGAGGGAGAGAAGGAAAGTCAGTCAGTGTTTAGACATGTTATCATGTTATACTGGAGAAACTGAACAGTTCAACTGAGGGAGAGAAGGAAAGTCAGTCAGTGTTTAGACATGTTATCATGTTATACTGGAGAAACTGAACAGTTCAACTGAGGGAGAGAAGGAAAGTCAGTCAGTGTTTAGACATGTTATCATGTTATACTGGAGAAACTGAACAGTTCAACTGAGGGAGAGAAGGAAAGTCAGTCAGTGTTTAGACATGTTATACTGGAGAAACTGAACAGTTAAACTGAGGTAGAGAAGGAAAGTCAGTCAGTGTTTAGACATGTTATCATGTTATACTGGAGAAACTGAACAGTTAAACTGAGGGAGAGAAGGAAAGTCAGTCAGTGTTTAGACATGTTATACTGGAGAAACTGAACAGTTAAACTGAGGGAGAGAAGGAAAGTCAGTCAGTGTTTAGACATGTTATACTGGAGAAACTGAACAGTTCAACTGAGGGAGAGAAGGAAAGTCAGTCAGTGTTTAGACATGTTATCATGTTATACTGGAGAAACTGAACAGTTAAACTGAGGGAGAGAAGGAAAGTCAGTCAGTGTTTAGACATGTTATCATGTTATACTGGAGAAACTGAACAGTTCAACTGAGGGAGAGAAGGAAAGTCAGTCAGTGTTTAGACATGTTATCATGTTATACTGGAGAAACTGAACAGTTCAACTGAGGTAGTTAGCTAGTCATCAAGTTCAGTTCACAGCGGTGACTTGCATGTGTTGTAACTAGTTAACGTAGCCAACTAAACCATGGTACTAATTAACGCGTTAGTACTAGTAGTAGTTGCTGGTTTAGCCAGCTACACGTTTACTAGCCGGGAGTTGTGCGTTTAGTAACTAGTCTCACTAGTAGCACGTAACGTTGGCTAATTATTGTATGAATTTATTTAATACGTACACATAGACCCCAAAACCATTAACCAGAGATATCTAACTAGTTACACTTGTTAACTAACTAGCCGTGTGTCAGCTAGTTACCGGTTAGCAGGCTTTGGCTAACTAGCTAGCTACCGTTAACTAGCCACCGTGCTTCTACAGCTGGGTTTCGTTTCGCTGTAAACACTCTGACGTAAAAAATACATTTCATTGATAACTAACCGTTAGTTAGTTAGTTAGTTAGTTAGTTAGTTAGCGACGTGGCCCAAAAATAAATCATATTTATGCCAGGTGGATATTTATAGGGAAGTCCAAATAAATATCACATTTGGAAACAAACTGACGTCGCTAGCTAGTTAGCTAGCTAGGGCCGTTAACGTTACGAGCAATAAACATTGGGGAAAAGATACACCCCAAATAAAATACTGATCGGTACATGTATATCATGTCAAATATAGTCTAGAAAAACAGGATGAAGTCAACAGTTACCGCGGATTGTTGATATTATCTGTTCGTTTTTTACTTCTCTGCTGCCAGCTGTGGTTTGGTCTGAACAGGAAGACCAAGATGGCTCCGCTCGTCTTTAAGCCCTCCACTGCCCGTCATCATCACCTGGTTCAACCCCATCATCACCTGGTTCAACCCCATCATCACCTGGTTCAACCCCATCATCACCTGGTTCAACCCCATCATCAACTGGTTCAACCCCATCATCACCTGGTTCAACCCCATCATCAACTGGTTCAACCCCATCATCACCTGGTTCAACACCAACATCACCTGGTTCAACACCATCATCACCTGGTCACCTGGTTCAACCCCATCATCACCTGGTTCAACCCCATCATCACCTGGTTCAACCCCATCATCACCTGGTTCAACCCCATCATCACATGGTTCAACCCCATCAACACCTGGTTCAACCCCATCATCACCTGGTTCAACCCCATCATCACCTGGTTCAACCCCATCATCACCTGGTTCAACCCCATCATCACCTGGTTCAACCCCATCATCACCTGGTTCAACACCAACATCACCTGGTTCAACACCATCATCACCTGGTCACCTGGTTCAACACCATCATCACCTGGTTCAACCCCATCATCACCTGGTTCAACCCCATCATCACATGGTTCAACCCCATCAACACCTGGTTCAACCCCATCATCACCTGGTTCAACCCCATCATCACCTGGTTCAACCCCATCATCACCTGGTTCAACCCCATCATCAACTGGTTCAACACCATCATCACCTGGTTCAACACCATCATCACCTGGTCACCTGGTTCAACCCCATCATCACCTGGTTCAACCCCATCATCACCTGGTTCAACCCCATCATCACCTGGTTCAACACCATCATCACCTGGTCACCTGGTTCAACCCCATCATCACCTGGTTCATCCCCATCATCACCTGGTTCAACCCCATCATCACCTGGTTCAACACCATCATCACCTGGTTCAACCCCATCATAACCTGAACAATGGATTTCTTTAATACACATACAGAGATGTAGACATACACAGCACAATAACTATTATTTGCATTCTTCACAATATTCTAGAGGCTAAATACTTCCCAGTATCGCAGCCTAGCTATCCCTTTCTTCAGATGTAGTTGATGCCTGTCACAGGTGTTCTCATTGCTGCTCTGCCACCCATATGCACCTCTCAAGAATAATGCACTTCTGCAATTATATTTCAATGTAAAATCTAAATTTGAATCAAAGAATATGTATGCATGATAAGTCATGATGAATTGCTCACGGTTCAAGGGATATTTTTTTATTAATGTTTTTATTTTACCTTTATTTTACCAGGCAAGTCAGTTAAGAACAAATTATTATTTACAATGACGACCTACTGGGAAACAGTGGGTTAACTGCCTTGATATAAAACCCAAATGTACCAAATCTAGAATTCTAAACATTGTTTAAACACTGTAATTATGTTAATGCATAACCCCCTCATTATGAGAGGGAATAAAATAATGCATTTTAAAGCTCAGAACACTCATGGGAGTGTCATAAACAAGCCTTTTGAGGAAGTGAGTACTGCATTGGTAGAATATTTCTTGTCTGAGGGGGGGTATGTATAGCCCATCTAGCAGAACACACCCAACACTTCAGGGTCTCCTGCAACTAGTATAACCAACACAGACATGACTTATGATGAGGTGAGTCTGGCTAACTCAACGCATTACATCCATGATGATCTGAGCAGATTATTTTTGTAAGTGATGATTGCCTCCAGAGCCAGAAATGTGGGTTCAACAGAAATGTGGGCTTAACATATCTGGTTGTTCTGGTTCTTGTGAAAAATATAATTTTTAATGTAAAGTTTAAAAAATGTATGTAAAGTAAGGTGCACTGTATTCCAGTACTTAGAAAATGTAAATCTATTGAAATGAAACGGTCATATTCAAATGGTTAGTTTATTGTAATGGTGTTGACAGTTTTAAATCCCTTTATTAATATTTACAAAAATCTGTACAAGGAACCATGGCTAAAAAAGAGCTACTTACAGTGGGGCAAAAAAATATTTAGTCAGCCACCAATTGTGCAAGTTCTCCCATTTAAAAAGATGAGAGAGGCCTGTAATTTTCATCATAGGTACACTTCAACTATGAGAGACAAAATGATGAGAAAAAAAAATCCAGACAATCACATTGTAGGATTTTTAATGAATTTATTTGCAAATTATGGTGGAAAATAAGTATTTGGTCACCTACAAACAAGCAAGATTTCTGGCTCTCACAGACCTGAGAGGCTCCTCTGTCCTCCACTCGTTACCTGTATTAATGGCACCTGTTTGAACTTGTTATCAGTATAAAAGACACCTGTCCACAACCTCAAACAGTCACACTCCAAACTCCACTATGGCCAAGACCAAAGAGCTGTCAAAGGACACCAGAAACAAAATTGTAGACCTGCACCAGGCTGGGAAGACTGAATCTGCAATAGGTAAGCAGCTTGGTGTGAAGAAATCAACTGTGGGAGCAATTATTAGGAAATGGAAGACATACAAGACCACTGATAATCTCCCTCGATCTGGGGCTCCACGCAAGATCTCACCCCGTGGGGTCAAAATGATCACAAGAACGGTGAGCAAAAATCCCAGAACCACACGGGGGGACCTAGTGAATGACCTGCAGAGAGCTGGGTCCAAAGTAACAAAGGCTACCATCAGTAACACACTACGCCGCCTGGGACTCAAATCCTGCAGTGCCAGACGTGTCCCCCTGCTTAAGCCAGTACATGTCCAGGCCCGTCTGAAGTTTGCTAGAGAGCATTTGGATGATCCAGAAGAGGATTGGGAGAATGTCATATGGTCAGATGAAACCAAAATAGAACTTTTTGGTAAAAACTCAATTCGTCGTGTTTGGAGGAGAAAGAATGCTGAGTTGCATCCAAAGAACACCATACCTACTGTGAAGCATGGGGGTGGAAACATCATGCTTTGGGGCTGTTTTTCTGCAAAGGGACCAGGACGACTGATCCGTGTAAAGGAAAGAATGAATGGGGCCATGTATCGTGAGATTTTGAGTGAAAACCTCCTTCCATCAGCAAGGGCATTGAAGATGAAACGTGGCTGGGTCTTTCAGCATGACAATGATCCCAAACACACCACCCGGGCAACGAAGGAGTGGCTTCGTAAGAAGCATTTCAAGGTCCTGGAGTGGCCTAGCCAGTCTCCAGATCTCAACCCCATAGAACATCTTTGGAGGGAGTTGAAAGTCTGTGTTGCCCAGCGACAGCCCCGAAACATCACTGCTCTAGAGGAGATCTGCATGGAGGAATGGGCCAAAATACCAGCAACAGTGTGTGAAAACCTTGTGAAGACTTACAGAAAACGTTTGACCTCTGTCATTGCCAACAAAGGGTATATAACAAAGTATTGAGATAAACCTTTGTTATTGACCAAATACTTATTTTCCACCATCATTTGCAAATAAATTCATTAAAAATCCTACAATGTGATTGTCTGGATTTTTTTTTCTCATTTTGTCTCTCATAGTTGAAGTGTACCTATGATGAAAATTACAGGCCTCTCTCATCTTTTTAAGTGGGAGAACTTGCACAATTGGTGGCTGACTAAATACTTTTTTGCCCCACTGTATTAATAATAGCATAGAGCAAAGCATGTTTGATATAATAGCATCTCAGATGGGTGTTGGTTACAGATGCCAGATCACAGAATCACCGATCCATGTACTATTTACTGTAAGAGAGGAAGTGAAAAAGGTCTACTCTCCTCTCTCTTTCCTGTCTATTTGTGTAATATCTCTCAGGAGAGGAAATAAATACAGATGTCCTCTCCTTTATACTCCTGGGCTTGCTCTTTCCTACCTGCACTTGTCCGCACCAATTAAAAGCAATTAAGCCACAAATCAATAAGACATTTTATATTGAAACAACATCATTATCTATTCTCTTGTCAAAGAGCTACTATGGACGTTGACAGGATTTCAGGACATCAAGCTGTGAGGTGTAAAGTAAAAGTACATCAAACAATATACAATAAAAAATATCACTTTCACCAGAAAAACATGGTTTTCAAACTCTTTTTCAGGGTTCATTTGGGGACGTGGACCTTTTCTCAGACTTAAATATCTACTCAGAGTCGTTGGAGAGTCCTAACAGTAGCAGTGATACTGAGTACACCTGTAATGACGGAGCCGGTCTCCACCTGTTTCATACCGTGTTCCAACCCCTGGTCTACATCCTGGTGTTCCTACTGGGCCTGACAGGTATGCAAACACACACACACACACCTGTTTCATACTATGTTCCAGCCACTGGTCTACAGTCTGGTGTTCCTACTGGACCTGACAGGTGTTTGTTTGTTTGTTTTAGCTAATCTTCCACGAGACCTGGTGTAACACCAGCAGTTAACGGTCTTTATGTGTAATATATTCTGGTTTATATTCCACCAGGTAACAGTCTTTATGTAAAATATTCTGGTTTATATTCCACCAGGTAACAGTCTTTATGTGTAATATATTCTGGTTTATATTCCACCAGGTAACAGTCTTTATGTGTAATATATTCTGGTTTATATTCCACCAGGTAACAGTCTTTATGTGTAATATATTCTGGTTTATACTCAACCAGGTAACGGTCTGATGTTGACGGTGCTGCTGAAACGCCGTGGCCTCCTGAGGGTCACAGAGATCTACCTGTTACACCTGGCCCTGGCTGATCTGATGCTGCTAGCAACCTTCCCCTTCGCACTGGCACAGGTGTCCTTAGGGGTGGTATTCGGAAACGTCCTGTGTAAGCTGATTGGGATGTTGAACCGACTCAATTTCCTTTGTGGGAGTCTCCTCCTGGCGTGTATCGGCTTCGACCGTTACCTGGCCATCGTGCATGCCATCCCCAGCCTCCAGAGGCGACGCCCCAGGAACGTACACCTCACCTGTCTGGCGCTGTGGCTCCTCTGTCTGGCCCTGTCTGCCCCCAATGCTGTGTTCCTGTCTGTAGGAAAGAGTCCCACAGACCCGGCTCAACTCTCATGCTTCTTCCAGAGTCACGGTCTCCATGCGAACAACTGGGATCTGACGGTGGGTCCCCCTCAAATGGCTCAACCCTTGATTTCACTGATCCTATTATTTTGTTGGCTTGTGTGACCTGGATGGAGCAAAAGCTGATGAAACCCATCTACTGCATAGCATGGAATCTCTCTTCCAGACAGTAAGTTAGACAGGGAGTCTAACTAACAGAGACAGGAAGTTAGACAGGGAGTCTAACTAACAGAGACAGGAAGTTAGACAGGGAGTCTAACTAACAGAGACAGGAAGTTAGACAGGGAGTCTAACTAACAGAGACAGGAAGTTAGACAGGGAGTCTAACTAACAGAGACAGGAAGTTAGACAGGGAGTCTAACTAACAGAGACAGGAAGTTAGACCATTAAAGTGAATTACAGATAGTTGTCAGATGTAGCCACCTACGTAGACATTTTCTGTCCAGCGCCCCAAATGGCACCATTTTCCCTATTTAGTGCCCATAGGGCTCTGGTCAATAGGCATATAGGGAATTGGGTGCAATTTGGGACGGATCACTGGTGTCTCAATCTGGTGGAAACTCAATAAACCAAGGGATGTATTTGTACCTCTGTTCCAGGAGCGGTTCCTGACCCATGTGCTGTGTTTCTTCCTGCCTCTCGGGGTCATGACCTACTGCTACACTGCTGTGATGGTCACCCTGTACCACAGCCAGAGAGGCCAACGCAGCCTGGAGAAACAGGCAGCCTTCAGGCTGGCTGCACTAGTCACTGCTGTGTTCTGTCTGTGCTGGCTGCCCTACAACCTCACCATGCTGGTGTGGAATGATTCATTCATTCATTCATTCATTTGATGATCAAAAAAACTAATATAGTTATTTAGACTGTAGTCAAGAACATACTTTGTTTTTAAATCAACGATAACACAAAGTCAGTGCCTGTGTATGAAATGGCATCCTATTCCCTATATAGTGCACTACTTTAGACCAGAGTCCTGGGCCCTATAATACAATACGAAGTACATATAACTACAGTATAGTGGCCCTGGTCAAAGAAGTGCATTATAAACTGTAGGGAACACGGTGCCATTGACTCTCCACTGTGACGTTTAGGTGAAGACCCTGGTGGATCGGGGGTTGGTGTCTGGTTTGAGCTGCCTGTCCCGGACCAGTCTAGACCAGGCCTTGGTGGTGACAGAGAGCCTGGGGTACACACACTGCTGCCTCAACCCACTGCTGTACGCCTTCACTGGGGTGCGGTTCCGCCAGGACTTCCTGAGGCTGCTGGCCCACTGAGGCTGTGGATGGGTGTACTCAAAGCAGAGGAGAGAAGGGTGTCAGCATCCTTCTCTGAGGGTGTCGCCACCACAACCACTAACATTCTCATGTGACCAACATATTTGACTGTTACAACTCAGATGCAAGGTTTAATTTCTTTAAAGGGATACTGATGGTCGAATCTGATCTTTGAATTAATTATGAGTAAAAGTATTGTATTTTCAGCTTACAAATGGATTTTACTGTTCCAACTAAGAGCTGGGGGGGGTTACTGTTATAACTTGTGGATCATTTAATCAACCTACTGCATGTCTAACCTCTCTTTATGGGGTTGTGGCAACATATGCACCTGTTTTAAAATAACAGCCTCGTATACATAATATAGGTGCTACCAAGTGGCGCAGTGGTCTAAGACGGCGCACAACAGGCCCAGCGTCGTCCGAGATTGGCCGTCATTGTAAATAAGAATTTGTTCTTAACTTACTTGCCTAGTTAAATAAAGGTTAAATAAAAAAAATTGCATGCATGAGTGATGCGTAATAAAACCCAATGTGCAAGAAAATGCTTGTGCTTATAAAACATCTATTTGTGTTCCAGAGAGCTTATAAACATCTATTTGTGTTCCAGAGAGCTTATAAACATCTATTTGTGTTCCAGATAGCTTATAAACATCTATTTGTGTTCCAGAGAGCTTATAAACATCTATTTGTGTTCCAGATAGCTTATAAACATCTATTTGTGTTCCAGAGAGCTTATAAACATCTATTTGTGTTCCAGAGAGCTTATAAACATCTATTTGTGTTCCAGAGAGCTTATAAACATCTATTTGTGTTCCAGAGAGCTTATAAACATCTATTTGTGTTCCAGAGAGCTTATAAACATCTATTTGTGTTCCAGAGAGCTTATAAACATCTATTTGTGTTCCAGATAGCTTATATACATCTATTTGTGTTCCAGAGAGCTTATAAACATCTATTTGTGTTCCAGATAGTTTTGTGAAAGTGTAATATTGTTCTTTATCCAATAGGCTTGGATCACTTTACTGTATGTGAAATGGAACACATTTTCTATTATACAAATAAATATAATAAATATAATAGACCAGTGACTACTGTGTCTAGAAGTATAAACTACTGTGTCTAGAAGTATAAACTACTGTGTCTAGAAGTATAAACTACTGTGTCTAGAAGTATAAACTACTGTGTCTAGAAGTATAAACTACTGTGTCTAGAAGTATAAACTACTGTGTCTAGAAGTGTGTCTAGAAATATAAATTATCTAAAAGGTCAACGACACCAACACAATGATATGGATAGAGTTCAGACTTCTATTAAAACACAGTTATACAGAACAATTGCAAACAATCACATATTGCATCTTATATACAGCAACTATATAATATATATATATATATAACTATATAATATATATATATATATATATAACTATATAACTATATAATATATATATATATAACTATATAATATATATAACTATATAATATATATAACTATATAATATATATAACTATATAATATATATAACTATATAACTATATAATATATATAATTATATAACTATATAATATATATAACTATATAACTATATAACTATATAATATATATAACTATATAACTATATAATATATATAACTATATAACTATATAATATATATATATATATCCAGTTTGGTAGCCGGAGGAGAAAAACAATCAATGATATTAAAACAAACCGTAAACCTCACAACCGTAAACCTCACAACCGTAAACCTCACAACCGTAAACCTCACAACCGTAAACCTCACAACCGTAAACCTCACAACCGTAAACCTCACAACCGTAAACCTCGTCAAAAACAAATAGTCATCTGTGAAATATAGGCTACATATTTTACAGATGATTTTACAGATATTTTAGAAAATGGCTTCAAATGTCTTTATTAAACCGTTATCACGACAGCTCTTCAATATTATTTAATTTTTTACCAGTTTGTACTCCAAACAACATGAAGATTATCAACTGATATCATTTATTTGTTTAACAATTTGAAGCAATAATAACAATATTAACATTAATGAAAACATATGAGACAATGGAAAACCAGCCTGTTGGAAAGAAGGTTTTTCCAGTCAGTCTGCATCCCAAATGCACTATGTAGTGAATAAGGTGCCGTTTGGGTCGCAGGCAAGTAGCAGGAGGCTGGTGGATCAGGAGATCAGAAGGGCATGTTAGCCATACTCCCTGGTCCAGGTCCGTAGCCTAGGGGACCGTCCAGGGACATACCCCTTTGTCTGAGTGGCCCCTGGGGGCCAGGGCCAATGACGGGGCCCATCATCCCACCCTGGGGGTGTGGGGGGCCCGGCCCCATCATGGGGCCCTGAGGGGACATGAGGGGTCCCCCCTGCTGGCCAAAGGGGTCCCCAGGAAGGCCCATACCTCTCTGCTTAGCCTGCATCAGCATGAGGTTCTGCTGGGCCATTAGGCTGTGTTGTTGGGAGGACATCATGGAGGGGTGGGGCTGGGGGCCAGGGTGGCCGCCGTGGAGGAGACTGTTAGCCATCATGGCCTGCTGTTGGAGCTGTTGCTGGGTGGGGCCTGGCCCCATACCCATACCTGTCCTGCCCATCAGGTGTCCAGGGTGCATCATGTGGCCACCCATGCCCCCTCCACCCGGACCCCCCATGCCCCTGGACACCCCCTGGGGCATCCCCCCCATACCATGCCTACCCATCCCGCAGTGGGAGGGGTGGGAGGGCAGCTGCTGCTCTGCCATCATGTTCTGCAGGTTGGCGATGTGAGGGTTGGAGGAGGGGACATTGCTGTGAGGGCTGGGGGCAGAGAGCTGTTTCAGGAGCTGTGGAGGAGGTGGGCCCTGGCCAGGGCCCTGGGAGCCAGGCTGGCCCTGGTGGGGGTTAGGGTGGTTCCCCTGGCCCTGCTGGCCCCCGGACATGCCCTCTGCCTTGGGGAAGTACTGCAAAGTGGAGGAGGGCTTGTCGGAGGGAATGATACGGGACAGGTCGAACTCTGGGATGCCAGAGTGGGTCGGTCGGATGACGTCACTCAGGTCGGGGCCGTCGGGGCCCATAAAGGAGTCCGAGGGGTGGGGGCCACGCTGGTGGGGGTGGGACAGGCCCTTACTGAGCATGTGCTGCAGCTGCTGGGGGGGGGTGACATCTTCTGGGTTCTGTTGGGAGAACTGGGGAGGCATACCGCCCAGAGGGGAGTGCATGGGGCCTCCGTGAGAAGGGTGCTGCATGCGAGGGAACCCTCCTATTTGGTTTTGGGGGTGCATGGGGGACAAATTGTACCCCATCCTATCCAGGGTTCCCCCTCCGCCCCCCATCATAGCAGGGTTCATACCGTTCAGGCCCATGGGGTTGGGGGACAGCTGGCCGCTGTGGGGCCCAATGGAACTCTGGGACAGCAGGATAGAGCCCTGGTGGTTCCCTGACGAGACAGACAGACAGACAGACAGACAGACAGACAGACAGACAGACAGACAGACAGACAGACAGACAGACAGACAGACAGACAAGAGACAGACAAGAGACAGACAGACACAGACCGACAGACAGACAGAGAGAGAGAGAGACAGACAGACAGAGAGACAGACAGACAGAGAGACAGACAGGAACATCTCTTTATTAACTAAACCATTCATACAATAACAATAACATGTAAATTAACAAACGCCCCATTTCATCTCAAAATGTTATATGTATTAGAGGCAATTACAATACAATATTCTGCACTGTTTATAAAACCCATTTGTTCTCTAACAAATATGGAATGACAGAAAGACTTTCACACAAAAAAGGTATATTACAATTTAATCAAATATGGGATACGGCTTGACTTTGACAAGTGGTCAGTGTACCTCCGATGTTGATTCTGGACAGCAGAGGGCGATCTGGCATCATCTCGTCATCGGAGGTGGCGATGGTCTTGATAGCGTCGTGGTAGAGGGGGGTGGAGCTAGGCATGGCATACTTGGACATCTGTGACATAATGAGGGAGAGGGGGTTCTGAGACGGAGGGTTGTCTGGCGACGCTGTGAATGGCATGCTGGGAGCCATGGAACCCGGCTGGCTGATAGGTGTGGAGTTAGAACCCAGCGAAGGTCCTATCAGGGACGAGAACAATCATTCAATCATCAAGAATAACAAGAGAATAGAGAGAAACATCTTTCTCGTCCCAAAATAGCGATTTAGTTTGAAGTGCAACAGATACAGTTGAAGTCGGAGGTTTACATCCACTTAGGTTGAAGTCATTAAAACTCATTGTTCAACCACTCCACAGATTTCATGTTAACAAACTATAGTTTTGGCAAGTCGGTTAGGACATCTACTTTGTGCATGACACAAGTAATTCTTCCAACAATTGTTTACAGACAGATTATTTCACTTATAATTCACTATATCACAATTCCAGTGGGTCAGAAGTTTACATACACTAAGTTGACTGTGCCTTTAAACAGCTTGGAAAATTCCAGAAAATGTCATGGCTTTTGAAGCTTCTGATAAGCTAATTGACATAATTTAAGTCAATTGGAGGTGTACCTGTGGATGTATTTCAAGGCCTACCTTCAAACTCAGTGCCTCTTTGTTTGACATCATGGGGAAAATCAAAAGAAATCAACCAAGACCTCAGAAAAAAATGTGTAAACCTCCACAAGTCTGGTTCATCCTTGGGAGCAATTTCCAAATGCCTGAAGGTACCACGTTCATCTGTACAAACAATAGTATGCAAGTATAAACACCATGGGACCACGCAGCCGTCATACCGCTCAGGAAGGAGACTCGTTCTGTCTTCTAGAGATTAAGGTACTTTGGTGCGAAAATTACAAATCAATCCCAGAACAACAGCAAAGGACCTTGTGAAGATGCTGGAGAAAACAGGTACAAAAGTATCTATATCCACAGTAAAACGAGTCCTATATCGACATAATCTGAAAGGCCGCTTAGCAAGGAAGAAGCCACTGCTCCAAAACCGCCATAAAAAAGCCAGACTACGGTTTGCAACTGCACATGGGGACAAAGATCATACTTTTTGGAGAAATGTCCTCTGGTCTGATGAAACAAAAATAGAACTGTTTGGCCATAATGACCATCGTTATGTTTGGAGGAAAAAGGGGGAGGCTTGCAAGCCGAAGAACACCATCCCAACCGTGAAGCACGAGGGTGGCAGCATCATGTTGTGGGGGTGCTTTGCTGCAGGAGGGACTGGTGCACTTCAAAATAGATGGCATCATGAGGAAGGAAAATTATGTGGATATATTGAAGCAACATCTCAAGACATCAGTCAGGAAGTTAAAGCTTGGTCGCAAATGTGTCTTCCAAATGGACAATGACCCCAAGCAAACTTCCAAAGTTGTGGCAAAATGGCTTAAGGACAACAAAGTCAAGGTATTGGAGTGGCCATCACAAAGCCCTGACCTCAATCCTATAGAACATTTGTGGGCAGAACTGAAAAAGCGTGTGCGAGCAAGGAGGCCTACAAACCTGACTCAGTTAC
This sequence comes from Thymallus thymallus, assembly GCA_023634145.1. Classification (NCBI taxonomy): domain Eukaryota; kingdom Metazoa; phylum Chordata; class Actinopteri; order Salmoniformes; family Salmonidae; genus Thymallus; species Thymallus thymallus. The sequence continues at coordinate 33,714,402 of CM042379.1, read as the reverse complement.
ACCAGTTCTGTCAGGAGGAATGGGCCAAAATTCACCCAACTTATTGTGGGAAGCTTGTGGAATGCAAATTAATTATTAAAAAAATCATACAATGTGATTTTCTGGATTTTTGTTTTAGATTCTGTCTCTCACAGTTGAAGAGTACCTATGATAAAAATTACAGACTTCTACACGCTTTGTAAGTGGGAAAACCTGCAAAATCGTGCAAAAAAGTGTATCAAATACTTGTTCTCCCCACTGTATATACATACATACACATACATATATACACACATACATACATACACACACACATACATACATACACACACACACACACACAACAGTATGTGGACACCCCTTCAAATGAGTGGATTAGGCTATTTCAGCCACACCTGTTGCTGACAGGTGTATAAAATCAAGCACAAAGCCATGCAATCTCCATAGACAAACATGGCAGTAGAATAGCCCGTACTGAAGAGCTCAGTAACTTTCAACGTGGCATCGTCATAGGATGCCACCTTTCCAACAAGTCAGTTCATCACATTTCTGCCCTGCTAGAGCTGCCCTGGTCAACTGTAAGTGATGTTATTGTGGAAACGTCTAGGAGCAACAACGGCTCAGCCGTGAAGGGGTAGAACGGGACCGCTGAGTGCTGAGTGCTGAAGCACGTAAAAATCATCTGTCCTCGTTTGCAACACTCACTACCGAGTTCCAAACTGCCTCTGGAAGCAACGTCAGCACAATAACTGTTTGTTGGGAGCTTCATGAAATTGATTTTTCATGCTTCACCATTTGGCAGTCCGACAGATGAATCTGGGTTTGGCGGATGTCAGGAGAACTCTACCTGCCCCAATGCATAGTGTAAAGTTTGGTAGAGGAGGAAACACCATACAACTGGCGACCGAAGTCAGCGTGCATGCACCCGGCCCGCCACAGGAGTCGCTAGAGCGCGATGGGACAAGGACATCCCGGTCGGCCAAACCCGGACGACGCTGGGCCAATTGTGCGCCGCCTCATGGGTCTCCGGGTCGCGACCGGCTCCGACCGGCTCCGACCCCCAACAACTATATTATAGTTCTGACATTTGTATTCATTTGTAAAAATTGTTTTATCATTTTCTTTTCACTTTGACATTATGGAGCGTTTTGTGTAGATCAATTACAAAAATATATCTAGTTGAATCCCACTTTGAAATGCAGCAAAACGTGACAAAAATGCAACAGGGTGTAGACTTTCTATAGGCACTTGATCTGAATGAAAGATTCAAGACAGGCTTCAGTAAAATGTCGTGAGAGCAGTCAGTGATGCCTGTCCTTATCAGAGGTTACATGTCTTGTAGGGTGGCCATCTGGCACGTATCCTGTGTCTAGTTCTTACCTGTCTCTGTGGAGCTGCTGCCCCCGTTCCCCAGCCCCTTCCCACTGCTAGGTCCCCCAGGGCTGGGTAGAGCTGTCTTAGGAGAGGACGTCCACCCTGGAGAAGCCACCATGGCTGGAGACTTCAGACGTCCCGGTGAGCCCGACGGGGAGCGCAGCCCCAGGGAGGGGCCCATCACCTGGGGAGACTTCATGGAGGAAGAGGAGGGGGTCCCGGCCCCAGAGGCAGGAGGCAGGGGGTGCTGCTGGCTCTGAGGACCCCCAGTGGAGGATATCTGAGAGGGGGACTTAAGGCCTGTGGCGGAAGGCGAGTTCATGAGGGGCGATGGTTCCTGGTTGAGGGACGGAGACTTGAGCTGGTGAGGAGGAGGGGGCATCGCCGGGGAGACCATGCCGGGGTTCACGTTGACGGACAGGTCTGAAGGGTGGTGAGGGCCGAGGTCCGCGCCCCGGGGCCCCCCCCCACCACCAACTCCCCCCATGGGCATGTGGCTGAGGCGAGACGTACCCCCCATGTGAGTCCCCCCACCATGCTGGTCAGGCAACCCGAATTTGTCAGCCCCGGGCCCCTGGAGATAACCCCCCCCCTCGCCTCCTCCCAGTCCCCCAGGGAAGGGCCCCTGGCTGGGGAACGTGAGTGGGCCGTCAGGTCCCTGGATAATCACTTTATTCCCTCCACGTCCACCACCATTCTGGGCGGCCCGGATCCGAGCGATGTCCTCCTGGCTCAGCAAGTCACCAAGTGGCCCCTCTAGTGGCCCTCCTCCTCTCCCTCCTCTCAGCTTCTGCAGCATCATCTGCTGGTTCATCATGTTAACAGTCATGTTCATGTTCATCCCCCCGGGGCCGAGAGAGGAGTCTACCAGGTCTCTCATCTGGGGTCCCCCTCCTCCTACACCCCCGCCCGGGGACCCCATAATCTCCCTGGACCCTAGGAAGTCCATGGGGTCTCCCCTTGTTCCCTGCCCTCGGCCCATCCCCTGGTTGGGGAACCCCCCTTGCCCCTCCATCATCCTGGAGGCCCCCATACCCTGTTGTTGTTGGGCTATCCTTTCCAGCTCCAGGTGGTGGAGCCCCTGTAGCTGCCTCTTCTCCATGATGCGGAACATATCTTCCCGGGTCAGCAGGCGCTCAGGGTCACCCTGCATGTGTTGGGGGGGTCCCCCACCTGGCCCCCCATGGTAGAAAGGCCCCCTGCCACCACCCATCATGTTGGGGGGCAGGTCCTCTATCCACATGCCTGGCCTGGGGGCCCGTTGGGGGCTGAGACCATCAATGGATAACACCCCTCCAGGACTGCCTGGGAACCCCCCTCCCCCAGGGGGACCCCTCTGTATCTGGCCCAGGAAACGTGGACCCCGGGGCCCCTCCTGGTGCATGTCTATCATCCGAGGGTTACCCGGCCCCATCACAGCCGGTCCCATCCCTCCCGAACCCATCATGGGCCCCCCTGGCCCCCACTGCTGCTCCCCAGGCTTGCTGTGGTATGGCGGAGGGGGAGCCCTCATCATTCTGAAGTGCTGTGGGTGGGTGTGAGGGTTGGGCTGAATTTCCTGTTGCCTTTTCTTCTCCTGGTAATATTCCTCCTGCAGCTGCCTCCAGGCGACCTGCTCTGGGGTCAGCCCATCAGGACCCATGAGGGGCCCCATGTCTAGGCCCACGGGGGAGTGGAGGTGGTGGTCGGGGTGGTGGGGGGGCAGGCTATGGGGACCCCCCATGGGAGAGTCGTCCATCCCCCCTGCCCCCCCCAGCTGCTGTGTCTGGGAGATGATGGACCTGAGAGGCTCCTCATACCTCTTCATCTGGCCCATAGGGGGAAGCAACATGCTGTGACCACCGCTATTATTACCGCTAGCGCTATTCTCCCCGTCACTACCCTCTGTGTTGATGTTGTTTACATTGCTGGGGATGTTGTTGGGGCCTGGTGGCTCTCCAGCGCCCCCTGCTGTCCCGGAGCGGAGCAAAAGTCTCTCGATGTCCCTGAGGGTCTGTAGAGACCTCTCTCGGTGCTCCAGCTGTTCTTTAGACAGACCCCCGTCTCCCCCCGGACCACCCCCGCTCCGCGCCCCCACTTCGACCTGCAGGTGGGCTGAGAGCACAGAGGGGCTACCCGATGGAGACACCCCTGTGCTGGGGTGAGGCAGCACCCCTTTCCCCTCCCCGCCACGTCCTCCACCCCCGGGGCCTGGGCCTGGTCCAGAGGGTGTAGGAGCAACAGCGCCGCCTGGCTGGTGGGAGGGAGTACTGCTAATGTTATTTGAGGCTCCAAGACCCCCCAGTCTGGTCTGGGGGGGCTCAGAGTCGGGGTGTCCCGTGGAAGAGGGGGTCCTGCTTCCCGCAGCCTGGAGGTGGCCCCCTACCACAGTGGCCGGTCTGGGGGTGGCGCTCTGGGACTTGGGGGTGCCAATGGGAGGGGTGCTGCTGGAGCTCAGCTGCCCTGACAGACTGGGATGTTTCCCTGATGGTGCGCACTGTGGGAGAGACAGTGGACGGGGGGAGAGGAGAGACAGGGGGAGAGGAGAGAGGAGAAGAGAGACAGGGGGAGAGGAGAGTGGAGAGAAAGGAGGGAGAGGAGAGACAGGTCGAGAGGAGAGAGAAGAGACAGGTCGAGAGGAGAGAGAAGAGACAGGTCGAGAGGAGAGACAAGTCGAGAGGAGAGACAAGTCGAGAGGAGAGAGGAGAGACGGGGAGAGGAGAGTGGAGAGAAAGGAGGGAGAGGAGAGACAGGTCGAGAGAAGAGAGAAGAGACAGGTCGAGAGGAGAGACAGGGGGGGAGGAGAGAGGAGAGACAGGGGGAGAGGAGAGACGAGACGAGGAGAGGAGAGAGGAGAAGAGAGACAGGTCGAGAGGAGAGACAGGTCGAGAGGAGAGTGGAGAGAAAGGAGGGAGAGGAGAGACAGGTCGAGAGGAGAGAGGAGAGACAGGGGGAGAGGAGAGTGGAGAGAAAGGAGGGAAAGGAGAGACAGGTCGAGAGGAGAGACAGGGGGGGAGGAGAGAGGAGAGACGGGGAGAGGAGAGAGGAGAGACAGGGGGAGAGGAGAGACAGGGAGAGAGGAGAGACAGGGGGAGAGGAGAGTGGAGAGACAGGGGGAGAGGAGAGTGGAGAGACAGGGGGAGAGGAGAGTGGAGAGACAGGGGGAGAGGAGAGTGGAGAGACAGGGGGAGAGGAGAGAGGAGAGACAGGGGGAGAGGAGAGTGGAGAGACAGGAGGGAGAGGAGAGTGGAGAGACAGGAGGGAGAGGAGAGAGGAGAGACAGGGGGAGAGGAGAGACAGGGGGAGAGGAGAGTGGAGAGACAGGGGGAGAGGAGAGTGGAGAGACAGGAGGGAGAGGAGAGTGGAGAGACAGGAGGGAGAGGAGAGTGGAGAGACAGGAGGGAGAGGAGAGTGGAGAGACAGGAGGGAGAGGAGAGTGGAGAGACAGGAGGGAGAGGAGAGTGGAGAGACAGGGGGAGAGGAGAGTGGAGAGACAGGAGGGAGAGGAGAGAGGAGAGACAGGGGGAGAGGAGAGAGGAGAGACAGGGGGAGAGGAGAGAGGAGAGACAGGGGGAGAGGAGACACAGAGATCAGATAACTATTACAGGTTATCAATAAAGCCTTCTCATTATACATTTTAAAGGTTAAGAAATGCTTATGACAAGTAATAAAGCATTATATCATTAGGTAGTGAGACATAGCAGATCTAAATCAAAACACTTCAACAGCCTGTAGTTTCTACTTTAAACAGGAACTAAGACGTATGTGAACAGAAATAGATAAACAGATGCAGCCTCCCACTTTCACCCTGTACTAGTCAGATATCACCCTGTACTAGTCAGATATCACCCTGTACTAGTCAGATATCACCCTGTACTAGTCAGATATCACAGTGTTCTAGTCAGATATCACAGTGTTCTAGTCAGATATCACCCTGTACTAGTCAGATATCACCCTGTACTAGTCAGATATCACCCTGTACTAGTCAGATATCACCCTGTACTAGTCAGATATCACTCTGTACTAGTCAGATATCACAGTGTTCTAGTCAGATATCACCCTGTACTAGTCAGATATCACCCTGTACTAGTCAGATATCACAGTGTTCTAGTCAGATATCACAGTGTTCTAGTCAGATATCACAGTGTTCTAGTCAGATATCACAGTGTTCTAGTCAGATATCACAGTGTTCTAGTCAGATATCACCGTGTTCTAGTCAGATATCACCCTGTACTAGTCAGATATCACCCTGTACTAGTCAGATATCACAGTGTTCTAGTCAGATATCACCCTGTACTAGTCAGATATCACCGTGTTCTAGTCAGATATCACCGTGTTCTAGTCAGATATCACCGTGTTCTAGTCAGATATCACCGTGTTCTAGTCAGATATCACCGTGTTCTAGTCAGATATCACCCTGTACTAGTCAGATATCACCGTGTTCTAGTCAGATATCACCCTGTACTAGTCAGATATCACAGTGTTCTAGTCAGATATCACAGTGTTCTAGTCAGATATCACCCTGTACTAGTCAGATATCACCCTGTACTAGTCAGATATCAGTGTTCTAGTCAGATATCACCCTGTACTAGTCAGATATCACCCTGTACTAGTCAGATATCACAGTGTTCTAGTCAGATATCACCCTGTACTAGTCAGATATCACCCTGTACTTTCACTAACCACTAGTCAGATATCACCCTGTACTAGTGAGATAGCAGTGTTCTAGTCAGATATCACCCTGTACTTTCACTACCCACTAGTCAGATATCACCCTGTACTAGTCAGATAGCACAGTGTTCTAGTCAGATATCACCTTGTACTAGTCAGATATCACCATGTACTAGTCAGATATCACCCTGTACTAGTCAGATATCACCATGTACTAGTCAGATATCACCCTGTACTAGTCAGATATCACCCTGTACTAGTCAGATAGCACAGTGTTCTAGTCAGCTATCACCCTGTACTTTCACTACCCAGTAGTCAGATATCACCCTGTACTAGTCAGATAGCACAGTGTTCCTAGTCAGATATCACCCTGTACTTTCACTACCCACTAGTCAGATATCACCCTGTACTAGTCAGATATCACCCTGTACTAGTCAGATAGCACAGTGTTCTAGTCAGATATCACCCTGTACTAGTCAGATATCACCCTGTACTAGTCAGATATCACCCTGTACTAGTCAGATATCACCCTGTACTAGTCAGATATCACCCTGTACTAGTCAGATATCACCCTGTACTAGTCAGATATCACAGTGTTCTAGTCAGATATCACCCTGTACTAGTCAGATATCACAGTGTTCTAGTCAGATATCACCCTGTACTAGTCAGATATCACCCTGTACTAGTCAGATATCACCCTGTACTAGTCAGATAGCACAGTGTTCTAGTCAGATATCACCCTGTACTAGTCAGATATCACCCTGTACTAATCAGATAGCACCCTGTACTAGTCAGATAGCACAGTGTTCTAGTCAGATATCACCCTGTACTAGTCAGATATGATATCACCCTGTACTAGTCAGATATCACCCTGTACTAGTCAGATATCACCCTGTACTAGTCAGATAGCACAGTGTTCTAGTCAGATATCACCTTGTACTTTCACTACCCACTAGTCAGATATCACCCTGTACTAGTCAGATATCACCCTGTACTAGTCAGATATCACCCTGTACTAGTCAGATATCACCCTGTTCTAGTCAGATATCACCCTGTACTAGTCAGATAGCACAGTGTTCTAGTCAGATATCACCTTGTACTTTCACTACCCACTAGTCAGATATCACCCTGTACTAGTCAGATATCACCCTGTACTAGTCAGATAGCACAGTGTTCTAGTCAGATATCACCTTGTACTTTCACTACCCACTAGTCAGATATCACCCTGTACTAGTCAGATATCACCCTGTACTTTTTTTTTTACAACTTTATCTTAACAGATGCAGACTGCTAGGGACACAGTGTTACCTGGATCTCTTTAACGGCTGTGCCCTGTGTAAACATGTTGACATGTTAGCACAGTGTATTAGTCAGATAGCACAGAGTATTAGTCAGATAGCACAGTGTATTAGTCAGATAGCACAGAGTATTAGTCAGATAGCACAGTGTATTAGTCAGATAGCACAGTGTATTAGTCAGATAGCACAGAGTATTAGTCAGATAGCACAGAGTATTAGTCAGATAGCACAGTGTATTAGTCAGATAGCACAGAGTATTAGTCAGATAGCACAGTGTATTAGTCAGATAGCACAGAGTATTAGTCAGATAGCACAGAGTATTAGTCAGATAGCACAGTGTATTAGTCAGATAGCACAGTGTATTAGTCAGATAGCACAGAGTATTAGTCAGATAGCACAGTGTATTAGTCAGATAGCACAGTGTATTAGTCAGATAGCACAGAGTATTAGTCAGATAGCACAGTGTATTAGTCAGATAGCACAGTGTATTAGTCAGATAGCACAGTGTATTAGTCAGATAGCACAGAGTATTAGTCAGATAGCACAGAGTATTAGTCAGATAGCACAGAGTATTAGTCAGATAGCACAGAGTATTAGTCAGATAGCACAGAGTATTAGTCAGATAGCACAGAGTATTAGTCAGATAGCACAGAGTATTAGTCAGATAGCACAGAGTATTAGTCAGATAGCACAGAGTATTAGTCAGATAGCACAGTGTATTAGTCAGATAGCACAGAGTATTAGTCAGATAGCACAGAGTACTATCTGTTGTAAAGGCTCCTGCATGCTTCAGTTTGGCCCAAGCCCAACCTGGCTAACCGAACCGAACCGAACCAGTGTGCTGCATACTCCCTTAAAAGACCTTTGCATGAAAAAAAAAAAGGTTCAATAGTACTGTTTGTCTATTTTGAGACGCCGTAGCCAGTATGCACTTCCTCAACATAGTCAGAATTCATCAAGAAATCTGTCATTAACTTAGACGTTTTTGCAGAAATCTTAGTCTTGCCATTTTACATCTAACTCAAATGTTTGGTGCAGTATTTCGTAAGTGAAACAGTTTACATGGAAACGAGTTGTCTATCATTAAACAACAACAACACACTCTTAGTTGAACAATCCCTACTGTTGACCAACCATCAATGTTTGATGTCCCCACAAACAGCTGACAAACCCTTGCCAAAGACCAAAATGTCACAAAATGTCATCATAATAGATGCACAACCTATTCCAAACAGTTTGGTATGGGAAGCATGTGAACGCCTTCAGAGTGGAGTGTGCTCTGTGGGTGTGTGCGTATCTTTTCAGAGTGCGTGGCCGACCTGCTCCAGTTGTTTGGTGCGTGGGACGTTCTGTTGGTGGAACAGGAGAATAGAGTCTGAGTGGCCGTGCATCACTGATTCAGCAGCACTGAGAGACAGACAGACCACAAAATACAGGGTTAATACGTCTGACTAGCTACTCCATCCACAGTAATGTTGCTGTTTCTTTCTAGAACAGCCAAATGCAAAGGGATTACTTCACCTGGGTTAGGGCTACTACTTCACCTGGGTTAGGGCTACTACTTCACCTGGGTTAGGGCTACCTGGGTTAGGGCTACTACTTCATCTGGGTTAGGGCTACTACTTCACCTGGGTTAGGGCTACTACTTCACCGGGGTTAGGGCTACTACTTCACCTGGGTTAGGGCTACTACTTCACCTGGGTTAGGGCTACCTGGGTTAGGGCTACTACTTCACCTGGGTTAGGGCTACCTGGGTTAGGGCTACTACTTCATCTGGGTTAGGGCTACTACTTCACCTGGGTTAGGGCTACTACTTCACCTGGGTTAGGGCTACTACTTCACCTGGGTTAGGGCTACTACTTCACCTGGGTTAGGGCTACCTGGGTTAGGGCTACTACTTCACCTGGGTTAGGGCTACCTGGGTTAGGGCTACTACTTCACCTGGGTTAGGGCTACTACTTCACCTGGGTTAGGGCTACTACTTCACCTGGGTTAGGGCTACTACTTCACCTGGGTTAGGGCTACTACTTCACCTGGGTTAGGGCTACTACTTCACCTGGGTTAGGGCTACTACTTCACCTGGGTTAGGGCTACTACTTCACCTGGGTTAGGGCTACTACTTCATCTGGGTTAGGGCTACTACTTCACCTGGGTTAGGGCTACTACTTCACCTGGTTAGGGCTACTACTTCACCTGGGTTAGGGCTACCTGGGTTAGGGCTACTACTTTACCTGCTGTTGAGTCATTTTAGTACAGAATAAACATGATAAGACCACAAAAACGTTTTTATTTCAATTCATTTTCTGATCAGCATTTTTGTGTGTGAAGAGCCCCATATCTCACCAGGCGAGGTGTGTGTGTATACAGTATGTGTGTGTGTGTCTCACCTATTGGCCAGGCTGGTAGTGAAGACATACACCACCTGCTGAGCGGGGCGAGGCATCTCTGACCTTTGACCTCCTGGCCCCAGACCACGACCCATCCCAGGGGTCAGAGAGGGGTCAGGGGGGAGGGGCCCTGCTTTGGAGGAGGGTCCGGAGAGGCCCTGGAGAGTCCCTGATGACATTACAGAGAGAAGAGGCATGATTATAGGCTGTGTCCCAAACAGCACTATATAGGTCATAGGGTGGGCCCTGGTCATAGGTGGGCCCTGGTCATAGGGTGGGTCCTGGTCAATAGTAGGGCACTAATTGACTACTAGCTGAGAGAGAGACAACAGAGTGTTACAGTGTTACATGCAGACTGTTAGTGTTACGTGCAGACTGCTAGTGTTACACTGTTACATGCAGACTGTTAGTGTTAGTGTTACATGCAGACTGCTAGTGTTACAGTGTTACATGCAGACTGTTAGTGATACAGTGTTACATGCAGACTGTTAGTGATACAGTGTTACATGCATACTGTTAGTGTTACAGTGTTACATGCAGACTGCTAGTGTTACAGTGTTACATGCAGACTGCTAGTGTTACAGTGTTACATGCAGACTGCTAGTGTTACATGCAGACTGCTAGTATTACACTGTTACATAAAGACTGTTAGTGTTAGTGTTACATGCAGACTGCTAGAGTTACAGTGTTACATGCAGACTGCTAGTGTTACACTGTTACATGCAGACTGCTAGTGTTACAGTGTTACATGCAGACTGCTAGTGTTACACTGTTACAGTGTTACATGCCTGCTGTTAGTGTTACATGCATAATGTTAGTGTTACAGTGTTACATGCATACTGTTAGTGTTACATGCATACTGTTAGTGTTACAGTGTTACATGCAGACTGTTAGTGTTAGAGTTACAATGTTACAGTTATACTGTTAGTGTTACAGTGTTAGTGTCAGTTAAGAACACATTTCTATTTACAATGACGGCCTATTGTTACAGTGTTACATGCATAATGTTAGTGTTACAGTGTTACATGCATACTGTTAGTGTTACAGTGTTACATGCAGAATGTTAGTGTTACACTGTTACAGTGTTACATGCCCGCTGTTAGTGTTACATGCAGACTGTTAGTGTTACAGTGTTACATGCAGAATGTTAGTGTTACACTGTCACATGCAGAATGTTGGTGTTACACTGTTACAGTGTTACATGCCCGCTGTTAGTGTTACAGTGTTACATGCATAATGTTAGTGTTAGTGTTACATGCATAATGTTAGTGTTACAGTGTTACATGCAGACTGTTAGTGTTACAGTGTTACATGCAGACTGTTATTGTTAGAGTTAAAATGTTACAGTTATATTGTTAGTGTTAGAGTGACATGCATTTATTAATGTTTTTATTTAACCTTTATTTAACTAGGCAAGTCAGTTAAGAACAAATTTATATTTACAATGACGGCCTATTGTTACAGTGTTGTATGCATACCATTAGTGTTACAGTGTTACATGCATATTGTTAGTGTTACATGCATTCTGTTAGTGTTACAGTGTTACATGCATAGTGTTAGTGTTACATGCATATTGTTAGTGTTACATGCATACTGTTAGTGTTAGTGTTACATAAATACTGTTATTGTTACAGTGTTACATGCATACTGTTAGTGTTACAGTGTTACATGCATACTGTTAGTGTTACAGTGTTACATGCAGACTGTTAGTGTTACAGTGTTACATGCATACTGTTAGTGTTACAGTGTTGCATCTAGACTGTTAGTGTTACATAATGTTATTGTTACAGTGTTACATGCATACTGTTAGTGTTAGTGTTACAGTGTTACATGCATGCTGTTAGTGTTACAGTGTTGCATCTAGACTGTTAGTGTTACAGTGTTACATGCATGCTGTTAGTGTTACAGTGTTGCATCTAGACTGTTAGTGTTACATAATGTTATTGTTACAGTGTTACATGCATACTGTTAGTGTTAGTGTTACAGTGTTACATGCATGCTGTTAGTGTTACAGTGTTGCATCTAGACTGTTAGTGTTACAGTGTTACATGCATGCTGTTAGTGTTACAGTGTTGCATCTAGACTGTTAGTGTTACATAATGTTATTGTTACAGTGTTACATGCATACTGTTAGTGTTAGTGTTACAGTGTTACATGCATGCTGTTAGTGTTACAGTGTTGCATCTAGACTGTTAGTGTTACAGTGTTACATGCATGCTGTTAGTGTTACAGTGTTGCATCTAGACTGTTAGTGTTACATAATGTTATTGTTACAGTGTTACATGCATACTGTTAGTGTTAGTGTTACAGTGTTACATGCATGCTGTTAGTGTTACAGTGTTGCATCTAGACTGTTAGTGTTACAGTGTTACATGCATGCTGTTAGTGTTACAGTGTTGCATCTAGACTGTTAGTGTTACATAATGTTATTGTTACAGTGTTACATGCATACTGTTAGTGTTAGTGTTACAGTGTTACATGCATGCTGTTAGTGTTACAGTGTTGCATCTAGACTGTTAGTGTTACAGTGTTACATGCATGCTGTTAGTGTTACAGTGTTGCATCTAGACTGTTAGTGTTACATTGTTACAAGCAGACTGTTAGTGTTACATTGTTACAAGCAGACTGTTAATGTTAGTGTTACATGCAGACTGTTAATGTTACAGTGTTACATGCAGACTGTTAGTGTTATGCATACTGTTAGTGATAGTGTTAGTGTTACAAGCAGACTGTTAGTGTTACATTGTTAGATGCAGACTGTTAGTGTTACATGCAGACTGTTAGTGTTACATGCAGACTGTTAGTGATAGTGTTACATTTTTACAAGCAGACTGTTAGTGTTAGTGTTACATGCAGACTGTTAGTGTTAAATTGTTACAAGCAGACTTAGTGTTACAGTGTTACATGCAGACTGTTAGTGTTACAGTGTTACATTGTTACATGCAGACTGTCAGTGTTACATTGTTACATGCCGACTGTTAGTGTTACATTGTTACATGCAGACTGTTAGTGTTAGTGTTACATGTAGACTGTTGGTGTTACAGTGTTACATGCAGACTGTTAGTGTTACAGAGTTACATTGTTACATGCATACTTTTAGTGTTACATTGTTACATGCAGACTGTCAGTGTTAAATTGTTACATGCCGACTGTTAGTGTTACAGTGTTACATGCAGACTGTCAGTGTTACATTGTTACATGCAGACTGTTAATGTTACAGTGTTAGTGTTAAATGCAGACTGTTAGTGTTACATGCAGACTGTTAGTGATACAGTGTTACATGCATAATGTTAGTGTTACATTGTTACATGCAGACTGTTAGTGTTACAGTGTTACATGCAGACTGTTAGTGTTACAGAGTTACATGCATACTGTTAGTGATACAGTGTTACATGCATACTGTTAGTGTTACATTGTTACATGCAGACTGTTAGTGTTACATTGTTACATGCAGACTGTTAGTGATACAGTGTTACATGCATACTGTTAGTGTTACATTGTTACATGCAGATTGTTAGTGTTACAGTGTTACATGCAGACTGTTAATGTTACAGTGTTAGTGTTACATGTAGACTGTTAGTGTTAGTGTTACATGCAGACTGTTAGTGTTAGTGTTACAAGCAGACTGTTAGTGTTAGTGTTACAAGCAGACTGTTAGTGTTACAGTGTTACATGCAGACTGTTAGTGTTTGTGTTACATGCAGACTGTTAATGTTACAGTGTTAGTGTTACATGTAGACTGTTAGTGTTACAGTGTGCTGTGGTTGTGATGCCTTTGTGTCCTGATAGCGATGGAACTTCGACTTGTTTTAACGATGCATCTTTCCTACAAAGGCGAAGATCTAGCATGTGCTTACCAAAACAACACGCAAAGAGAGCGGTCGCTAAGTGCATCGGTGAGGCATGTGATCGAAAGAAAGTAAGCACTGTTCTCGGATCAGCGATCTCCTTTCCAATCTTACCTTAACATTCAAATTATTCCACAATACTGACGAGGGTTCAGCTCCTAGAGATACTGTATATTACAACCTTCAATACTGACGAGGGTTCAGCTCCTAGAGATACTGTATATTACAACCTTCAGTACTGACGAGGGATCAGCTCCTAGAGATACTGTATATTACAACCTTCAGTACTGACGAGGGATCAGCTCCTAGAGATACTGTATATTACAACCTTCAATACTGACGAGGGTTCAGCTCCTAGAGATACTGTATATTACAACCTTCAATACTGACGAGGGTTCAGCTCCTAGAGATACTGTATATTACAACCTTCAATACTGACGAGGGTTTAGCTCCTAGAGATACTGTATATTACAACCTTCAATACTGACGAGGGTTCAGCTCCTAGAGATACTGTATATTACAACCTTCAATACTGACGAGGGAAATGTATCAAGTTGGTTTTCCCCCTCATCAATCTACACACAATAATGAGAAAGCAAAAACCGGTTTTACATTTTTGTTGGCAAAAGTTGAAACATTACATTTACATAAGTATTCAGACCCTTTACTCAGTACTTTGTTGGCAGCGATTGCAGCCTGTATTCGGGGAGAGTCTCTCCAGAGATGTTCTATCGGGTTCAAGTCCGGGCTCTGGCTGGGCCACTCAAGGACATTCAGAGACTTGTCCCGAAGCCATTCCTGCATGTCTTGACTGTGTGCTTAATGTCGTTGTCTAGTTGGAAGGTGAACCTTCGCCCCAGTCTGAGGTCCTGAGCGCTCTGGAGCAGGTTTTCATCAAGGATCTCTCTGTACTTTGCTCTGTTCATCTTTCCCTCGATCCTGACTAGTCTCCCAGTCCCTGCCACTGAATAACATCCCCACAGCATGATGCTGCCACCACCATGCTTCACCGTAGGGATGGGGCCAGGTTTCCTCCAGACGTGACACTTGGCATTCAGGCCAAAGAGTTCCATCTTGGTTTCATCAGACCAGAGAATATTGTTTCTCATTGTCTGAGAGTCTTTAGGTGCCTTTTGGTAAACTCCAAGTGGGCTGTCGTGTGACTTTTACTGGGGAGTGGCTTCCGTCTGGCCACTCTACCATAAAGGCCTGATTGGTGGAATGCTGCAAAGATGGTTGCCCTTCTGTAAGGTTCTCCTATCTCCACAGAGGAACTCTGGAGCTCTGTCAGAGTGACCATCGGGTTCTTGGTCACCCTGACCAAGGCCCTTCTCCCTCGATTTCCCTCATCAATCTACACACAATACACCCCTTAATGACAAAGCAAAAACAGGTTTTAAATTTTAGTTGGAACATTTATAAAAATAGAAAAGTTAAAATATCACATTTACATAAGTATTCAGACCCTTTACTCAGTACTTTGTTGGCAGCGTTTGCAGCCTGTATTTGAGGAGTTTCTCCCATTCTTCTCTGCAGATCCTCTCAAACTCTGTCAGGTTGGACGGGGAGAGTCGCTCCTTCGATTGCTCAGTTTGGCCGGGCGGTCATCTCTAGGAAGAGTCTTTGTGTTTCCAAACTTCTTCCATTTAAGAATGATGGCGGCCACTGTGTTCTTGACCTTCAATGCTGCAGACATTTTTTGGTACCCTTCCCCAGATCTGTGTCTCGACACAATCCTGTCTCTGAGCTCTACGGATAATTCCTTCGACATCATGGCTTGGTTTTTGCTCCTACATGCACTGTTATATGTGGGACATTATATAGACAGGTGTGTGCCTTTCCAAATCATGTCCAATCAACTGAAATTACCATAGGTGGACTCCAATCAAGTTGTAGAAACATCAAGGATGATCAATGGAAACAGGATGCAGCTGAGCTACATTTCGAGTCTCATATCAAAGGGTCTGAATACTTATGTAAATCAGGTAGTTCTGTTTTTTAATTTTAATACATTTTCAAAAATATCTTAAAACCTGTTTTTGTCATTATGGGTTATTGTGTGTAGATTGATGAGAAAACTTTATGTAATCCATTTTAGAACAAAATGTGGAAAACGTCAAGGAGTCTGAATACTTTCTGAATGCTCTGTATGGGTATAAATATTGAGGCGGTAGCGTAAAAATAGCTAAATAAAACTAAATTGAATTAACATAAAATTTACTAAAATATCATTCCAATAAATACAGTGGGGAGAACAAGTATTTGATACACTGCCGATTTTGCAGGTTTTCCTACTTACAAAGCATATAAGCATGTAATTTTTATCATAGGTACTCTTCAACTGTGAGAGACGGAATCTGAAACTAAAATCCAGAAAATCACATTGTATGATTTTTAAATAATTAATTTGCATTTTATTGCATGACATAAGTATTTGATCACCTACCAACCAGTAAGAATTCCGGCTCTCACAGACCTGTTAGTTTTTATTTAAGAAGCCCTCCTGTTCTCCACTCATAACCTGTATTAACTGCACCTGTTTGAACTTGTTACCTGTATAAAAGACACCTGTCCACACACTCAATCAAACAGACTCCAACCTCTCCACAATGGCCAAGACCAGAGAGCTGTGTAAGGACATCAGGGATAAAATTGTAGACCTGCACAAGGCTGGGATGGGCTACAGGACAATAGGCAAGCAGCTTGGTGAGAAGGCAACAACTGTTGGCGCAATTATTAGAAAATGGAAGAAGTTCAAGATGACGGTCAATCTCCCTCGGTCTGGGGCACCAAGCAAGATCTCACCTCGTGGGCCATCAATGATCATGAGGAAGGTGACGGATCAGCCCAGAACTACACGGCAGGACCTGGTCAATGACCTGAAGAGAGCTGGGACCACAGTCTCAAAGAAAACCATTAGTAACACACTACGCCGTCATGGATTAAAATCCTGCAGCGCACGCAAGGTCCCCCTGCTCAAGCCAGCGCATGTCCAGGCCCGTCTGAAGTTTGCCAATGACCATCTGGATGATCCAGAGGAGGAATGGGAGAAGGTCATGTGGTCTGATGAGACAAAAATAGAGCTTTTTGGTCTAAACTCCACTCGCCATGTTTGGAGGAAGAAGAAGGATGAGTACAACCCCAAGAACACCATCCCAACCGTGAAGCATGTAGGTGGAAACATGCTTTTCTGCAAAGGGGACAGGACGACTGCACCGTATTGAGGGGAGGATGGATGGGGCCATGTATCGCGAGATCAACCTCCTTCCCTCAGTAAGAGCATTGAAGATGGGTCGTGGCTGGGTCTTCCAGCATGACAACGCCCCGAAACACGCAGCCAAGGCAACTAAGGAGTGGCTCCATAAGAAGCATCTCAAGGTCCTGGAGTGGCCTAGCCAGTCTCCAGACCTGAACCCAATAGAAAATCTTTGGAGGGAGCTGAAAGTCCGTATTGCCCAGCGACAGCCCCGAAACCTGAAGGATCTGGATGGAGGAGTGGGCCAAAATCCCTGCTGCAGTGTGTGCAAACCTGGTCAAGAACTACAGGAAACGTATGATCTCTGTAATTGCAAACAAAGGTTTCTGTAGCAAATATTAAGTTCTGCTTTTCTGATGTATCAAATACTTATGTCATGCAATAAAATGCAAATTAATTACTTAAAAATCATACAATGTGATTTTCTGGATTTTTGTTTTAGATTCCGTCACTCACAGTTGAAGAGTACCTATGATAACAATTACAGACTTCTACATGCTTTGTAAGTGGGAAAACCTGCAAAATCGGCAGTGTATCAAATACTTGTTCTCCCCACTGTACATTCGTGGTCAAAAGTTGAGAATGACACAAGTATTGGTCTCCACAAAAACAATACAAAAGAGGATTCCAAATTTAAACATGAAAATGCTGCATTTACTCTGAGCAACAACACTCCTCCACACAATTTAACACACACTAGACTCTCCCACGTAAGGTGTGACGCAAGCATTCACTGTGGTGTTAAGCATAATGCCGTCGTGTTTGTAGCGCGGCACAAAGGCACGAGTGTTTGATGATGGCAATTTGCATATACTCCAGAATGTCATGAAGAGTGATCAGATGAATTGCAATTAATTGCAAAGTCCCTCTTTGCCATGAAAATGAACTTAATCCCCCAAAAACATTTCCACTGCATTTCAGCCCTGCCACAAAAGGACCAGCTGCCATCATGTCAGCGATTGTCTCGTTAACACAGGTGAGAGTGATGACGAGGACAAGGCTGGAGATCACTCTGTCATGCTGATTGAGTCAGAATAACAGACTGGAAGCTTTAAAAGGAGGGTGGTGCTTAAAATCATTGTTCTTCCTCTGTCAACCATGGTTACCTGCAAGGAAACATGTGCCGTCATCATTGCACCTAAATCAACCATTTATCGGATCATCAAGAACTTCAAGGAGAGAGGGTCAATTGTTGTGAAGAAGGCCTCAGGGCGCCCAAGAAAGTCCAGCAAGCCCCAGGACCGTCTCCTAAAGTTGATTCAGCTGCGGGATCGAGGCACCACCAGTGCAGAGCTTGCTCAGGAATGGCAGCAGGCAGGTGTGAGTGCATCTGCACGCACAGTGAGGCGAAGACTTTTGGAGGATGGCCTGGTGTCAAGAAGGGCAGCAAAGAAGCCACTTCTCTCCAGGAAAAACATCAGGGACAGACTGATATTCTGCAAAAGGTACAGGGATTGGACTGCTGAGGACTGGGGTAGAGTCATTTTCTCTGATGAATCCCCTTTCCGATTGTTTG
>CM042379.1:33686094-33691094 GCA_023634145.1 Thymallus thymallus | reverse complement strand
CTGGTCAGATCTGTTAGACTTCCTCTGTCTCTCTCTCTGGTCAGATCTGTTAGACTTCCTCTGTCTCTCTCTCTGGTCAGATCTGTTAGACTTCCTCTGTCTCTCTCTCTGGTCAGATCTGTTAAGACTTCCTCTGTCTCTCTCTCTGGTCAGATCTGTTAGACTTCCTCTGTCTCTCTCTCTGGTCAGATCTGTTAAGACTTCCTCTGTCTCTCTCTCTGGTCAGATCTGTTAGACTTCCTCTGTCTCTCTCTCTGGTCAGATCAGCACCAGAAAAGCCAGATTAGCTACCTACACCACCCACAGCAGAAAACATGTTAGTGTGTATATGTGTGTCTGTGTGTGTCTTTGTCAGTGTATGCGTGTGTATGTATCGTGTGTGTGTATTGTGTGTATGTATCGTGTGTGTATGTATCGTGTGTGTGTATGTATCGTGTGTATGTATCGTGTGTGTGTATTGTGTGTATGTATCGTGTGTGTGTGTGTATGTATTGTGTGTGTATGTATCGTGTGTGTGTGTATGTATTGTGTGTGTATGTATCGTGTGTGTGTATTGTGTGTATGTATCGTGTGTGTGTGTGTGTGTGTGTGTGTGTGTGTGTGTGTGTGTGTGTATGTATCGTGTGTGTGTGTGTGTATTGTGTGTGTATGTATCGTGTGTGTGTATTGTGTGTATGTATCGTGTGTGTGTATTGTGTGTATGTATCGTGTGTGTGTATTGTGTGTATGTATCGTGTGTGTGTATTGTGTGTATGTATCGTGTGTGTGTATTGTGTGTATGTATCGTGTGTGTGTATTGTGTGTATGTATCGTGTGTGTGTATTGTATGTATGTATCGTGTGTGTGTATTGTGTGTATGTATCGTGTGTGTGTATTGTGTATGTATTGTGTGTGTGTATTGTGTGTGTGTGTGTGTGTGTGTGTGTGTGTGTGTGTGTGTGTGAATTGTGTGTGAATTGTGTGTGAATTGTGTGTGTGTGTGTGTGTGTGTGTGTGTGTGTGTGTGTGTGTGTGTGTGTGTGTATTGTGTGTACTAAATAACTTGTTTTCCCCTACACTGAACTGTCCTGACCTTTCTGTTAGGGGTCAGAGTTTCCTCTGGCTTGTGACGGCAGCCTGCAGCTGTAATGTGATGTTGGTGTGTGTTGTAATAACCTACCTTTGGTGTCAGGCTCCAGCACAGGGGTGATGGCGTCTCTCTGTTCCCCAGAGTCCATGGACACACTTCTCTCTCTCTTCGTCTTCATCATCCCCCCAACGCCACTCACCGATTGGCTGACAGCCTTCAGGCCAGCGTTGCCTGCCCCCAGGCCCTTATTGGCCCCTTCCTGCTGCTGGGTCACATTGGAGAGCTGGGATTGGCTGTCGCTGCTCACTTGCTTGCCATGATTGGTCAGCTTATTGTCGGGGTGCATTTGAACGGCTGTCAGGTGAGGTGGGGGTCTGGGGTAGGGGTACAGACGATGCGGTGTCCGTCCGTCCGTCTGTCTGTCCGTCCGTTTGGGGAGATGAAGAAGAAAAGGGCCAAACAGCCTCAGAACTGGGATAACAACCTCAAACAGAAATCAACCCTCTTCAAGATAATTCAATACATATCTACATATACAGTACATGGACTCTGTATGGAAAGGGCTCTTCCCATAATTCATGAGCTGAAATAAAAGATCCCAGACATTTTCTATGAGCACAAAAAGCTTATTTCTCTCATTTTCTGTGAACAAATTTGTTTACATCCCTGTTAGTGAGCATTTCTCTTTTGCCAAGATAATCCACCTGACAGGTTTTTATTTATTATTATTTTGTTGAACCTTTATTTAACTAGGCAAGTCAGTTAAGAACAAACTCTTATTTACAATGACGGCCTTCCTACAGGGTCAGACCCTGGAGCAAATTAGGATGCTTGCTCACGGACACATTGACAAGTTTTTCACATTGTCGGCTCGGGTATTTGAACCAGCGACCTTTCGCTTACTGGCCCAACACTCTAACCGCTAGGCTACCTGTCACCTATGATATGGTGTGGCATATCAAGATGATTAAACAGCATGATCATTACACAGGTGCACCTTGTGCTGGGGACAATAAAGACCACTCTAAAATGCAATTTTGTCACACAACACAATGCCAGATGTCTCAAGTTGACGGAGTGTACAATTGGCACGCTGACTGAAGGAATGTCCACCAGAGCTGTTGCCATAAGCCGCCTCCAATGTCGTTTTAGAGAATTTGTCCTCACCAGGTTCCTGACCTGACGGCAGTTTGACTTCGTAACCGACTTCAGTGGGCAAATGCTCACCTTCACTGGCCGCTGGAGAAGTGTTCTCTTCACAGATTAATCCCAGTTTCAACTGTACTGGGCAGATGGCAGACAGCGTGTATGGCGTGTGGGTGAGTGGTTTGCTGATGTCAATGTTGTGAACAGAGTGCCCCATGGTGGTGGTGGCGTTATGGTATTGGTAGGCATAAGCTACGGACAACGAACACAATTGCATTTTATCAACGGCAATTTGAATGCACAGAGATACCGTGACGGGATCCTGAGGCCCATTGTCGTGCCATTCATCCACCACCATCACCTCATGTTTCAGCATGATAATGCACGGCCCCATGTCTCAAGGATCTGTACACAATTCCTGGAAGCTGATAATGTCCCAGTTCTTCCATGGTCTGCATACTCACCAGGCATGTCACCCATTGAGCATGTTTGGGATGCTCTGGATCGACATGTACGACAGCATGTGTCCAGTTCCAGCCAATATCCATGAACTTTGCACAGCCATTGAAGAGGAGTGGGACAACATTCCAAACATTCCTATGTGAAGGAGATGTGTCGCGCTGCATGAGGCAAGTGGTGGTCACACCAGATACTGACTGGTTTTCTGATCCACGCCCCTACCTTTTTTAATTTATTTCAATTTACTGATTTCCTCATATGAACTGTAACTCTGTACAATCTTTTAAATTGTTGTATGTTGCGTTGTATATTTTTGTTCAGTGTAGAATCATTTGTAAATTGACCACAACTAAGCCCAAAAAGAGATTTTCAAATACAATCATTTCATACGTTGATTACATTGAACAGATTTCCTGAATTAAACTTGTTTTCAGCAAAATTCCTGGTGATTTTAGTAATTTTTTGGGGTCCGCTTGCGGCTGACCTCTGGTCTATTGTGTATGTAGGCACCTGAGCTGAGCCATAAGGGAAACTGGGCATCTACTATTAGTTAGACGGTATGAACATCTGGATACTAATGTTAGGATGGAGCAAGACGTTTGGATCGCCAGGCAAACCAAAACTATACATGAACAATCAAAATAAAATCAAAAGCTAGCCTCGATCTGCATGTAGCCTACGTTGATCAGCGAGCAGTTTGACTACTGATATTGTTGTTTGGCATGATGACTTGTAGATCAATGACTGACAACATAATTACATGCTTAGTTTGACACTGAAGGACGTAGTTCTCACAAGATGAGAGGTATTTTTGGAAGGTAGAAATTTCAGCAAAAGATTTTAGTGAACCGGCGATTCATAACGTTTGAATATATTTGTTGACCGATGCACTCAAATCTTAAACATTTGAACCAGGGGCCGATGCGTATCAGGGAATAGTTACATCCCTACCTGAACATGTATGACCATGGCTGGGTCCAGTCCACTCACCTCAGTCCATATCTCAGATGGCACACTGGGGCATATTGCTGCTGCTGATACTACTCGGTCTCCTTGACTTCACTGACCACAGAATAACCTGGAGGAGAGGAGAGCGTTCAGAAATCAGCATCTTCAAAATGCACACCATCAAACAAAAGCAGTGTTTTAAACCCTTTTAGTTTATATTGAAAGGTGTTTTTTTGCCCCAATAGAAAGATCTGGTTTTTCATCAGATAAAATAAAAATCACTAAATATTGGGTAGAAAATATACTACTTTTCAACAGATGACAATAGAAGAGCAACAGTATTTGCAGCAACACGTTACTGTAAGTCAATTATGAAAGAGCAAGGTATGTTCTGCAAAGACGATGCATGGCCATCACATTTCTTATGTTTACCATAGAAAGACAGTAGCCAGATACATTTTTCAAATGTTTTACTGCAAGTTAATCTCATATCTTAAGTTTACCAGAGTAAAGTAATCCCATCGCTGTCTGCTGGTCGAATGTCTGTTTGGGAATGTGATATATTCTATCGTTCAAAGGTTTGATCACTTAGAAATGTCCTTGTTTTTTAAAGAAAAGCACATTTTCTGTCCATTAAAATAACATCAAATTGATCAGAAATACAGTGTAGACATTGTTAATGTTGTAAATGACTATTGTAGCTGGAAACGGAATATCTACATAGGTGTACAGAGGCCCATTATCAGCAACCATCACTCCTGTGTTCCAATGGCACGTTGTGTTAGCTAATCCAAGTTTATCATTTTAAAAGGCTAATTGATCATTAGAAAACCCTTTTGTAATTATGTTAGCACAGCTGAAAACTGTTGTGCTGATTAAAGAAGCAATAAAACTGGCCTTCTTTAGACTAGTTGAGTATCTGGAGCATCAGCATTTGTGGGTTCGATTACAGGCTCAAAATGTCCAGAAACAAATAACTTTCTTCTGAAACTCATCAGTCTATTCTTGTTCTGAAAAATGAAGGCTATTCCATGTGAGAAATTGCCAAGAAACTGAAGATCTCGTACAACGCTGTGTACTACTCTCTTCACAGAACAGCGCAAACTGTCTCTAACCATAATAGAAAGAGGAGTGGGAGGCCCTGGTGCACAACTGAGCAAGAGGACAAGTACATAAGAGTGTCTAGTTTGAGAAACAGTCCTCAACTGGCAGCTTCATCAAATAGTACCAGCACGAGAGAGAGAGAAGAGAGAGAGAAAGAGAGAGAACGAGAGAGAGAGAAAGAGAGAGAACGAGAGAGAGAGAAAGAGAGAGAACGAGAGAGAGAGAAAGAGAGAGCAAAAATGTGGGACAAATATCCAATTGAAGTCCAAAGAAA
>CM042379.1:33643594-33681094 GCA_023634145.1 Thymallus thymallus | reverse complement strand
AACACACTACGCCGTCATGGATTAAAATCCTGCAGCGCACGCAAGGTCCCCCTGCTCAAGCCAGCGCATGTCCAGGCCCGTCTGAAGTTTGCCAATGACCATCTGGATGATCCAGAGGAGGAATGGGAGAAGGTCATGTGGTCTGATGAGACAAAAATAGAGCTTTTTGGTCTAAACTCCACTCGCCGTGTTTGGAGGAAGAAGAAGGATGAGTACAACCCCAAGAACACCATCCCAACCGTGAAGCAAGGAGGTGGAAACATCATTCTTTGGGGATGCTTTTCTGCAAAGGGGACAGGACGACTGCACCGTATTGAGGAGAGGATGGATGGGGCCATGTATCGCGAGATCTTGGCCAACAACCTCCTTCCCTCAGTAAGAGCATGGAAGATGGCTCGTGGCTGGGTCTTCCAGCATGACAACGACCCGAAACGCACAGCTAGGGCAACTAAGGAGTGGCTCCATAAGAAGCATCTCAAGGTCCTGGAGTGGCCTAGCCAGTCTCCAGACCTGAACCCAATAGAAAATCTTTGGAGGGAGCTGAAAGTACGTATTGCCCAGAGACAGCCCCGAAACCTGAAGGATCTGTATGGAGGAGTGGGCCAAAATCCCTGCTGCAGTGTGTGCAAACCTGGTCAAGAACTACAGGAAACGTATGATCTCTGTAATTGCAAACAAAGGTTTCTGTACCAAATATTAAGTTCTGTTTTTCTGATGTATCAAATACTTATGTCATGCAATAAAATGCAAATTAATTACTTAAAAATCATACAATGTGATTTTCTGGATTTTTGTTTTAGATTCCGTCACTCACAGTTGAAGAGTACCTATGATAAAAATTACAGACTTCTACATGCTTTGTAAGTGGGAAAACCTGCAAAATCGGCAGTGTATCAAATACTTGATCTCCCCACTGTATGTATATATATATATATATATATATATATTATATATATATATATATATATATATAATATATATATATATATATATATAAATATATATAATATATATATATATATATATAATATAATATATATATATATATATATATAAATATATATAATATATATATATATATATAATATAATATATATATATATATAATATAATATATATATATATATATATATAATATAATATATATATATATATATATATATATAATATAATATATATATATATATATATAATATAATATATATATATATATATATATATAATATATATATATATATATATATATAATATAATATAATATAATATAATATATATATATATATATATATAATATATATATATATAGAAAAAAAATGAAAAAATGTTCACCCTCTACACCTCAGACTTCAGATATAACTCTGAAACATGCCACCTACAGAAGTTCTTGGATGACTCTGCTATTGTAGGGTGCATCAGGGGTGGGCAGGAGGAGGATTACAGGAGCACAATCAGTGACTTTGTGTTGTGGTGTGAGCAGAACCACCTTCAACTCAACATCGGAGATGGTGGTGGACTTCAGGAGAACCAAGGCACAACTGACTGCAGTCCCTATACAGGGGATGGATGTGGAAATGGTTGGGTCATACAAGTTCCTGGGAGTCCATTAGGACAACAGGCTGGAATGGGCTGGTAACACCGGGGCCCTGTACTTTCTGAGGAGGCTCAGGTCCTTCAACGTGTGCAGTAAACTACTGCATACCTTCTACCAGACTGTGGTGGCCAGTGCCATCTTTTTTGCAGTGGTGTGCTGGGGAGCAAACATCAAAGCCAGTGATGCTTCTCGGGTAAATAAGCTGATCAGGAAGGCTAGCTCTGTCCTGGGGATGAACCTTGACACTCTAGAGGAGGTGGCGGAGAGACGGATCCTGGCCAAACTGCTGGCCATCATGGACAACGTCACCCACCCTCTGCACGCTATGGTTATGACGCAGAGGAGCACTTTCAGTCACAGACTGATCCCACCACGATGTGCCAGAGAGCGCTACAGGAGGTCCTTCCTGCCGGCGGCTATGAGACTATATAATGCCTCACCGGGGTGCCGTGCCGTCGGCAACATAGATCTGGAACTGTTGGGGTGCTAGGACCTAGTTTAACAATTATGCATCCATCCGTGAGTAACTCTGTTCCGTCAGCACTCATCCACTCAGGACCTATTTATTCATACAGGACTGTATATACATACTCATGTACAGTTGTTATATTATATCACGTGCAATATTGTAAGTAATTATTGGACTGAACTTACGTAGTGATTCACTCAGGAATGCATATTAGTATCCTGCCAGTTGCACCTTTTCTCATTGCTTTTAGTATATCGAATGTGCAATACATGCAGTTGTCTGTAATTAAACCCTGCGCACTAAGGACTGTATTTTAAGGGAATTACTATTATTACCCCAAATGATATCATACACACATTTAGCTATTTAAGTATATCTTCCTGTCATTTACCTGTACAGTTTGTGTAAACATGCAAGTATTCACTTATCTGTAAATATAACTGTATACTTAACTGTACAGCTAATTTAACCATGCAAAATTTTCACTTACCTGTTCATTTACCCAGTCTGTCTATTAAGTAAACTATTATTACCCTCGCTCATATCATACGCATTTTTTGCTATTGAAGTATTTCTCTGCCATCGACCTGTATAGTATAGTTAACCATCCAACATCCACCAATGTATAGTGTACATATTCAGCCAACCACCCATACTATGCAATGTCTTTTTATAGCTTTTTTTGCACTCCAGATATCTTGTATTTCTATACTTTTTCATACTGCCGCTCTATGTATCATGTACCGTGTATCTGTCTTTTGTGTACTTTCGTTGTGGCATTTTGCACCTGCCCTGTGTTTTGTTGTAGCTGCTTGACAATGAAATTTCCCCCCCGGGGGATCAATAAAGTACCTATCTATCTATATATTAGAAAAAATATTTTTTAAAAAATAAATTGATGTATGATACTTTGGCAATATGTACATTGTTGCGTCATGCCAATAAAGTGAATTGAATTGAAACAGAGAGAAACAGAGAGAAACAGAGAGAGAAACGTTTTTTACTTTTAAATGCCCAGGGTTTATTTTACAGATCACAAGAAAAAAATGTCACCAGGGCAATTTTACAACAATCCTTTCCCTAATTATTATAATTTTTTTATCCTTATTATTTTTTATAAACCACATCAGATATAAAAAAAAAAAATAATAATTGTTCAATGTTCAAAAACACAAAATTAAACTATTCAGAAAAAAAAAGTCATTCCCACAACAAAACCAATACAACATCACAAAAACCTTCCTCACAACACCATCTGTTTTTGAAAAAGTAAACAAAAAAATTTTAACTTACAAAAAGCATAATCCACTTTTACTGTTATTTTTAACAGGGCTTTAAAAAAAACCTACTAGGCTAACGTCTGACCCCTCTATCTTAAATGTGGGTGTTTTCTACAGTTGAAGTCAGAAGTTTACATACACCTTAGACAAATACATTTAAACTCAGTTTTTCACAATTCCTGACATTTAGGTCAGTTAGGATCGCCACTTTTTTTTAAGAATGTGAAATGTCAGAATAATAGTAGAGAGAATGATTTATTTCAGCTTTTCTTTCACCACATTCCCAGTGGGTCAGAAGTTTACTTAAACTCAATTAGTATTTGGTAGCATGGCCTTTAAATTGTTTAACTTGGGTCAAATGTTTTGGGTAGCCTTCCACAAGCTTCCCACAATATTATAAGTGAAATAATCTGTCTGTAAACAATTGTTGGAAGAATTACTTGTGTCATGCACAAAGTAGATGTCCTAACAGACTTGACAAAACTATAGTTTGTTAACATGAAATCTGTGGAGTGGTTGAACAATGAGTTTTAATGACTTCAACCTAAGTGGATGTAAACTTCTGATTTCAACTGTATGTAAAGAACTTTGATTCACAACCCTGGAACGCATTGAAGATGTGGTTGAAGATGTGGTTGAAGATGTGGTTGAAGATGTGGTTGGTTCAAGTAGGGTCACTTTGTCACTAGAATTTTAGGGTGGCAGGTATCGTAGCGGTTAGAGCTTTGGGCCAGTAACCGAATGGTTGCTGGATTGAATCCCAGAGCAGGCAAGGTGAAAACCTGTCGACGTGTTCTTGATCAAGGCACTTAACCCTAATGTGTTCCATGGTCTGACCCTGTAGGAAGGCCCTAACCCTAATTTGCTCCAGGGGCTGACCCTGTAGGTAGGCCGTCATTGTACATAAGAATTAGTTCTTAACTGACTTGCCTAGTTAAATAAAGGTTAAACAATATATATTTTTAAATAATGTACTCATATTCTATCAACATAATGTTATCAAATCAAAACCAATGTTTATTTGGCATATGCACAGGCTATGGTGGGGTGTATACAGGCTATGGTGGGGTGTATACAGGCTATGGTGGGGTGTATACAGGCTATGGTGGGGTGTATACAGGCTATGGTGGGGTGTATACAGGCTATGGTGGGGTGTATACAGGCTATGGTGGGGTGTATACAGGCTATGGTGGGGTGTATACAGGCTATGGTGGGGTGTATGTATGTTTTCCCAGTGTCAACCTATAATCTACAGGCTAGCTTGGACCTGTTGGATGGAGGAAACTAAGTCAGCCAAAGATGACCAACATCCGAACCCTTCAGCTGCACAGCATTGTGTCAATGTAAGGGGTGATATGTAAGGGGTGATATGTAAGGGGTGATATGTAAGGGGTGATATGTAAGGGACGATATGTAAGGGACGATATGTAAGGGACGATATGTAAGGGATGATAATTATGTTCCTTAAAGTCAGCTAGCTAATAGAGACTTCAACATTTCCTGAGTACAGTAGATTCAGATCTCCTGCCTCTGCTGTCTGTCTCTGTTCTCCCTGGGCTCTCTGTCTGCCTCTGTTCTCCCTGGGCTCTCTGTCTGCCTCTGTTCTCCCTGGGCTCTCTGTCTGCCTCTGTTCTCCCTGGGCTCTCTGTCTGTCTCTGTTCTCCCTGGGCTCTCTGTCTGCCTCTGTTCTCCCTGGGCTCTCTGTCTGTCTCTGTTCTCCCTGGGCTCTCTGTCTGTCTCTGTTCTCCCTGGGCTCTCTGTCTGTCTCTGTTCTCTCGGTCTGTCTCTGTTCTCCCTGGGCTCTCTGTCTGTCTCTGTTCTCTCTGTCTGTCTCTTCTCCCTGGGCCTGGTGCAAGGGTACAGGGATGCTAGAACAGGTCAGAACATGCAGGGTTCTACAGTGTGACAATTATACTCGCATATGGGCCTAAATATTTCGCTATGCCACCTGGAATTTTGTGCCCCTAAAAGATGAATGATTGCTTTATTACCTCAAATATTTCTAAATTTCTTTCTGTTTGCGACTACGGTCAGTGCTGTGTGTGTGTGTGTGTGGAGAGCTCCTCAGTATTTTTAGAGAGCAGATATTTATAGTTACCATAACTCTCCTGGGAAGAGAGAGAGAGTGAAAGAGAGAGAAGGAGGGGAGAGAGAGTGAAAGAGAGAGAAGGAGGGGAGAGAGAGAGAGAGAGAGAAGGAGGGGAGAGAGAGAAAGAGAGAGAAGGAGGGGAGAGAGAGAGAGAGAGAGAGAGAGAGAGAGAGAGAGAGAGAGAGAGAGAGAGAAGGAGGGGAAAGAGAAGGAGGGGAGAGAGAAGGAGGGGAGAGAGAGAAGGAGGGGAGAGAGAGAGGAAGGAGAGAGAGGAAGGAGAGAGAGAGAGGAAGGAGAGAGAGAGAGAGAGAGAGAGAGAGAGAGAGAGAGAGAGAGAGAGAGAGGAAGGAGAGAGAGAGAGAGAGGAAGGAGAGAGAGAGAGAGAGAGGAAGGAGAGAGAGAGAGAGAGAGGAAGGAGATAGAGAGAGAGAGAGAGAGGAAGGAGAGAGAGAAAGGAGAGAGAGAAAGGAGAGAGAGAGAGAAAGGAGAGAGAGAGAGAGAGAGAGAGAAAGGAGAGAGAGAGAGAGAGAGAGAGAAAGGAGAGAGAGAGAGAGAGAGAGAGAGAGAGAGAGAGAGAGAGAGAGAGAGAGAGAGAGAGAGAGAGAGAGAGAGAGAGAGAGGAGAGAGAGAGAGAGAAAGGAGAGAGAGAGAAAGGAGAGAGAGAGAGAAGGAGAGGACAGAGGCAGCAGGGTAAGATCCAGCCCCAGCTCTAAGTGGGAGAGACAGGATCTGTGTCCCAAATGGAACCCTATTCACTAAAAGTACATTTAAGTCATTTAGCAGACGCTCTTGCGCTTAACCGCTAGGCTAAGTAGCCTTGTCCGAACCAGAACGGCCCATAAAGGCAGGAGTCCATCTCCTGTTTCTGTAGGGAACCAGAACGGCCCATAAAGGCAGGAGTCCATCTCCTGTTTCTGTAGGGAACCAGAACGGCCCATAAAGGCAGGAGTCCATCTCCTGTTTCTGTAGGGAACCAGAACGGCCCATAAGGCAGGAGTCCATCTCCTGTTTCTGTAGGGAACCAGAACGGCCCATAAGGCAGGAGTCCATCTCCTGTTTCTGTAGGGAACCAGAACGGCCCATAAGGCAGGAGTCCATCTCCTGTTTCTGTAGGGAACCAGAACGGCCCATAAGGCAGGAGTCCATCTCCTGTTTCTGTAGGGAACCAGAACGGCCCATAAGGCAGGAGTCCATCTCCTGTTTCTGTAGGGAACCAGAACGGCCCATAAGGCAGGAGTCCATCTCCTGTTTCTGTAGGGAACCAGAACGGCCCATAAGGCAGGAGTCCATCTCCTGTTTCTGTAGAGTGGCAGCTTGATGTAGAAGTACACACTAGTCTATCATAGGGCTCTGGTGAAAAGTAGTGTACTATGGAGTGAATAGGTGCCATTTGGGATCCAGGGAGGGAGACCCAGGGAGGGAGACCCAGGGAGGGAGACCCAGGGAGGGAGACCCAGGGAGGGAGACCCAGGGAGGGAGACCCAGGGAGGGCACACAGAGCAGCTTTGTAAAGGCAGGGGTCCGGCCCGGCCTAGGCAGCTAAAGAACACTAAGGCCTGAGTGTTTAATTGGGACGAATAGAGCAGTACCAGGCCCGCCCACACAGTCCAGCCTTTATGACAACTGCATTTGAGCATCCCATTGTATACTACATCATCCCATTAAATATACTACATCCTCCCATTGTATACTACATCATCCCATTAAATATACTACATCCTCCCATTGTATACTACATCATCCCATTAAATATACTACATCCTCCCATTGTATACTACATCATCCCATTAAATATACTACATCCTCCCATTGTATACTACATCATCCCATTAAATATACTACATCCTCCCATTGTATACTACATCATCCCATTAAATATACTACATCCTCCCATTGTATACTACATCCTCCCATTGTGTACAACATCCTCCCATTGTATACTACATCATCCCATTAAATATACTACATCCTCCCATTGTATACTACATCATCCCATTAAATATACTACATCCTCCCATTGTATACTACATCATCCCATTAAATATACTACATCCTCCCATTGTATACTACATCATCATCCCATTAAATATACTACATCCTCCCATTGTATACTACATCATCCCATTAAATATACTACATCCTCCCATTGTATACTACATCCTCCCATTGTATACTACATCATCCCATTAAATATACTACATCCTCCCATTGTATACTACATCATCCCATTAAATATACTACATCATCCCATTAAATATACTACATCCTCCCATTGTATACTACATCCTCCCATTGTGTACAACATCCTCCCATTGTATACTACATCATCCCATTAAATATACTACATCCTCCCATTGTATACTACATCATCCCATTAAATATACTACATCCTCCCATTGTATACTACATCATCCCATTAAATATACTACATCCTCCCATTGTATACTACATCATCCCATTAAATATACTACATCATCCCATTAAATATACTACATCCTCCCATTGTATACTACATCATCCCATTAAATATACTACATCCTCCCATTGTATACTACATCATCCCATTAAATATACTAGATCCTCCCATTGTATACTACATCATCCCATTAAATATACTACATCCTCCCATTGTATACTACATCATCCCATTAAATATACTACATCATCCCATTAAATATACTACATCCTCCCATTGTGTACAACATCATCCCATTAAATATACTACATCATCCCATTAAATATACTACATCCTCCCATTGTATACTACATCATCCCATTAAATATACTAGATCCTCCCATTGTATACTACATCATCCCATTAAATATACTACATCCTCCCATTGTATACTACATCATCCCATTAAATATACTACATCCTCCCATTGTGTACTACATCATCCCATTAAATATACTACATCCTCCCATTGTATACTACATCATCCCATTAAATATACTAGATCCTCCCATTGTATACTACATCATCCCATTAAATATACTACATCCTCCCATTGTATACTACATCATCCCATTAAATATACTACATCCTCCCATTGTGTACTACATCATCCCATGAAATATACTACATCCTCCCATTGTATACTACATCATCCCATTAAATATACTACATCCTCCCATTGTATACTACATCATCCCATTAAATATACTACATCCTCCCATTGTGTACAACATCATCCCATTAAATATACTACATCCTCCCATTGTATACTACATCATCCCATTAAATATACTACATCCTCCCATTGTATACTACATCATCCCATTAAATATACTACATCCTCCCATTGTGTACTACATCATCCCATTAAATATACTACATCCTCCCATTGTGTACAACATCATCCCATTAAATATACTACATCCTCCCATTAAATATACTACATCCTCCCATTAAATATACTACATTATCCCATTGTATACTACATCATCCCATTAAATATACTACATCCTCCCATTGTATACTACATCATCCCATTAAATATACTACATCCTCCCATTGTGTACTACATCATCCCATTAAATATACTACATCCTCCCATTGTGTACAACATCATCCCATTAAATATACTACATCATCCCATTAAATATACTACATCCTCCCATTGTGTACAACATCATCCCATTAAATATACTACATCCTCCCATTGTATACTACATCATCCCATTAAATATACTACATCCTCCCATTGTATACTACATCATCCCATTAAATATACTACATCCTCCCATTGTGTACTACATCATCCCATTAAATATACTACATCCTCCCATTGTGTACAACATCATCCCATTAAATATACTACATCATCCCATTAAATATACTACATCCTCCCATTGTGTACAACATCATCCCATTAAATATACTACATCCTCCCATTGTGTACAACATCATCCCATTAAATATACTACATCCTCCCATTAAATATACTACATCCTCCCATTAAATATACTACATTATCCCATTGTATACTACATCATCCCATTAAATATACTACATCGTCCCATTGTATACTACATCATCCCATTAAATATACTACATCATCCCATTAAATATACTACATCATCCCATTGTGTACTAAATCCTCCCATTGTATACTACATCATCCCATTGTGTACTACATCATCCCATTAAATATACTACATCATCCCATTAAATATACTACAGCATCCCATTGTGTACTACATCCTCCCATGAAATATACTACATCCTCCCATGATATATACTACATCATCCAATTAAATATACTAGATCCTCCCATTGTATACTACATCATCCCATTAAATATACTACATCCTCCCATTGTATACTACATCATCCCATTAAATATACTACATCCTCCCATTGTGTACTACATCATCCCATTAAATATACTACATCCTCCCATTGTATACTACATCATCCCATTAAATATACTACATCCTCCCATTGTATACTACATCATCCCATTAAATATACTACAAAATCCCATTGTGTACTACATCATCCCATAAAAAATACTACATCCTCCCATTAAATATACTACATCCTCCCATTAAATATAATACATCCTCCCATTAAATATACTACATCATCCCATTGTGTGCTACATAATTCCATTAAATATACTACATCCTCCATTGTGTACTACATCCTCCCATTGTGTACTACATCATCCCATTAAAAATACTACATCCTCCCATTAAATATACTACATCCTCCCATTAAATATAATACATCCTCCCATTGTGTGCTACATAATTCCATTAAATATACTACATCCTCCATTGTGTACTACATCCTCCCATTGTGTACTACATCCTCCCATTGTGTACTACATCCTCCCATTGTGTACTACATCCTCCCATTGTATACTACATCCTCCCATTGTATACTACATCCTCCCATTGTGTACTACATCATCCAATTAAATATACTACATCATCCCATTGCATACTACATCATCCCATTGTGTACTACATCATCCCATTAAATATACTACATCCCATTGTGTACTACATCATCCCATTAAATATACTACATTATCCCATTGTTTACTACATCATCCCATTAAATATACTACATTATCCCATTATATACTACATCATCCCATTATATACACACTACATCCTCCCATTGTGTACTACATCCTCCCATTGTATACTACATCCTCCCATTGTATACTACATCCTCCCATTGTGTACTACATCATCCAATTAAATATACTACATCATCCCATTGCATACTACATCCTCCCATTGTGTACTACATCATCCCATTAAATATACTACATCCCATTGTGTACTACATCATCCCATTAAATATACTACATTATCCCATTGTTTACTACATCATCCCATTAAATATACTACATCATCCCATTGTGTACTACATTCTCCCATTAAATATACTAAAACATCCCATTGTGTACTACATTATCCCATTATATACTACATCATCCCATTATATACACACTACATCCTCCCATTGTGTACTACATCCTCCCATTGTGTACTGCATCCTCCCAATGTGTACTGCATCCTCCCAATGTGTACTGCATCCTCCCATTAAATATACTACATTATCCCATTGTATACTACCTCCTCCCATTAAATATACTACATCATCCCATTAAATATACTACATTATCCCATTGTATACTACATCATCCCATTAAATATACTACATCATCCCATTGTGTACTACATAATCCCATTAAATATACTACATCATCCCATTGTGTACTACATTATCCCATTGTATACTACATCATCCCATTGTATACTACATCCTCCCATTGTATACTACATCCTCCCATTGTGTACTACATCCTCCCATTAGTATGATATCACGTGATTTGTTAAGAATCCAATTTGGGAAATAAAGTGCTTTCAGTGAGTATTCATAAATACCCTTTAACCTTTCCACCATGTTGGTTTTACAAAGTGGGATTCAAATAGATGTAATTGTTTGTTGTCAACAATCTATACAATACTAACATTTGTAGAACATTTTTTAACACTAATAATCTTTATTAGATAAGTATTCAACCGCCTGAGTCAATACATGTTAGAATCCCCTTTGGCAGCGATTACAGCTGAGTGTTTCTGGGTAAATCTCTAAGCGCTTCCCACACCTGGACTGTACAATATTGGTTCTATTCAAAATTCTTCAAGCTCTGTCAAGTTGGTTGTTGATCGTTGCTAGACAACCATTTTCAGGTCTTGTCATAGATGTTCAAGCAGATTTAAGTGTAACTCAGGAACATTCAGTGTTCTTGGTAAGAAACTCCAGTGTAGATTCTTGTGTTTTAAGTTATTGTCCTGCTGAAAGGTGATACTCAGTAATGTGTTGTATTGGATTTGCCCCAAACATAACACTTTGTATTCAGGACAAAAAGTTAATTGCTTTGCCAATTTTTTTGCAGGATTACATTAGTGCCTTTTTGCAAACAGATGCATGTTTTGGATTATTGTTTATTCTGTACAGGCTCCTTCTTTTCACTCTGTCATTGGTGGGGCTAGCTTAGCACTTAGCAACCACTTACCTGCTTCCTCTACTACTCAAATCTGGTGTTTGGACATTCGCATCAAAAGTTACAGCAGTTTAAGTGACCGCATCAACAACATTTTGTAAAACTTTGGCAAAACAACTTCCGTTTTGAGCCCTACCGCAACAAGTTAGACAAATAGTTAGAACGTATGGGATATTAGTCTTCTTCTCTGCTATTCATATCTGTTAGCGGAATTAAAATATTCAATACGGAACTTACGGTACAGCTGTTTTTGTAACAAAATTACCACGTGTTTTTCAAACCTTCCCAAACAGCTGCCGTTTTGACCACTTTGGAGAACAATGTTCAAGGTATGAAATGTTTTTCAAATATGCAATCAGATTCAGAATCAGGGAAACCAGTCCGTAACTAGAGCTGTTTTCGTTACCCATCGCCTGTCCTTCAAGCCTCTGTAAATCATGTCAGAAGTGAGTAGATTCACTACTTTCCAAACAACCCAAGTTAGACAAAAATATAGCAGTTTTATGAACCCATCGCTGGATCTCTTCTAACAACAGCTATGTGTCATTACTGAGACTCCAAAACGGAACCGTTGCTAGGATACTCACTGACTGATTCTGAGGGTTAAAGAATGATGAGGAGAGAGAAGAGGGTGGTTACAACTACACAACTACACACCTCAACAACACACCTCAACAACACACCTACACACCTCAACAACACACCTCAACCACACAACTACACACCTCAACCACACAACTACACACCTCAACCACACAACTACACACCTCAACCACACAACTACACACCTCAACACACCTCAACCACACAACTACACACCTCAACCACACAACTACACACCTCAACCACACAACTACACACCTCAACCACACAACTACACACCTCAACCACACAACTACACACCTCAACCACACACCTCAACACCTCAACCACACACCTCAACACCTCAACCACACAACTACACATCTCAACTACACAACTACACAACTACACACCTCAACAACACAACTACACACCTCAACCACACAACTACACACCTCAACCACACACCTCAACACCTCAACCACACACCTCAACACCCCAACCACACAACTACACATCTCAACTACACAACTACACAACTACACACCTCAACAACACAACTACACACCTCAACCACACAACTACACACCTCAACCACACAACTACACACCTCAACCACACAACTACACACCTCAACCACACAACTACACAACTACACACCTCAACTACACAACTCAACCACAGAACTACACACCTCAACCGCACAACTACACAACTACACAACTACACACCTCAACCACACACCTACACACCTCAACCACACACCTACACAACTACACATCTCAACCACACAACTACACACCTCAACCACACACCTACACACCTCAACCACACACCTACACACCTCAACCACACACCTACACACCTCAACCACACACCTACACACCTCAACCACACACCTACACACCTCAACTACACACCTACACACCTCAACTACACACCTACACACCTCAACTACACAACTACACACCTCAACTACACAACTACACAACTCAACTACACAACTCAACTACACAACTACACACCTCAACTACACAACTACACACATCAACCACACAACTACACATCTCAACCACACAACTACACACCTCAACACCTCAACCACACAACTAAACACCTCAACCACACACCTACACACCTCAACCACACACCTACACACCTCAACCACACACCTACACACCTCAACCACACAACCACACACCTCAACCACACAACCACACACCTCAACCACACACCCACACACCTCAACCACACACCCACACACCTCAACCACACACCCACACACCTCAACCACACACCTACACACCTCAACCACACACCTACACACCTCAACCACACACCTACACACCTCAACCACACAACTACACACCTCAACCACACAACTACACACCTCAACCACACACCTACACACCTCAACCACACACCTACACACCTCAACCACACACCTACACACCTCAACCACACACCTACACACCTCAACCACACACCTACACACCTCAACCACACACCTACACACCTCAACCACACACCTACATACCTCAACTACACACGTCAACCACACAACTACACACGTCAACCACACACCTACACACCTCAACCACACACCTACACACCTCAACCACACACCTACACACCTCAACCACACACCTACACACCTCAACACCTCAACCACACACCTACACACCTCAACCACACAACTAAACCACACAACTACATACCTCAACCACACACCTCAACCACACAACTAAACACCTCAACCACACACCTCAACCACACAACTAAACACCTCAACCACACACCTCAACCACACAACTAAACACCACAACTACACACCTCAACCACACACGTCAACCACACAACTACACACCTCAACCACACAACTACATACCTCAACCACACAACTACACACCTCAACCACACAACTACATACCTCAACCACACAACTACATACCTCAACCACACAACTACACACCTCAACCACACAACTACACACCTCAACCACACAACTACACACCTCAACCACACAACTAAACCACACAACTAAACACCTCAACCACACAACTACATACCTCAACCACACAACTACAAACCTCAACCACATAACTTCTGACCGCAACCACACAACTACATACCTCAACCACATACCACATCTAGGGACCCCAACCGTACAATTACTGACCACAACCACACAACTTCTGACCATACATCTAACTACTGACCTTATCCACACTACTTATGACCACAACCACACAATTATATACCTCAACCACAAAACTTCTGACCATATCCACACAGCTTATGACCACATAACTACTGAACCACATAACTACTGAACCACAATTTCTGACCAAATCTACTGACTTTCCATGAGAATTAAAAATGTCATTTTTACACTTCTTTCACTACCACAATTTTTTTTTTTAAAGAGCACTAGCTAGCTCCACAACTTTACTTGTAAAGTTACCATCTGGTTTATGTTAGTATTGTGGAGTAACTACTATGTTGTTGATCCATCCTCAGTTAGGTTAGTATTGTGGAGTTACTACCATGTTGTTGATCCATCCTCAGTTAGGTTAGTATTGTGGAGTTACTACCATGTTGTTGATCCATCCTCAGTTAGGTTAGTATTGTGGAGTAACTACTATGTTGTTAATCCATCCTCAGTTAGGTTAGTATTGTGGAGTTACTACCATGTTGTTGATCCATCCTCAGTTAGGTTAGTATTGTGGAGTAACTACTATGTTGTTGATCCATCCTCAGTTAGGTTAGTATTGTGGAGTTACTACCATGTTGTTGATCCATCCTCAGTTAGGTTAGTATTGTGGAGTTACTACAAGCAACTGAAGCCTTAGACGTAGCAACTGAACCCTTAGACGTAGAAACTGAAGCCTTAGACGTAGAAACTGAAGCCTTAGACGTAGAAACTGAAGCCTTAGACGTAGAAACTGAAGCCTTAGACGTAGAAACTGAAGCCTTAGACGTAGAAACTGAAGACATAGACGTAGAAACTGAAGACATAGAAACTGCACGTTATGCCCTTATTCAGATGCAATTTATGATGTTTTTTTTACACATTAGTTATACAAAGTAAACAACATCCTCAAATTCGTCTGACAACAAAATACTTGGGAGTGACGAGATAACTACTGGAGGGACGAGATAACTACTGGAGGCGACGAGATAACTACTGGAGGGACGAGATAACTACTGGAGGGACGAGATAACTACTGGAGGGACGAGATAACTACTGGAGGGACGAGATAACTACTGGAGGGACGAGATAACTACTGGAGGGACGAGATAACTACTGGAGGGACACCGATGATGTTGTCAAACTGTATTTAATTGAGCCTAAGTATTCGGACGAAGAATTGAGGCAATTGGGGCAGTGCATTATCATGCTGAAACGACAATGGGACTCAGATTCTCACAGTATCTCTGTGCATTCAACTTGCCATCAATAAAATGCAATTGTGTTTGTTGTCTGTAGTTTATGCCTACCCAGACCATAACCCCACCATGGGACACTCTGTTCACAACGTTGACATCAGCAAACCACTCGCCCACACAACGCCATACGCAGTCTGCCATCTGCCCGGTACAGTTGAAACCAGGTTTAATCCGTGAAGAGCACACTTCTCCAGTGTGCCAGTGGCCATCGAAGGTGAGCATTTGCCCACTGAAGTCGGTTACGACCCTGGTGAGGATGACGAGCACACAGATGAGCTTTCCTGAGACGGTTTCTGACAGTTTGGGTGGCTGGTCTCAGACGATCCTGCAGGTGAAGAAGCCGGATGTGGAGGTCCTTGTCTGGTGTAGTTAAAACGTGGTCTGCAGTTGTGAGGCCAGTTGGACGTACTCCCAAATTCTCTAAAACAACGTTGGAGGCGGCTTATGGTAGAGAAATTAACATTCAATTATCTGGCAACAGCTTTAGTGGACATTCCTGTAGTCAGCATGATAATTGCACACTCCGTCAAAACTTGGGACATCTGTGGCATTGTGTTGTGAGACAAAACTGCACATTTTAGAGTGGCCATTTAATGTCCTCAGCACAAGGTGCACCTGTGTAATGATCATGCTGTTTAATCAGGTTATTGATATGCCACACCTGTCAGGTGGATGGATTATCTTGGCAAAGGAGAAATGCTCACTAACAGGGATGGAAACAAATGGTGCACAACATTTGAGAGAAATCAGCTTTTTGTGTGTAATGAACATTTCTGGGATCTTTTATTTCAGATCATAAAACATGGGACCAACACTTTACATGTTGTTTATATCTGTGAGTAACTCTATGGTCTGTTATCACTCATTCACTCAGCACTTATTCATTCAGGTCTGTATATACATATTCATGTACAGTTGTTATATCATATCACGTGCAATATGACAAGTAATTCTTGGACCTGTACAGTTCATTTAACCATGCAAATATTCATTTACCTGTTCATTTAACGACTGTATATTAAGTAAACTATTATTACCCTCACGTATATCATACGCACTTTTAGCTATATACAGTGGGGCAAAAAAGCATTTAGTCAGCCACCAATTGTGCAAGTTCTCCCACTTAAAAAGATGAGAGAGGCCTGTAATTTTCATCATAGGTACACTTCAACTATGAGAGACAAAATGATGAGAAAAAAAAATCCAGAAATTCACATTATAGGATTTTTAATGAATTTATTTGCAAATTATGGTGGAAAATAAGTATTTGGTCACCTACAAACAAGCAAGATTTCTGGCTCTCACAGACCTGAGAGGCTCCTCTGTCCTCCACTCGTTACCTGTATTAATGGCACCTGTTTGAACTTGTTATCAGTATAAAAGACACCTGTCCACAACCTCAAACAGTCACACTCCAAACTCCACTATGGCCAAGACCAAAGAGCTGTCAAAGGACACCAGAAACAAAATTGTAGACCTGCACCAGGCTGGGAAGACTGAATCTGCAATAGGTAAGCAGCTTGGTGTGAAGAAATCAACTGTGGGAGCAATTATTAGGAAATGGAAGACATACAAGACCACTGATAATCTCCCTCGATCTGGGGCTCCACGCAAGATCTCACCCCGTGGGGTCAAAATGATCACAAGAACGGTGAGCAAAAATCCCAGAACCACACGGGGGGACCTAGTGAATGACCTGCAGAGAGCTGGGACCAAAGTAACAAAGGCTACCATCAGTAACACACTACGCCGCCAGGGACTCAAATCCTGCAGTGCCAGACGTGTCCCCCTGCTTAAGCCAGTACATGTCCAGGCCCGTCTGAAGTTTGCTAGAGAGCATTTGGATGATCCAGAAGAGGATTGGGAGAATGTCATATGGTCAGATGAAACCAAAATAGAACTTTTTGGTAAAAACTCAATTCGTCGTGTTTGGAGGAGAAAGAATGCTGAGTTGCATCCAAAGAACACCATACCTACTGTGAAGCATGGGGGTGGAAACATCATGCTTTGGGGCTGTTTTTCTGCAAAGGGACCAGGACGACTGATCCGTGTAAAGGAAAGAATGAATGGGGCCATGTATCGTGAGATTTTGAGTGAAAACCTCCTTCCATCAGCAAGGGCATTGAAGATGAAACGTGGCTGGGTCTTTCAGCATGACAATGATCCCAAACACACCACCCGGGCAACGAAGGAGTGGCTTCGTAAGAAGCATTTCAAGGTCCTGGAGTGGCCTAGCCAGTCTCCAGATCTCAACCCCATAGAACATCTTTGGAGGGAGTTGAAAGTCTGTGTTGCCCAGCGACAGCCCCGAAACATCACTGCTCTAGAGGAGATCTGCATGGAGGAATGGGCCAAAATACCAGCAACAGTGTGTGAAAACCTTGTGAAGACTTACAGAAAACGTTTGACCTCTGTCATTGCCAACAAAGGGTATATAACAAAGTATTGAGATAAACTTTTGTTATTGACCAAATACTTATTTTCCACCATCATTTGCAAATAAATTCATTAAAAATCCTACAATGTGAATGTCTGGATTTTTTTTTCTCATTTTGTCTCTCATAGTTGAAGTGTACCTATGATGAAAATTACAGGCCTCTCTCATCTTTTTAAGTGGGAGAACTTGCACAATTGGTGGCTGACTAAATACTTTTTTGCCCCACTGTAAGTATCGTTCTCTGCCATCGACCTGTATAGTATAGTTAACCATGCAAATATTTGTTTTTATATCAACTTGCAGTAATTGTATCATATTTTCACCTAACACTCTGTAACAATGTATAGTGTACATATTCAGCCATTCACTCATACTATGCAATGTCTTTTTATAGCTTTTTGCACTCCAGACTTGGAGTATTTTATACTTTTTCATACTGCCACACTATGTATCATGTATCTGTCTTTTGTGTATTTCGTTCTGGCATTTTGCACCTGCACTATGTTTTCCATAGCTGCATGATAAAGTAATTTCCCCAAGGGGATCAATAAACTATCAACTTTACCTGCGATATGCCTAACTATCAACTTTACCTGCGATATGCCTAACTATCAACTTTACCTGCGATATGCCTAACTATCAACTTTACCTGCGATATGCCTAACTATCAACTTTACCTGCGATATGCCTAACTATCAACTTTACCTGCGATATGCCTAACTATCAACTTTACCTGCGATATGCCTAACTATCAACTTTACCTGCGATATGCCTAACTATCAACTTTACCTGCGATATGCCTAACTATCAACTTTACCTGCAATATGCCTAACTATCAACTTTACCTGCAATATGCCTAACTATCAACTTTACCTGCGATATGCCTAACTATCAACTTTACCTGCAATATGCCTATATTCCTATTTCGGCCATACGCTTTCAATAAAACAACAAATATGTCCACATTTTAGATTTCTGAATTATGATTTCACTGACAACGGGGCAGAGTGAGACCTGCATCCAGCAACGTCACAAGTCACGTGACCCATTTTTGCAGTTGTTTCGGTACAGCACTACAGGGAGAGAGAGGGAGAGAGGGCAAACTAGTTTCAATATATGGCATCACTTGGGAGTTTCTGGATTTTGGGAAAACTTCTTTAAACTGTAAACACAATATCACAACACATTTATCCAATCTGGGAGGTAAACTCAATAACTGTATTTCAGATGGAATCAAGGCAGTAGAACGTACCAGAAGCCACTAAAATAGAACGTACCAGAAGCCACCAAAATAGAACGTACCAGAAGCCACCAAAATAGAACGTACCAGAAGCCACCAAAATAGAACGTACCAGAAGCCACTAAAATAGAACGTACCAGAAGCCACTAAAATAGAACGTACCAGAAGCCACTAAAATAGAACGTACCAGAAGCCACCAAAATAGAACGTACCAGAAGCCACCAAAATAGAACGTACCAGAAGCCACCAAAATAGAACGTACCAGAAGCCACCAAAATAGAACGTACCAGAAGCCACCAAAATAGAGCTTGTTTGGCAAAAAATCTTATCCCCTGGCCTGGCTGGCTACTCCATGTGCTTGTAGAAACAGGGCTCAGTTTGCTGGGAAGGTCAGGGGTTGTATCTCTTCCAACACATTCTCAACACAGTTTGGGAGCAGAGCCAAATAGACTAGAACAAGAAGGAGAGGTGAGGGAGACAGGAGAGGTGAGGGAGACAGGAGAGGAGAGGGAGACAGGA
Source organism: Thymallus thymallus (assembly GCA_023634145.1). NCBI lineage: Eukaryota > Metazoa > Chordata > Actinopteri > Salmoniformes > Salmonidae > Thymallus > Thymallus thymallus. The sequence continues at coordinate 33,660,907 of CM042379.1, read as the reverse complement.
GAGGAGAGGGAGACAGGAGAGGAGGAGAGGTGAGGGAGACAGGAGAGGGGGGGAGGAGAGGAGAGGGAGAGAGGAGAGGGAGAGAGGAGGAGAGGGAGACAGGAGAGGTGAGGGAGACAGGAGAGGTGAGGGAGACAGGAGAGGTGAGGGAGACAGTAGAGGTGAGGGAGACAGTAGAGGTGAGGGAGACAGTAGAGGAGGAGAGTGAGGGAGACAGGAGAGGTGAGGGAGACAGGAGAGGTGAGGGAGACAGTAGAGGTGAGGGAGACAGTAGAGGAGGAGAGTGAGGGAGACAGGAGAGGTGAGGGAGACAGGAGAGGTGAGGGAGACAGTAGAGGTGAGGGAGACAGTAGAGGAGGAGAGTGAGGGAGACAGGAGAGGTGAGGGAGACAGGAGAGGTGAGGGAGACAGTAGAGGAGGAGAGGTGAGGGAGACAGGAGAGGAGGAGAGGTGAGGGAGACAGGAGAGGGAGACAGGAGAGGTGAGGGAGACAGGAGAGGTGAGGGAGACAGGAGAGGTGAGGGAGACAGTAGAGGAGGAGAGGTGAGGGAGACAGGAGAGAAATTGTGAATGTGGCGTTTAAATGGAGCAGAACCATCATATAGGATGATGTGTAAAATTCTGGTAATTTCCCAAATTAGCAAGGTTTCCAGAGAACCCAGTTAGAAGTTTCCTAGAATCAGGAGGGACTAGAAAGAAAATACAGCATCGTCCAGCCAGGATTTCTGGAAAACTTGGGAAATGTTGAAGCCCTATACAGAACCATGGTGTGGGACAGTGTGAAGGACAGGCTAACCTAGGCTTCTCCTCTCCCATCTCCCTCACCTCTCCTCACTCCTCCCTCACCTCTCCTCACTCCTCCTATACAGAACCATGGAGTGGGATGGTGTGAAGCGCAGGCTAACCTAGGCTTCTCTGTGAAGTGAAGAAAATCCTGGATGGTATAACACCTTGACGGGATTAGGCTAGTTCTGTTTTTCAAATTATTGAATGGAGCCACATATATAGCCGATGTGGTTCTGTGTTCCTACAGTAAAACAAAGAGGCCAACCCTGGTAGGCCAATAAGTGTTTACATAGAGCAAGTCCCACTGACAACCCTGTTTAGTCCAGATGAAGGCCTTGCCTAGGCCTGGCCCATAGATTCAAATCTGTTGTTACAACTACACCCCCAGTCAAAAGTTTGGAATATGGAAAAGCATTCCAGGTGAAGCTGGTTGAGAGAATGCCAAGAGTGTGCAAAGCTGTCACCAAGGCAAAGGTGGCTACTTTGAAGAATCTCAAATATATTTTGATTTATTTAACACTTTTTTGGTTACTACATGATTCCATATGTGTTATGTCATAGTTTTGATGTCTTCACTATTATTCTACAATGTAAAAAATTGTGCAAATAAAGAAAAACCCTTGAATGAGTAATATTCCAACCTTTTGGCTGGGGGTGTTTCATCTACTCTGCCTCGTGCTGATGGAAACCTTCTCAATATCACATTATTCTTTTATAGCTTCACCTTGGCTGCTTGTAACTCATCCCAACGCCAGTCTCAGATCACCTGGCCAGATAAGCAACACTGTCAGCAGCAGCAGAACACCAAGTGTGCGTCCCAATAATCTTTCCGATCTCCTGAAGTGTACACTCGTTCACTAATTCCAACAAATCTAAAAGCATCGGGTTGGTCTTCCCACAAATCTAAAAGCATCGGATTGGTCTTCCCACAAATCTAAAAGCATCGGATTGGTCTTCCCACAAATCTAAAAGCAAAGGTTCCACCCTATTACTATACCAGTCAGTCATTTACTTTCAAATCTAATGTTTTATTTATTTTAAGTGCACACTGAGAGAAAAAAATTATTATTGGGACACAGCCCAAATCTGACCGTGCTTGGAGGGAGGGAAGCTCTGTAGTCATGCTACTAGTATCTACTTAACAGTACAAAACACTTGTTTACATGTTTATTCAAATCATCTCTCCTTCTCAATAACACCAGACACAGACAGGAGCTATGCGGCTACAACCAGTCTGTCGTCTGTTTTTACGTGTCCCAAATGACACTCTATTCCCTATATAGTGCACTGGCCACCCCTGGTTTCTCTGTAGGTTCCTTCCGTCTAATGGGTTCCACACACCAGTAAGATTGTCAAATGTTTGCTTGCCAAGAGTACTTAGCACCTCTAAACAGCCTCTTTTCTGCTCAAACTTTCGTCAGCCTTGTTAAAATACTCCACACCAGAAGGTGGCAGTAGTGTTGCATTCTTAAGTTTGTTTGGCAATGCTAGTCCCTCTGTATTTTCGAATGTAGGCATCAAATGTTAATTAACTAGCTAGCTGTGCTAATGTTGCTATTGTTGTAGAATGCCCATGTTGATACTTGCCAGATAGCCACAGCTAGATAACTAGCTAGCAAGAATATAAATAAATAATTAAATTCACTCTCCATAATTCCATTCTGCCAGTGCCAGCCCATCTTTTTGCAACATATTTTTTCATTTTTGTTGTCACTCCTGTTGGCTCTCCCACGTGGAGGTTCGTGCTCTCCAATTGGCTCAAAGTCAAGTTGTCGACCACTGAGGAGCATTGCAATTCTACCAGTAGAAACGGCAGGTTTGTCGGTACGCAGCAAATCAGTCTTTTGTTCTAGGAAGAGAAGGAACACCCTCCTACTATCATAAGTACCTACTGGCAGTCTACTGGCAGTCTACTGGCAGTCTACTGGCAGTCTACTGGCAGTCTACTGGCAGTCTACTGGCAGTCTACTGGCAGTCTACTGGCAGTCAGATTATCAGATTATATGTGTGTTTCAGGCCTAATGAGTGTTTCCTAGCCACTGTAATTCTGCATTGCTTGGCCGGTGTCATCCAGGAGGATGACAACTAGCATAAAGTAAAAGGCTTTTAGAAAATACATTTCATTGAATTGTATTGATCAGAGGAAAACTCTGGGCTAGCTATGCTATTCTGCCTGCTTGCTCTACAGCCCTCAAATACAATTCGGATCATGTTGCAGACTGTCTGGTAGGCTAAATATAGGTCTCTAGGTCTAAGACTGACTGAAAGACTGTGTTACAGGGCCACAGTGCAGCCGCCTGCTATGACATCAGATTTAACAATGTCTCCTTTTCAGGCTCAATACGGGAAACTGAGTGGTCAGTGTTCACGTCAAAGACTGGGACACACAAATGCACTCGACAAGCCACAGGATGTGTCCCAAATCACATCACATTTCCTATAGTGCAGTGCATTGACCAGGGCCCTATGTTATTACTACATATTACCTATATTACTAAAACATTACAACTGTATTAGCCGTGCCAGTCAACAGTGTGTATTTATTCCTTGTGTCACTATTTTTGCAATGTTGGAAAAGGACCTGTAAGCATTTCACTGTTAGTCTACACCTGTTCACATTTGTGATGGTCCTATACTGGTTAATACTGGTTAGTAAAACGCATGCATATTTCTAAACTCATATTGAAAGGAATTGTGGTAGCAAAGTATTGGTAAGAACATGAAGTGTGAAATCGCCAATCCCTGTCTGATGGGGGAAACTGCTGTGCACAAGTTTGGTCCAACGCAATGTTCACTATATAGTAGGTATATCTTCAAGACCTCAGTAAATCACTCTAGTCTAGAGGGCTTAATCATACTGAGAACCAGACATACCCAGTCTTCCAGATCATCATGCAGGTTCTACATGGAAATACTGTGCACTTTCTTCAACTTGACTACATAGTAACTGATTGTACATGTAGGCAGGCTGAGAGGACATGGTATACCCTAGAGTAGGCATGTAGACAGGCTGAGAGGACATGGTATACCCTAGAGTAGGCATGTAGACAGGCTGAGAGGACATGGTATACCCTAGAGTAGGCATGTAGGCAGGCTGAGAGGACATGGTATACCCTAGAGTAGGCATGTAGACAGGCTGAGAGGACATGGTATACCCTAGAGTAGGCATGTAGGCAGGCTGAGAGGACATGGTATACCCTAGAGTAGGCATGTAGACAGGCTGAGAGGACATGGTATACCCTAGAGTAGGCATGTAGACAGGCTGAGAGGACATGGTATACCCTAGAGTAGTCATGTAGGCAGGCTGAGAGGACATGGTATACCCTAGAGTAGGCATGTAGACAGGCTGAGAGGACATGGTATACCCTAGAGTAGGCATGTAGACAGGCTGAGAGGACATGGTATACCCTAGAGTAGGCATGTAGACAGACTGAGAGGACATGGTATACCCTAGAGTAGGCATGTAGACAGGCTGAGAGGACATGGTATACCCTAGAGTAGGCATGTAGACAGACTGAGAGGACATGGTATACCCTAGAGTAGTCATGTAGACAGACTGAGAGGACATGGTATACCCTAGAGTAGGCATGTAGACAGACTGAGAGGACATGGTATACCCTAGAGTAGGCATGTAGGCAGGCTGAGAGGACATGGTATACCCTAGAGTAGGCATGTAGGCAGGCTGAGAGGACATGGTATACCCTAGAGTAGGCATGTAGACAGGCTGAGAGGACATGGTATACCCTAGAGTAGTCATGTAGACAGGCTGAGAGGACATGGTATACCCTAGAGTAGGCATGTAGACAGGCTGAGAGGACATGGTATACCCTAGAGTAGGCATGTAGGCAGGCTGAGAGGACATGGTATACCCTAGAGTAGTCATGTAGACAGACTGAGAGGACATGGTATACCCTAGAGTAGGCATGTAGGCAGGCTGAGAGGACATGGTATACCCTAGAGTAGGCATGTAGACAGGCTGAGAGGACATGGTATACCCTAGAGTAGTCATGTAGACAGACTGAGAGGACATGGTATACCCTAGAGTAGTCATGCATGGAGCTGGACAAGTTACAGTTAGCTAGCTAGCTAAAAACAATCCCAGTAGGCTAGCTAACGTAGCTACTAAACTATAACTAACTACATTTCACAGCTGATAGTCACGTTGGGGCAAGTTAGCTGTAGAAATACATTTACCCGAAATACATAAATGAGTTATGTACCTAACGTCGGGTATTTGATGTGTTGACCAGCTAGCCACTATATTAGCATGTCCACGACGTTGTAGCTAACTGAGTAGCTAACGTCAGCTAGTTGTCTGTCTGGGAATGTAGGTCTCTAACGTCGACTGGTTCATTCAGTCATTCAACAATGAATCCATCGTCCATAAACAGAGATATTCCTACAGTTCGCTGTGTCTGGGAGAGTTACATTCATATATTATGCGACACGGGCCTGAAGTCAACCACAACGCTAACAGTTAGCATCGCCAAGGAACGCATCTGCACGCCAGTCCATCTGGTTCGTAACTAGCTGACTAACTGGTCGGGTTGTGGTGTTGCTTGGAATAGATCATGTCGAGATTTAACAAACGTGCCAAAATGACTGCTAGTAGTAATGCCATGCGGCCATGACATCGTTCAAGAGGACATGTCGTCTTCCTACCCCATTTCCTTGGTATCTGAGGAGGCCGATGTGGTGTCAGGAGTGACCGACATCCCCGAAGAGGCTGCCAGGGTCCTCCCGGGTGTAACAGCCTTTCAGCAGGGTCCTCCCGGGTGTAACAGCCTTTCAGCAGGGTCCTCCCGGGTGTAACAGCCTTTTAGCAGCAGGGTCCTCCCGGGTGTAACAGCCTTTCAGCAGGGTCCTCCCGGGTGTAACAGCCTTTCAGCAGGGTCCTCCCGGGTGTAACAGCCTTTCAGCAGGGTCCTCCCGGGTGTAACAGCCTTTCAGCAGGGTCCTCCCGGGTGTAACAGCCTTTCAGCAGGGTCCTCCCGGGTGTAACAGCCTTTCAGCAGGGTCCTCCCGGGTGTAACAGCAGTGCTGGTGCAGTTTCAGGGTGGTCGGGTCGGCAGCGGTGATGAACAATATGAGGTTTTCACGTTTGGTTCAAAACAGAGGACGCGTCCCCGAACAAACCGCAGATCATGACTCCAGTATCGGGCGCTGTGAAAGGGCAGGATTGCATTTGAGTCCATAGCATTCACACACACACATTTTACCAGCCACTGACTGACTGATGTGGCCACTCAGCACAGGCATCCGTAAAAAGCTGATCACCTACATTAAACGGATTGAGACACTCTGGTTATTGGTATTCCAATTATTCCAAGTTAAGCCCGGGAATTTGGGGAATTTTGCTTAAATTCATCAAAAAAGTTATCTTATAACAGTGAACCTTTTTTGTGGGATACACATAAGTCAATTCTAGGTCTTGTGGAATATTTTGGTTAAACTATCCCCAATTCAATGGAATTGCAACCCTCTGCATCTACAGTGCATTCTTCCATCACATGTACACTAATGAGATGCTATTGAGCCCACACTACTACACTGTCTGAGACAAGGACTACATGCTTTCTGGTAAGTTTTGAGTACAATACTGGGTGGGTGAATATCTTTTATATGACATACATGATGTTTTGTTAACTAGTAAATAGTAGCCTACAGCAAAGTGTGTTTAAATAATTTCTAACTTGTTAACAATTTCTGCTAGTTAGTTTTTGCTTCCATGTGGGTTTTAGCTTGCTTGAGCCTGCTAACTGAGGAGTGTTAATTCACCTGTTTCCATACATGTTTCATTTTAAAACATTTATCTTAAAAAAGGAGTTGTTTAATCTAACTGCTTAACTATTTATCTGTACATGGAATTGTATTATTTATTTTTTTTACTCATTTTTTCCTAATCTTTACTGGAAAACGCCACGGGCATCATCTGATGTGTGGAGACATTTCACTGCAGGTATTGTTGAAGGAAACGCTGTGTACATTTGTGTACAAATACTGAGCCAAATCATATGTGAAGAATGCAACCAAGATGCAGAATCATCTGGCCAAGTGCATAAAGTTCCCTCAGCGCTCACAACAAGCAACCTCTGACAAAAGTCCCTCTACTTCTATTGGAGGTGAAAATGATGAATCAGACACCTTATCAATAGCAACAGCTCATGGTCCTCCTGGAATCAGAAGGTTTTTTGACTCAATGGAGGAATGTAGTCAGAGAAATGTTGATGAATGTCTTGCTCGAGCTCTGTATGCAACTGGTTCACCTCTGATGCTCACAGGCATTGTGTATTGGAAGAGATTTCTGAATGTTGTTCACCCAGCATACACCCCTCCAACCAGACATGCTTTATCTACTCATTTGCTGGATGCGGAGTTCAACAGAGTTCAAGTGAAGGTCAAGCAAATCATAGAGAAAGCAGACTGTATTGCAATCATGTCTGATGGGTGGTTGAATGTTCGTAGGCAAGAAATAATTAACTACATCATCTCCACCCCTCAACCAGTATTCTACAAGAGCACAGACACAAGGGACAACAGACACACCTGTCTCTACATTACAGATTAGCTGAAGGCAGTCATCAATTACCTTGGACCACAGAAGGTATTTGCACTGGTGACAGACAATTCTGCGAACATGAAGGCTGCTTGGTCTAAAGTGGAGGAGTCCTACCCTCACATCACACCCATTGGCTGTGCTGCTCATGCATTGAATCTGCTCCTCAAGGACATCATGGCACTGAAAACAATGGATACACTCTACAAGAGAGCCAAGAAAATGGTTAGGTATGTGAAGGGTCAACAAGTTATAGCAGCAATCTACCTCACCAAGAAGAATAAGAGCACCACATTGAAGCTGTCCAGCAACACCCGTTGGGGTGGTGTTGTCATCATGTTTGACAGTCTCCTGGAGGGGAAGGAGTCTCTCCAAGAAATGGCCACATCACAGTCTGCTGATATGGACAGCCCCATCAAGAGGATCCTCCTGGATGATGTATTTTTTGAGAGAGTGGTAAGCAGCCTGAAACTCCTGAAACCTATAGCAGTAGCCATTGCACGGATTGAGCGAGACAATGTCATCCTGTCTGATGTTCAGACTCTGCTTGCAGATGTAAGAGAAGAAATCCGTACTGCCCTGCCCACTTCACTGTTGCTCCAAGCAGAGCATCCTGTCTGGTGCAGAGATCAACAAGGCCTGTGGTGTCATCACTACTGTGTCTCGCCACCTTGGCCTAGATGAGGGCAAGGTTCTTGGCAGTCTGGCGAAATACACTTCCAAGCAAGGGCTTTGGGATGGCAGTCGTGCCAACATTTCTCATCAGCCACCTGGTGGAAGGAACTTTGTGGATCTGAGGCCTTGTTTGGGAACACACACACCAAAGCAAGCAACAGGCTGACCAATACAAGGGTTGAAACATTGGTGGCCATCCGGGCAAATTGGAGGCTTTTGGAGCCTGACAACGAGCCATCCTCAACAAGGTTGGAAATTGACAGTGAAGATGAGGCCTCAGAGTATTAATATTAATTCCCATATATTTCTGTTAATTCCCATATATTCCCGTTAATTCCCACGGAAAAGTTTCCACCTCTGAATATTCCCCAAAATGTGCAACCCTAGTTATAACTATACATTATAATTGCTTTTGTTTTGTTGATTATGTTGTTGTTGTTGTTGTTGATGTTGTTGTTGTTGTTGTTAAGGAAGTTGCTGTTGTTGATGATGATGTTGTTGTTGTTGATGCTGTTGTTGTTGTTGTTGTTGTTGATGTTGTTGTTGTTGTTGTTGTTCCCATCGTAGTACTGTTTAGTTGTACTGTTTGTGTGTTGATGTTCATCTTAACGCTATCTGGTAAATTTACAGTACACTACTTTAGATGAGAAATAAGAGTCGGCGACTTGTTGAGTTAAAGGAGCAAACATCATCTTCCCACCTGAATGAATAGTGTCGTATCAGCAGCCTAGAAAATTCTAATTCAACAATTTAGATATGGTGCAACCACAGGAGGTTGGTGGCACCTTAATTGGGGAGGACAGGCTTGTGGTAATGGCTGGAGCAGAGTAAGTGGAACGGTATCAAATACATCAAACACATGGAAACCGTGGTTTCCATGTGTTTGATGTCATTCTATTCGCTTCATTCCAGCCGTTATTATGAGCCGTCCTCCCCTCAGCAGCCTCCTATGGGGGCAACTGATACACCCTTTGATTCAGGGTGACCCATAATGGCACAGAGTTTGGTAGTATCTATAACCTCCTTTTTTAGGTGAGGACAGAGGACTCCCTCTTGTGGTATACAATACAAAATAACCCTAACCCTATATAGTTAGATATCTTAACAAGGAATACATAGGATCAGAACCCTTAAAGAGGAATACATAGGATCAGAACCCTTAGAGGAATACATAGGATCAGAACCTTTAGAGGAATACATAGGATCAGAACCCTTACAGGAATACATAAGATCAGAACCCTTAGAGGAATACATAAGATCAGAACCCTTAGAGGAATACATAAGATCAGAACCCTAAAAGGAATACATAAGATCAGAACCCTAAAAGGAATACATAAGATCAGGGTAGGATAGAGGGGAGAGGGTAGGATAGAGGGGAGAGGGGAGGATAGAGGGGAGAGGGTAGGAGAGGGGAGGATAGAGGGGAGAGGGTAGGATAGAGGGGAGAGGGTAGGATAGAGGGGAGAGGGTAGGATAGAGGGGAGAGGGTAGCAGAGGGTAGGATAGAGGGGAGAGGGTAGGGGAGGGTAGGATAGAGGGGAGAGGGTAGGATAGAGGGGAGAGGGTAGCAGAGGGTAGGATAGAGGGGAGAGGGTAGGGGAGGGTAGGATAGAGGGGAGAGGGTAGGATAGAGGGGAGAGGGTAGGATAGAGGGGTGAGGGTAGCAGAGGGTAGGATAGAGGGGAGAGGGTAGGATAGAGGGGAGAGGGTAGGATAGAGGGGAGAGGGTAGCAGAGGGTAGGATAGAGGGGAGAGGGTAGGATAGAGGGGAGAGGGTAGCAGAGGGTAGGATAGAGGGGAGAGGGTAGGATAGAGGGGAGAGGGGAGGATAGAGGGGAGAGGGTAGCAGAGGGTAGGATAGAGGGGGGAGGGTAGGATAGAGGGGAGAGGGTAGCAGAGGGTAGGATAGAGGGGAGAGGGTAGGGGAGGGTAGGATAGAGGGGAGAGGGTATGTGAGGGTAGGATATTGGGGAGAGGGTAGGAGAGGGTAGGTGAGGGTAGGTGAGGGTAGGATAGAGGGGAGAGTGTGAGAGAGGGGGAGAGTGCGGGTACTTTTGCTAGCTAACTGTCCGCCTTGAGCTTTGTATGTATAAATGTGTAGCCTACCTCAGATGAGCGTGTACAGTAGCCTAGTTATTCGATTCTGCCAGAGGCACTGAGCCACAGTAACTCAATGAGATATGGCCTGTGATAGGATCCGTGAAGGAAGCCGACAACACCATTTCCTTTTACTGATTATTGTTTCACAGTGGAAATATGATGGACACTGATGAAGACATTTTGGATGCAGCTCTCAGTCCCTGGGTGTCAATTATCTAGTGGCGGTGTGTGTGTGTGTGCCAAGCGGACAAATGAGAGGAATAAGGTGAGAAGGTGAGAGAGGGAGAGATGGATGGATTGAGGGAAGTATGGAGGCACCAGAGAGACATGAAATAAAATGAGACCTAGGAGGATGGTCAAGAAAAGAAGTAGGAAACAGTGGGAAATGAGAGAGAGAAGGAGAGAAGGAGAGAGAGCTCCTGAGGTAGAGAGAGAGAAGGAGAGAAGGAGATAGAGATCCTGAGGTAGAAGGAGAGAAGGAGAGAAGGAGATAGAGATCCTGAGGTAGAGTGAGAGAAGGAGAGAAGGAGAGAGAGATCCTGAGGTAGAAGGAGAGAAGGAGAGAAGGAGAGGGGGGAGAAAAATATAAATCTGTGTTGTCATGGAAACTGGCAAGGATCTGAAGAGCAAAACAAGAATGTAAACTGGTTTACCCTCTGAGACTGGGACAGAACTGGTTTACCCTCTGAGACTGGGACAGAACTGGTTTACCCTCTGAGACTGGGACAGAACTGGTTTACCAGAATTTGAGAAATGGTGAATGGAGGTAAAGAGAGAAGAGGGAAGAGGAAGAAGAGCGAGATGAGGAGAGGAAATATAGTGAGAAGAAAGAGGGAGAGAGAGAGAGAGGGAGAGAGGGGGAGAGAGAGAGAGAGACTAAGAGGGAGAGAGAGAGAGGGGGAGAGAGAGAAAGAGAGAGAGAGAGAGACTAAGAGGGAGAGAGAGACAGAGAGAGAGAGAGAGACAGAGAGGGAGAGAGAGAGCGAGAGAGAGGGGGAGAGAGAGAAAGAGAGAGAGAGAGAGAGAGAGAGACTAAGAGGGAGAGAGAGACAGAGAGAGAGAGAGACTAAAAGGGAGAGAGAGAGACAGAGAGAGAGAGAGCGAGAGAGAGAGAGAGAGACTAAGAGAGAGAGAGAGACTAAGAGAGAGAGAGAGAGAGAGAGAGAGAGAGAGAGAGACTAAAAGGGAGAGAGAGAGACAGAGAGAGAGAGAGCGAGAGAGAGAGAGAGAGAGAGACTAAGAGAGAGAGAGAGACTAAGAGAGAGAGAGAGAGAGAGAAAGAGAGAGAGAGACTAAGAGAGAGAGAGAGAGTTCCGAGCAGAGCAGCAGCACAAAATATCAGCTCCTGATTTTTCTTTCATATTTATTGTTTTAAGATGAGATAAACTTTAAAAATTAAGTAACTTAATAGAAGTCAAGAATTTACAATTCTCCTGAGGATAAAATAACATTTATGATGGACTAACAGCTGGATCTAATGAAGAATACCTGCTACTCTACTACCCTGACCACTGGACAGCCGAGGGTCTAGCAGCTATCTAGCAGCTAGCCAGTGAGAACCTGTGAGAATCTGCGGGAAAATCTGCCCATCCCCCACCACCCGACAGAACACATCAGCATAGTAACAGCATAGCAACAGAAAAAAAACAAAAACAAAGTCCAATAAGGAGATGCCTCCCCTCCCCCTCCACACTGAGGCCATCCCTATAGACTATCCCCCAGCTACAAAAAATGAAAACACACGCAAACAGTACAAACAGAAACTTCTAAGAGAGAAACCAGAAACTCTGTTTGCAGATCTTTTTAAAAACGGCGACATTAGTAACCTCATCTTATTCACAGAACAGCCAACTGCATGGCATAGTGCAGTGAAAGACCACTACCCCTCAATCAAAAGAGAAGGAATTTGTAATGGGTGGAAAATAAAAATCAAAGACACAGAAGACACAGACACTGTCATGACCACTGTCAATGTCTACAAAAATGGAACCATTCTAGTGCAGGGAAACCTGAGTCAATTCCAGGCAGACTTTAACTTAATAAAAGAGAGAGCCCAGCTAGAAAAATCCAGTCTAGGAGAAGTCCTTTCCACCATGGATGAAACAGATAACACCCACCCCCCAGAGTACCTCACAGAACAAACCCCTAAAGAGAGTGATCCCCCTAACCCAGAACAGACAGAACCTTCTTTACACATTATTATCAACGACCTAATCAAGAAGTTTGCCCTAATGGAGGTAGAACAAGTGCTACTCAGAGAAAAGATGAACAAACAACAGCCTGAGACAGACATCTCACAGAGGAGGAACACAGAACAAGATGACTATGGCTCTACAGCACAACTAAGAAACATAGAACAAGAGAAAGAGAAACACACAAGAGAAATAAGGAAACTCACAGCAGAGGTAAGAGAGCTACAGAGAGACAGAGAGAACAGCAAGACAGAAGTGGACAAACTCAAACAGCAACTACAGAACAGAGAAAAATATTCCTTAAAAACCCAACTGCAGACCCACCTCCAGACCTGCCTGAGTACCAGAGAAGAACCCACCCCAACCAACCAGATCTGTATAGCTCAGCCAACATCTCCCCCCACCCCCCCACTGCACAACACCCCAACTCACAGCCCCCCTTCTACTCCTCCTCTGACACCTACCAGCCCATGTTCTACCTCACACACCCCAACTCCAATAACCACCAGCCCCCCTTCTAACCCACCCACCCCTTCCACATTAGCCCCAAAGTCTACCAACCTCCAGTCTACACCATCCAGACCAGAGCAGACTGACATCATCCTACTCATGGACTCCAATGGCAAATTTCTTCAGGAAAGTAAACTTTTCCCTCATCAACAAACTAAAAAGATGTGGTTCCCTACAACCCAAAGTGCAATGGAGCTCCTCAGCGAGACTCAGCTGGGATCACCAAGCCATATAATAATACACACTGGAACCAACGACCTGCATGCACAACAAGAGAGGGTAGCCACATCACTAAACAGGGTAATAGAAAAGGCCACCTCCACTTTCCCCAACACAAAGATAGTGATATCCACTCTTCTCCCGAGGACAGACTTCCACCCAGCCACTATCCAACGCATCAACGCCAGTCTTTCCAGAGATTGTGCCCTGAAACCAAATGTTCACTTGGCCCGCCATCCTACCCTAAACCTAGACTGCCTCTATGACCATGTACATCTTTACAAAGAGGTAGTTCCCACTTTCGCCAAAACATTGAAAGATGTGGCCCTGGGACGTCAGACCATTACATCCCACAGGACCAACAGACCAGCTCCTACACCACTCAGACCGACAAAACACCCCAACAGACCTAGAACCAAAGCCCCCCCACCGAGAGAAGAGTATCGCCAAACACACAACCTCCCACACCCATCCCAGCTGAAACCCCCTCCAACCTACTACGGATATGAACTTCACCCAGCCAAACCTGAAGCTCTCCTGCCCCCATCAACACACCGACTCATCCAACAAGAACCACACACAGACAGACGGACCTACGCAGAGACTGTAAAAGGAATAACAAACCCAACCCCTGTACAAACCAACATCCCCTCAAATTCCCCAACCTCAGCCCACCCATCCCAATCACTACAAGATGTATTACATCAGATGGTAAATCTTCTTTGCTCTCGTCTTATGAACCAGTGATGTAGATATGTATGTATGTGCATGCAAAAAAAAAAATATATATATATATATTGTATTTTGAAGGTATTCAAAGAACACCTTACTTTATTATTATTTTATTTTATTTTAATTTTATTTTTCTTGACAGTTAAAGAGTATTATATATGTTTAATTGAAATATTTTGAATGTATATCTCATCTTAAACACTGTAAATATCATCCCTAAAATATATGGATTTTAAGTCATTCACTATCTCATGTTGGAACATCCAAGGAATAAGATCTGCTTTTGGGCTTAAGAGCAGAGATATAGACTTTATAAGAGAAGTTATAGGTTCTGATGTTATTGTTCTACAGGAAACATGGAATAGAGGAGAAGGATCCACTGGTTGTCCATTAGGCTACAGGGAGATTATTATCCCATCCACTAAATTAAAAGGGCAGAGACTCAGGAGGAATGCTGATTTGGTTCAAAACAGAACTAACACACGCAATTGAAATAATAAAAATAGGAGAATTCTCTATTTGGCTAAAAATCTAAAAAGAGGCTACCTCCACAGAAAAAAATATATTCCTATGTGCTGCATATATTCCCCCTTCAGAATCTCCTTACTACAAGGAAGAAATCTTCTCCATCCTAGAAGAGGAGATCAGTAACTATCAGACTCAGGGAAACGTAATGATCTGTGGGGACCTTAATGCTAGAACTGGAGAAGATCAAGACACCTTAGACACACAGGGAGATCAACACATTAATACAAACATCAGCATTCCCCTCCCCTCATATCCTACCAGAAACATCAGCATTCCCCTCCCCTCATATCCTACCAGAAACATCAGCATTCCCCTCCCCTCATATCCTACCAGAAACATCAGCATTCCCCTCCCCTCATATCCTACCAGAAACATCAGCATTCCCCTCCCCTCATATCCTACCAGAAACATCAGCATTCCCCTCCCCTCATATCCTACCAGAAACATCAGCATTCCCCTCCCCTCATATCCTACCAGAAAGAACTTTGATAAAATTAAAAACAGGACTGGCAAAGAACTACTACAACTTTGTGGAACACTGGGTCTGTACATAGTTAATGGAAGACTCCGCGGAGACTCTTTTGGGCGCTATACGTACAGCTCACCTCTTGGTAGTAGTACTGTAGATTACATTATCACAGACCTTGATCCAATGTCTCTCAGCGCATTCACAGTCAGCCCACTCACACCAGTATCAGACCACAGCAAAATTACTATATATCTAAAAAGGGCAGAAACAAACCATAATGCAGAAAAGCCCTTTAAACTACACAAGACTAATCAGCCTTATAGATGGAATAATAATAGTCTAGAAAACTACCAAATGGCATTTGATAACGAACAAATTCAATCCCTATTGGACATTTTCTTGATCAACAAATATCCTCACGACAAAAATGGAGTAAATCTGTCTGTACAAAACATCAATGAAATATTTGACAAATTGGCATCTGACTTAAAAAAGATCCCCAAATACAGTAAAACAAATAGAAATAATAACAAATGGTTTGACCATGATTGCAAATCCATAAGGAAAAAACTAAGAATTCTATCCAACCAAAAACATTGAATGAAATGATTAAATACGCAAGTCATACATTTACCACAGCCATACTCAAACATTTTAATGAAGTCCTGAGTGTAGGCTATTTTCCAGACATCTGGAATCAAGGACTTATTACACCAATTTATAAAAATGGAGACAAATATGATCCCAACAATTATCGTGGCATTTGTGTCAACAGCAACTTGGGCAAACTTTTCTGTGCCATCATAAACAGCAGATTACTGAACTATCTTAACGAACACAATGTCCTGAACAAAAGCCAAACTGGATTCCTACCAAACAATGGAACATCAGACCACATTTACACCCTTCACACCCTCATTGACAAACATGTGAATCAAAATAAAACAAACATTTTCTCCTGTTTTGTAGATTTCCAGAAGGCATTTGACTCAATTTGGCATGAAGGAATACTACTAAAATTAATTGAAAGTGGTGTCGGTGGACTAACATATGATATAATTAAATCAATGTATAAAAATAACAAGTGCGCAGTCAAAATCGGAGAAAAACAAACAGACTACTTTACCCAGAGACGTGGAGTTAAACAAGGAAACAACTTAAGCTCAAGCCTGTTTAACATCTATATTAATGAACTGACAAAAATGCTTGAACAATCAACAGCTCCTGGACTGACCCTTAAAGATATCAAAATAAAATGTCTCCTATATGCAGATGATCTGGTACTACTATCACCAACAAAAGAAGGTCTACAACAACATCTAGATGTCCTACATCAATTCTGCCAGAACTGGGCGCTGACAGTAAACCTAGAAAAAACCAAAATTATGATATTCCAAAAAAGATCCAGATGCCAAGAAAACAAATACACCTTCCTATTAGGCTCCACACACCTAGAACACACCTACACATATTTAGGACTAAAAATAAGCTCCACAGGAAATTTCAACTTGGCTGTGAATGAACTGAGAGACAAGGCAAGAAGAGCTTTTTATGCCATTAAAAGAAACATCAAATTAGACATACCAATTAGGATCTGGCTCAAAATATTCAAATCAATAATTGAACCAATTGCATTATATGGCAGTGAAGTGTGGGGCCCACTTACCAAACAAGAATTTGAAAAATGGGACAAACATCCAATTGAAACCCTGCATGCGGAACTTTGTAAGAATATCCTCAGAGTCCAGAGAAAAACTACAAACAACGCATGCAGGGCAGAATTAGGCCAATTTCCCCTTTTAATTAATATCCAAAAACGAGCCACCACATTCTATAACCATTTAAAAATAAGCGACCCCAACTCTTACCACCACAAAGCCCTCCAATACCAAGAGGTGACCATAGAAAAGAGTCCCCTTAGTCAGCTGATCCTGAGACTAAACTCACAAACCAACAGTAACCCAACAAAGCCTCAGGACAGCACTCAGAAAATCTGGCCCAACCAAATTATCAAAAAACAAAAAGAAAATTACATGACCTATTGGAAAGACACCACAAAAAATCTAAGTAAACTTCAATGCTATTTGGCACTAAACAGACAGTACACAGTGGCAAACTACCTGACCACTGTGACTGATAGAAAACTGAGGAAAACATTGACTATGTACAGACTCAGTGAGCACAGCCTGGCTATAGAGACCGGTCGTCGCAGACAGATCTGGCAACCCAGAGATGCCAGGTTGTGTTTACTCTGCCCACAAAACGCAGTTGAAACGGAAACACACTTTCATCTAAAATGTGATAATTATGCAGACATACGGGCAACTTTCTTTCCCCAAATTCAAAAGAGAAATAAAGAATTTGAAACAGGAACAGATAATGAAAAATTACAATGCCTATTGGGTGAAAAGGTCCATTGTGCCATTTATGGTGCAAAATATGTTGCATTATGCCACACCCGTAGGGACAACCAGTTGACCCAACTGCAACCAAAAATACCATAAGGACAACCAGTTGACCCAACTACAACCAATAACCTCCCAACA
>CM042379.1:33626094-33636094 GCA_023634145.1 Thymallus thymallus | reverse complement strand
ACAAACACTACAGATACAGACACTACAGATACAAATACTACAAACAATACAGATACAAATACTACAGAAACTACAGATACAAATACTACAAACACTACAGATACAGACACTACAGATACAAATACTACAAACACTACAGATACAAATACTACAGAAACTACAGATACAAATACTACAAACACTACAGATACAAATACTACAGAAACTACAGATACAAATACTACAGATACAGATACAGACACTACAGATACACATACAGATACAGATAAAGATACTACAGATACAGATACAGATACAGACACTACAGATACAGAAACAGATACAGACACTACATATACAGATACATACACTACAGATACAGACACTATAGACACAGATACAGACACTACAGTTACAGATACAGATACAGACACTACAGATACAGATACAGACACTACAGATACAGATACAGACACTACAGTTACAGATACAGACACTACAGTTACAGATACAGATACAGATACCAGATACAGATACAGATACTACAGTTACAAATACAGATACAGATACAGATACTACAGTTACAGATACAGACACCACAGTTACAGATACAGATACAGATACAGACACTACAGATACAGATACAGATACAGATACAGATACAGACACTACAGATACAGATACAGATACAGACACAGATACAGATACAGACACTACAGATACAGTTACAGATACAGATACAGATACAGATACAGATACTACAGATACAGATACAGATACAGATACTACAGATACAGATACAGATACAGATACTACAGATACAGATACAGACACTACAGATACAGACACAGACACAGACAAAGACACAGATACTACAGATACAGACACAGATACAGATACAGACACATACACAGATACAGATAAAGATACAGACACTACAGATACAGATACAGACACTACAGATACAGATAAAGATACTACAGATACAGATACAGTTACAGATACAGGTACAGACACTACAGATACAGGTACAGACACTACAGATACAGATACAGACACTACAGATACAGGTACAGACACTACAGATACAGATACAGACACTACAGATACAGATACAGATACAGTTACAGATACAGATACAGTTACAGATACAGATACAGACACTACAGATACAGGTACAGACACTACAGATACAGATACAGATACAGTTACAGATACAGGTACAGACACTACAGATACAGGTACAGACACTACAGATACAGATACAGACACTACATATACTGATACAGACACAGACACAGATACAGATACAGTTACAGATACAGGTACAGACACTACAGATACAGATACAGACACTACAGATACAGATACAGTTACAGATACAGGTACAGATACAGATACAGATACAGATACAGATACAGATACAGTTACAGATACAGATACAGTTACAGATACAGATACAGACACTACAGATACAGATACAGACACTACAGATACAGGTACAGACACTACAGATACAGATACAGACACTACAGATACAGATACAGTTACAGATACAGGTACAGACACTACAGATACAGGTACAGACACTACAGATACAGATACAGACACTACAGATACTGATACAGACACAGATACTGATACAGATACAGATACAGTTACAGATACAGGTACAGACACTACAGATACAGATACAGACACTACAGATACTGATACAGACACAGATACTGATACAGACACAGATACTGATACAGATACAGATACAGTTACAGATACAGATACTGATACAGATACAGATAAAGATACAGACACTACAGATACAGATACAGTTACAGATACAGATACAGATACAGACAAAGATACTGATACAGATACAGATACAGTTACAGACACTACAGATACAGATACAGATACAGATACAGACACAGACACAGATACAGATACAGATACAGGTACAGACACTACAGATACAGATACAGATACAGACACTACATATACAGACACTACAGACACTATAGATACAGACACAGATACAGATACTACAGATACAGATACATACACTACAGATACAGACACAGACACAGACAAAGACACAGATACTACAGATACAGATACAGACACAGATACAGATACAGACACATACACAGATACAGATAAAGATACAGACACTACAGATACAGATACAGACACTACAGATACAGATAAAGATACTACAGATACAGATACAGTTACAGATACAGGTACAGACACTACAGATACAGGTACAGACACTACAGATACAGATACAGACACTACAGATACAGATACAGACACTACAGATACAGATACAGACACTACAGATACAGATACAGTTACAGATACAGATACAGTTACAGATACAGATACAGATACAGACACTACAGATACTGATACAGACACAGATACTGATACAGATACAGACACAGATACAGACACAGATACAGATACAGATACAGATACATACACTACAGATACAGATACAGATACAGATACAGACACAGATACAGATACAGACACTACAGATACTGATATAGACACAGATACTGATACAGATACAGACACAGACACAGATACAGTTACAGATACAGACACTACAGACACTACAGATACTGATACAGACACAGATACTGATACAGATACAGTTACAGATACAGATACAGATACAGATACAGACTTAAAAACTGCTATGGAATTGCCAGTGTGTGTGTGAAGACAGGTGTATGATCACAGATTGACAACTAGATGGCACCAGAACCATTCTGTTGAATTTAAGAACTCTTTATCTACTCTCACTGCAGTTGAATAGTTACACTGTTACAGAATAACTCCTACTCTCACTGCAGTGGAATAGTTACACTGTTACAGAATAACTCCTACTCTCACTGCAGTGGAATAGTTACACTGTTACAGAATAACTCCTACTCTCACTGCAGTGGAATAGTTACACTGTTACAGAATAACTCCTACTCTCACTGCAGTGGAATAGTTACACTGTTACAGAATAACTCCTACTCTCACTGCAGTGGAATAGTTACACTGTTACAGAATAACTCCTACTCTCACTGCAGTGGAATAGTTAGACCGGTCATCTCTCATAGGGAGGAGCATCTGTTGTACACTTTAACTTGAATCAGATGACATGTCATAGAGATGACAGATATGACATGTCATAGAGATTACAGATATGTAATGTCATAGAGATGACAGATATGACATGTCATAGAGATGACAGATATGACATGTCATGGAGATGACAGATATGACATGTCATGGAGATGACAGATATGACATGTCATAGAGATGACAGATATGACATGTCATAGAGATGACAGACATGACATGTCATAGAGATGACAGATATGACATGTCATAGAGATGACAGATATGACATGTCATAGAGATGACAGATATGTAATGTCATAGAGATGACAGATATGTAATGTCATAGAGATGACAGATATGACATGTCATAGAGATGACATAAATCAACGAAAACCATGGAACATAAAGACAGGCTGGTCATTATAACCTTCCTCGTGTAGACTGATACATGGACTGTATAAGTTGGCATTAGAGGAGTGAAGACACTGGCTGGAGGGCGTTAAGGATCCATCCTCACCAACCATCGGAACCTGTAGTACATACGGACAATTTTTGCTCCAGGAGTGGCATAAAGTCACCCAACATCAGTGTGAAAGACTGGTGGAGAGCTGCATGCCAAGATGCATGAAAGCTGTGATGGAAAATCAGGGTTATTCCACCAAATATTGATTTCTGAACTCTTCCTAAGTTAAAACATTAGTATTGTGTTGTTTAAAAATGAATATGAACTTATTTTCTTTGCATTATTAGATAGATAGATAGATAGATAGATAGATAGATAGATAGATAGATAGATAGATAAATAGATAGATAGATAGATAGATAGATAGATAGATAGATAGATAGATAGATAGATAGATAGATAGATAGATAGATAGATAGATAGATAGATAGATAGATAGATAGATAGATAGATAGATAGATAGATAGATAGATAGATAGATAGATAGATAGATAGATAGATAGATAGATAGATAGATAGGTACTTTATTGATCCCCGGGGGGGAAATTTCATTGTCAAGCAGCTACAACAAAACACAGGGCAGGGATGGTATTTGGTAGAAATGTTGTCAGTAGTTTATAGAATAAAACAAACATTTTAATTTTACCCAAACACATACCTATAAATAGTCAAACCAGAGAAACTGGTTCAGTCTTAATTTTTTCCAGAGCTGTGTATATATATATATATCAGTGTAGACATTGTTAATGTTGTAAATGACTATTGTAGCTGGAAACGGCAGATTTTATATGGAATATCTACATAGGCGTACAGAGGCCCATTATCAGCAACCATCACTCCTGTGTTCCAATGGCACGTTGTGTTAGCTAATCCAAGTTGATCATTTTAAAAGGATAATTGATCATTAGAAACCCTTTTGTAATTACGTTAGCACAGCTGAAAACTGTTGTGCTGATTTAAAGAAGCAATAAAACTGGCCTTCTTTAGACTAGTTGAGTATCTGGAGCATCAGCATTTGTGGGTTCGATTACAGGCTCAAAATGGCCAGAAACAAATAACTTCCTTCTGAAACTCATCAGTCTATTCTTGTGCTGAGAAATGAAGGCTATTCCATGTGAGAAATTGCCAAGAAACTGAAGATCTCGTACAACGCTGTGTACTACTCCCTTCACAGAACAGGGCAAACTGTCTCTAACCATAATAGAAAGAGGAGTGGGAGGCCCCGGTGCACAACTGAGCAAGAGGACAAGTACATTAGAGTGTCTAGTTTGAAAAACTGATGCCTCACAAGTCCTCAACTGGCAGCTTCATTAAATAGTACCAGCAAAACACCAGTCTCAACGTCAACAGTGAAGAGGCGACTCCAGGATGCTGGCTTTCTAGGCAGAGTTGTGAAGAAAAAGCCATATCTCAGACTGGCCTTTAAAAATAAAAGATTAAGACGGGCAAAAGAACACAGACACTGGACAGAGGAAGATAGGGCTTTTTCTTCACAACTCTGCCTAGAAGGCCAGCTTTCCGGAGTCGCCTCTTCACTGTTGACGTTGAGACTGGTGTTTTGTGGGTACTATTTAATGACCCCAAACTTTTGAACAGTAGTGTATATACATATACACACGTCATTACATATATCATTATTATTACAATACAGCTCTCTCCCGCTCTCTTTCTATCCCCCTCTCTCTCTTTCTCTGTCTCCCTCTTCATATCTCCCCTCTCCCTTTCTCTCTCTCTCTCTCTCTCTCTCGCTTTCTCTCTCATTACCTCCTCTGTTTCTCTCTGTCTCTCTCTCTCCAGCTGCTCTGGGAGACTCAACAAAAACAAAGAGCCCTGTGAGGGAGGCACCACCTGCTCAGAGAGGATTGTGGGTAGAAGCTACCGTACACTTTACAGTCGAGCAGTAGGAGTGAGTCTTTGTGTTTGTTTGTGTCTCTGTGTGTGTGTCTGTCATTGTGTGTGTGTGTAGTGGAAAGGGAGCTGATGAGGTTCTGTCTCTGTAGGAAGTGTCTGGGCTCAGCGTCCGTCATGGCTGAATGGTTGTATGTCTCCCTGCCTGCCTCCCTGCCTCCCTGCCTGCCTGCCTGCCTCCCTGTCTCCCTGCCTCCCTGTCTCCCTGCCTGCCTGCCTGCCTGCCTGCCTGCCTGCCTGCCTGCCTGCCTGCCTGCCTGCCTGCCTGCCTGCCTGCCTGCCTGCCTGCCTGCCTGCCTACCTGCCTGCCTGCCTGCCTGCCTGCCTGCCTGCCTGCCTGCCTGCCTGCCTGCCTACCTGCCTGCCTGCCTGCCTGCCTGCCTGCCTGCCTGCCTGCCTGCCTGCCTCCCTCCCTGTCTCCCTGCCTGCCTGCCTTCCTGCCTGCCTGCCTGCCTGCCTGCCTGCCTGCCTGCCTGCCTGCCTGCCTCCCTGTCTCCCTGCCTGCCTGCCGGACAGTGGTTGGAGTCTCAGCCCTCTGCAGTACATAAACGCTCCACGCTACATTAGAGCCCAAAGCCTTTCCACATGTTGTTTGCAGAAGGCCTCTGTGGTGCTTAAAGACCAATCCCTATGTGGATCTTTCCAGGTCAGCTCTCTCTCTCTCTCTCCTTCTGCCGCTGTCCCGTGGTTCAGACACACACACTGACTTAACAACTCGCTCTCCCATCGACAGAGAGGTCAGCTTGGCTATAAAAGTTAGTGTAGGTAGTGTGGCTGGACTTGGCAGATGATACGGCCCTTTGAAACCAAAGAAGCTGATGCAGTTAGCTATGGGGCTGTTGGGCTGTGGGGCTGTTGGGATGTGGGGCTGTTGGGCTGTTGGGCTGCGGGGCTGTGGGGCTGTTGGGCTGTGGGGCTGTTGGGCTGTGGGGCTGTTGGGCTGTGGGGCTGTTGGGCTGTGGGGCTGTTGGGCTGTGGGGCTGTTGGGCTGTGGGGCTGCTAAGATCACAGATGTTAGGCACTGTGATGTGATAGGGTAGGGTAAGGAGGGAACAGTTAGACCTGGACAGAGCAGAGATAGACCCTGAACACTAAGGAGGGAACAGTTAGACAGATGACCAGGACGTGTACTCCGAGCATGCTCTGTTCAACTGGCAAGTGTCTTTACTGACATTTTCAACCTGTCCCTGACTCTGTAATGCCCACATGTTTCAAGCAGACCACCATAGTCCCTGTGCCCAAGAACACTAAGGTAACCTGCCTAAACGACTACAGACCCGTAGCACTCACGTCTGTAGCCATGAAGTGGCATGGATCCTCAAAAAGTTCTACAGCTGCACCATCGAGAGCATCCTGACTGGTTTCATCACTGCTTAGTATGGCAAATGCTAGGCCTCCGACCAGAAGGCACTACAGAGGGTAGTACGTACGGCCCAGTACATCACTGGGGCCAAGCTTCCTGACATCCAGGACCTCTATACCAGGCGGTGTCAGAGGAAGGCCCTACAAATGATAAGACTCCAGCCACCCTAGTCATAGACAAGTGGCCCCGGAGCACTAAGTCTAGGTCCAAAAGGAATTCTTAACAGCTTCTACAAACCTGTGCCCCCGCACATTGACTCTGTACCGTTACCACCTGTATATAGCCTCCTCACATTGACTCTGTACTGGTACTTCCTGTATATAGCCTCCTCACATTGACTCTGTACTGGTACCCCTGTATATAGCCCCCGCACATTGACTCTGTACCGTTACCACCTGTATATAGCCTCCTCACATTGACTCTGTACTGGTACTTCCTGTATATAGCCTCCTCACATTGACTCTGTACTGGTACTTCCTGTATATAGCCTCCTCACATTGACTCTGTACTGGTACCCCTGTATATAGCCTCCTCACATTGACTCTGTACTGGTACTTCCTGTATATAGCCTCCTCACATTGACTCTGTACTGGTACTTCCTGTATATAGCCTCCTCACATTGACTCTGTACTGGTACCACCTGTATATAGCCTCCTCACATTGACTCTGTACTGGTACCACCTGTATACAGCGCTCGCTCACTCCTAGCCAACATGCCAAGTATTCACACACGCACACGCACGCACGCGCGCACACACACACACACACACACAGCCCAGATGTGCCCATCTCCATAGCAGAGCGGATGGCTGGTACAGTGGGGGGGGGGGCATCAGAGAAATGAAACCCAGGTCCTAACATTCTAATGTACACTGTACTGGAAAACTGGAACTATACGATACTTTGGGGTATTATCAACAGTAAAATACTCTGACATGTTTTACTGCAGCATACTGTAAATTATGGTGCATTGTGGGTGCCAGGTATTGTTGTTTCTGGCTCATTAACATATTTTGAGGCGTGCCTTGTAAGAGGCTATATTTGTTGCACCCCTGAGTGAGAATGCTGTACCAATTAAACTGGTATCATTTAGGGGACAGACGGAAGAGTCAGGAAGTCTTAATCCTTAAATGGTTGAGCATGTTGCCATGTCCTTCTGGTCTGTTTTGCCCTGTAGTCACTGTTAGTTTGGAAGCCTTTGTTAAGGCCTCTAGAAGTGCAAGTCATATAAAACACCAAATATTCCTTAATATGCTGTAATGTGGAAACACTACCTAGCAGACAACCTGCTAGAACCAATCCCTTGTAATTACAGTAAAATACTGTGAAATACAAACAAATACCCTCAATGAATTCCATCCATCCATTAATCATTAATTCCCATTAGGATAGCATTTACTCCACCTCTCCTATCTCCCCTCCACCTCTCCTATCTCCCCTCCACCTCTCCTATCTCCTCTCCACCTCTCCACCTCTCCTATCTCTCCTCCACCTCTCCTATCTCCCCTCCTCCCCTCCACCTCTCCACCTCTCCTATCTCCCCTCCACCTCTCCACCTCTCCTATCTCCCCTCCACCTCTCCTATCTCCCCTCCACCTCTCCACCTCTCCTATCTCCCCTCCACCTCTACTATCTCCCCTCCACCGCTCCACCTCTTCTATCTCCCCTCCACCTCTCCTATCTCCCCTCCTCCCCTCCACCTCTCCACCTCTCCTATCTCCCCTCCACCTCTCCACCTCTCCTATCTCCCCTCCACCTCTCCTATCTCCCCTCCTCCCCTCCACCTCTCCTATCTCCCCTCCACCTCTCCTATCTCCCCTCCACCTCTCCTATCTCCCCTTCACCGCTCCACCTCTCCTATCTTCCCGCCACCTCTCCTATCTCCCCTCCACCTCTCCTATCTCCCCTCCACCGCTCCACCTCTCCTATCTCCCCGCCACCTCTCCTATCTCCCCTCCACCTCTCCTATCTCCCCTCCACCTCTCCTATCTCCCCTCCACCTCTCCTATCTCCCCTCCACCTCTCCTATCTCCTCTCCACCTCTCCACCTCTCCTATCTCCCTTCCACCTCTCCTATCTCCTCTCCACCTCTCCACCTCTCCTATCTCCCCTCCACCTCTCCTATCTCCCCTCCACCTCTCCTATCTTCCCTCCACCTCTCCACCTCTCCTATCTCCCCTCCACCTCTCCACCTCTCCTATCTCCCCTCCACCTCTCCTATCTCCCCTCCACCGCTCCACCTCTCCTATCTCCCCTCCACCTCTCCTATCTCCCCTCCACCGCTCCACCTCTCCTATCTCCCCGCCAACTCTCCTATCTCCCCTCCACCTCTCCACCTCTCCTATCTCCCTTCCACCTCTCCTATCTCCTCTCCACCTCTCCTATCTCCCCTCCACCTCTCCTATCTCCCCTCCACCTCTCCTATCTTCCCTCCACCTCTCCACCTCTCCTATCTCCCCTCCACCTCTCCACCTCTCCTATCTCCCTTCCACCACTCCTATCTCCTCTCCACCTCTCCACCTCTCCACCTCTCCTATCTCCCCTCCACCTCTCCTTCTCCCCTCCACCTCTCCTATCTTCCCTCCACCTCTCCACCTCTCCTATCTCCCCTCCACCTCTCCTATCTCCCCTCCACCTCTCCTATCTCCCCTCCACCTCTCCACCTCTCCTATCTCCCCTGCACCTCTCCACCTCTCCTATCTCCCCTCCATCCCTCCATCTCTCCTATCTCCCCTCCATCTCTCCTATCTCCCCTCCACCTCTCCTATCTCCCCTCCACCTCTCCACCTCTCCTATCTCCCCTCCACCTCTCCACCTCTCCTAACTCCCCTCCACCTCTCCTATCTCCACTCCACCTCTCCACCTCTCCTATCTCCCCTCCACCTCTCCACCTCTCCTATCTCCCTTCCACCTCTCCTATCTCCCTTCCACCTCTCCACCTCTCCTATCTCCCCTCCACCTCTCCACCTCTCCTATCTCCCCTTCACCTCTCCTATCTCCCCTCCACCTCTCCACCTCTCCACCTCTCCTATCTCCCCTCCACCTTTTCTATCTCCCTTCCACCTCTCCTATCTCCCTTCCACCTCTCCTATCTCCCCTCCACCTCTCCTATCTCCCCTCCACCTCTCCTATCTCCCCTCCACCTCTCCACCTCTCCTATCTCCCCT
>CM042379.1:33573594-33621094 GCA_023634145.1 Thymallus thymallus | reverse complement strand
GGTTGATAGGTTGGTAGGTTGGTAGGTTGGTAGGTTGGTAGGTTGGTAGGTTGATAGGTTGGTAGGTTGATAGGTTGGTAGGTTGGTAGGTTGGTAGGTTGATAGGTTGGTAGGTTGATAGGTTGGTAGGTTGGTTGGTTTTGTAGGTTGATAGGTTGGTAGGTTGATAGGTTGGTAGGTTGGTAGGTTGGTAGGTTGGTTGGTTTTGTAGGTTGGTAGGTTCGTAGGTTGGTTGGTTTTGTAGGTTGGTAGGTTGGTAGGTTGGTAGGTACTTTACATTTCTTTGTCAAGCAGATACGAAAAACACAGGGCAGGTGCAAAATGCCAGAACGAAATACACAAAAGACAGATACACGATACATGATACATAGTGTGGCAGTATGAAAACAACTTTAGTGATATAATCTAGGTATAATTGTTTCTAACTTGAGGCATTATAAGGTGTGTTCTGTCTGTTCCCTCAGGTCTGGAGATGGTGGACCCAGAGGAGGTGGTGTATATCCGGCAGCAGGCCAGAGGGGTGGTCGGGGGCTGTGTGACTCTAGACTGTGGATCCACCATGCCTAATATCCTCATCTGGGGATTCACCAGGCCTGGGTCCCAGTCTAACATAGCTGTGGCTTACAACTACGGACAGGGCCCCGTGCTCCAGCCTCTACTCTCCAATAGCCTAGGACAGCTGAGGGTGGGTAACCCAGCTACCTCTTCCACCCTAACTCTAACCCTGCTACCTCTTCCACCCTAACTCTAACCCTGCTACCTCTTCCACCCTAACTCTAACCCTGCTACCTCTTCCACCCTAACTCTAACCCTGCTACCTCTTCCACCCTAACTCTAACCCTGCTACCTCTTCCACCCTAACTCTAACCTCTTCCACCCTAACCCTAACCCTGCTACTTCTTCCACCCTAACTCTAACCTCTTCCACCCTAACTCTAAACCTGCTATCTCTTCCACCCTAACTCTAACCCTGCTACCTCTTCCACCCTAACTCTAACCCTGCTACCTCTTCCACCCTAACTCTAACCTCTTCCACCCTAACTCTAACCCTGCTACTTCTTCCACCCTAACTCTAACCCTGCTACCTCTTCCACCCTAACTCTAACCCTGCTACCTCTTCCACCCTAACTCTAACCCTGCTACCTCTTCCACCCTAACTCTAACCTCTTCCACCCTAACCCTAACCCTGCTACTTCTTCCACCCTAACTCTAACCTCTTCCACCCTAACTCTAACCCTGCTACCTCTTCCACCCTAACTCTAACCCTGCTACCTCTTCCACCCTAACTCTAACCCTGCTACCTCTTCCACCCTAACTCTAACCCTGCTACTCCTTCCACCCTAACCCTAACCCTGCTACTTCTTCCACCCTAACTCTAACCCTGCTACCTCTTCCACCCTAACTCTAACCCTGCTACCTCTTCCACCCTAACTCTAACCCTGCTACCTCTTCCACCCTAACTCTAACCTCTTCCACCCTAACTCTAACCCTGCTACCTCTTCCACCCTAACTCTAACCTCTTCCACCCTAACCCTAACCCTGCTACTTCTTCCACCCTAACTCTAACCTCTTCCACCCTAACTCTAACCCTGCTACCTCTTCCACCCTAACTCTAACCCTGCTACCTCTTCCACCCTAACTCTAACCCTGCTAACTCTTCCACCCTAACTCTAACCCTGCTACCTCTTCCACCTTAACTCTAACCTCTTCCACCCTAACTCTAACCCTGCTACTTCTTCCACCCTAACTCTAACCCTGCTACTCCTTCCACCCTAACTCTAACCCTGCTATCTCTTCCACCCTAACTCTAACCCTGCTACTTCTTTCACCCTAATTCTAACCCTGCTACCTTTTCCACCCTAACTCTAACCCTGCTACCTCTTCCACCCTAACTCTAACCTCTTCCACCCTAACTCTAACCCTGCTACCTCTTCCACCCTAACTCTAACCCTGCTACCTCTTCCACCCTAACTCTAACCCTGCTACTCCTTCCACCCTAACCCTAACCCTGCTACTTCTTCCACCCTAACTCTAACCCTGCTACCTCTTCCACCCTAACTCTAACCCTGCTACCTCTTCCACCCTAACTCTAACCCTGCTACCTCTTCCACCCTAACTCTAACCTCTTCCACCCTAACTCTAACCCTGCTACCTCTTCCACCCTAACTCTAACCTCTTCCACCCTAACCCTAACCCTGCTACTTCTTCCACCCTAACTCTAACCTCTTCCACCCTAACTCTAAACCTGCTACCTCTTCCAACCTAACTCTAACCCTGCTACCTCTTCCACCCTAACTCTAACCCTGCAACCTCTTCCACCCTAACTCTAACCCTGCTAACTCTTCCACCCTAACTCTAACCCTGCTACCGCTTCCACCCTAACTCTAACCTCTTCCAGCCTAACTCTAACCCTGCTACTTCTTCCACCCTAACTCTAACCCTGCTACCTCTTCCACCCTAACTCTAACCCTGCTATCTCTTCCACCCTAACTCTAACCCTGCTACTTCTTCCACCCTAATT
Organism: Thymallus thymallus; assembly: GCA_023634145.1. Lineage (NCBI taxonomy): Eukaryota > Metazoa > Chordata > Actinopteri > Salmoniformes > Salmonidae > Thymallus > Thymallus thymallus. Next base: position 33,618,574 of record CM042379.1, on the reverse strand, counting down.
CTAACCCTGCTACCTTTTCCACCCTAACTCTAACCCTGCTACCTCTTCCACCCTAACTCTAACCTCTTCCACCCTAACCCTAACCCTGCTACTTCTTCCACCCTAACTCTAACCTCTTCCACCCTAACTCTAACCCTGCTACCTCTTCCACCCTAACTCTAACCCTGCTACCTCTTCCACCCTAACTCTAACCCTGCTACCTCTTCCACCCTAACTCTAACCCTGCTACCTCTTCCACCCTAACTCTAACCTCTTCCACCCTAACCCTAACCCTGCTACTTCTTCCACCCTAACTCTAACCTCTTCCACCCTAACTCTAACCCTGCTACTTCTTCCACCCTAACTCTAACCCTGCTACCTCTTCCACCCTAACTCTAACCCTGCTACCTCTTCCACCCTAACTCTAACCCTGCTACCTCTTCCACCCTAACTCTAACCCTGCTACCTCTTCCACCCTAACTCTAACCCTGCTACTTCTTCCACCCTAACTCTAACCCTGCTACCTCTTCCACCCTAACTCTAACCCTGCTACCTCTTCCACCCTAACTCTAACCTCTTCCACCCTAACTCTAACCCTGCTACTTCTTCCACCCTAACTCTAACCCTGCTACCTCTTCCACCCTAACTCTACCCCTGCTACCTCTTCCACCCTAACTCTAACCCTGCTACCTCTTCCACCCTAACTCTAACCCTGCTACCTCTTCCACCCTAACTCTAACCTCTTACACCCTAACCCTGCTACTTCTTCCACCCTAACTCTAACCTCTTCCACCCTAACTCTAACCCTGCTACCTCTTCCACCCTAACTCTAACCCTGCTACCTCTTCCACCCTAACTCTAACCCTGCTACTCCTTCCACCCTAACCCTAACCCTGCTACTTCTTCCACCCTAACTCTAACCCTGCTACCTCTTCCACCCTAACTCTAACCTCTTCCACCCTAACTCTAACCCTGCTACTTCTTCCACCCTAACTCTAACCCTGCTACCACTTCCACCCTAACTCTAACCCTGCTACCTCTTCCACCCTAACTCTAACCCTGCTACCTCTTCCACCCTAACTCTAACCCTGCTACCTCTTCCACCCTAACTCTAACCTCTTACACCCTAACCCTGCTACTTCTTCCACCCTAACTCTAACCTCTTCCACCCTAACTCTAACCCTGCTACCTCTTCCACCCTAACTCTAACCCTGCTACCTCTTCCACCCTAACTGTAACCCTGCTACTTCTTCAACCCTAACTCTAACCCTGCTACCTCTTCCATCCTAACTCTAACCCTGCTACCTCTTCCACCCTAACTCTAACCCTGCTACCTCTTCCACCCTAACTCTAACCCTGCTACTCCTTCCACCCTAACTCTAACCCTGCTACCTTGTTGGAGTTTGGCCGGTGTAGGCCGTCATTGTAAATAACAATTTGTTCTTAACTGACTTGCCTAGTTAAATAAAGATTAAATAAAAAATAAAATAAGCACCACCTTTGGCACAGAGGTAGTACAGTTGACTGGGGGAATATATACAGGATTGTAGAGGGTAATTATTGAGAGCCATATAAATAAGCATACAAACACCAACAATACCAGTTGTTAATCAATCTTTATTGTCCCGAAAGTGCAATTCTTGTAGAGAATAAAAGTCAATATGCACACATGAATGTGTTCCAGTTTGTCCCCAACACGTCTACTCTGCTGTTGGAGGAGCTGCATCAGGAAGCCCAAGGGATGTACACCTGTCAGGCCCTCTACAACACCGACCGGGGAGCTACAATCACCTTCTACTACACACAGCTAGAGGTGGTGGAGGAGGACTGAGAGAGAGAGAGAGAGAGAGAGAGAGAGAGACAGAGAGAGAGAGAGAGAGAGACAGAGAGAGAACTGATCATTATCTCTCTGGCTGAAATGAGAGACTGCCCTTTTATGATGAATCCAGAACATTCTGAAAGATCCCAAAATTGCGACGAGCAAATTGCTCTGCGGCCGGCTGCATGTCTTCATTCCTGAACGTAATCCTGTGGAGGATTCTGCTCTCTCTCACGACTGACACACTGGTGACAGGAAGTGTTATCCAATCAGGTGACAGACTTACAACATGAATGGTTGGCACTGCTGAGCACCAACACTCAGAGTATAGGGTTTTTTACAGAGGGCAAGAGGAAACACATCCCCACTAACCTTACATGTTGTACTAACTTTACCTCACATCCCCACTAACCTTACATGTTGGACTAGCTTTACCTCACATCCCCACTAACCTTACATGTTGGACTAACTTTACCTCACATCCCCACTAACCTTAAATGTTGGACTAACTTTACCTCACATCCCTACCTCACACTAAACTTGCATGTTGGACTAACTTTACCTCAAATCCCCAATAACCTTACATGTTGGACTAACTTTACCTCACATCCCCACTAACCTTACATGTTGGACTAACTTTACCTCACATCCCCACTAACCTTACATGCTGGACTAACTTTACCTCACATCCCCACTAACCTTACATGTTGGACTAACTTTACCTCACATCCCCACTAACCTTACATGTTGGACTAACTTTACCTCACATCCCCACTAACCTTAGTTGTTGGACTAACTTTACCTCACATCCCCACTAACCTTACATGTTGAACTAACCTTACCTAACATCCCCACCCCCCACTAACCTTACCTCACATCTCCACCCCCACTAACCTTACATGTTGGACTAACTTTACCTCAAATCCCCACTAACCTTACATGTTGGACTAACTTTACCTCACATCCTCACTAACCTTACATGTTGGACTAACTTTACTTCACATCCTCACTAACCTTACATAATGGACTAACTTTACCTCACATCCCCACTAACCTTACATGTTGGATTAACTTTACCTCACATCCCCCACGCCCACTAACCTTACATGTTGGATTAACTTTACCTCACATCTTTACCTCCCACTAAACTTGCATGTTGGACTAACCTTACGTCACATCCCCACCCCCCACTAACCTTACATGTTGGACTAACCTTACCTCACATCCCCACCTCCCATAAACCTTACATGTTGGACTAACCTTACCTTACCTCACACCCCAACCCCAGACTAACCTTACATGATGGATTAACCTTACCTCACATCCCCACCTCCCACTAACCTTACGTGTTGGACTAACCTTACCTCACATCCCCACCTCCCATAAACCTTACATGTTGGACTAACCTTACCTTACCTCACACCCCAACCCCAGACTAACCTTACATGATGGATTAACCTTACCTCACATCCCCACCTCCCACTAACCTTACGTATTGGACTAACCTTACGTCAAATCCCCACCGCCCACTTACTTTACATGTTGGACTAACCTTACCTCACATCCCCACCCCCCACTAACCTTACATGTTGGACTGACCTTACCTCACATCCCCACCCCCCCACTAACCCTACATGTTGGACTAACCATACCTCACATCCCCCCGCCCACTAACCTTACATGTTGGACTAACCTTACCTCACATCCCCACCCCCCCACTAACCTAACATGTTGGACTAACTTTACCTCAAATCCCCACTAACCTTACATGTTGGACTAACTTTACCTCACATCCTCACTAACCTTACATGTTGGACTAACTTTACCTCAAATCCCCACTAACCTTACATGTTGGACTAACTTTACCTCACATCCTCACTAACCTTACATGTTGGACTAACTTTACCTCACATCCTCACTAACCTTACATAATGGACTAACTTTATCTCACATTCCCATTAACCTTACATGTTGGACTAACCTTACCTCACATCCACACAAACATTACATGAAAGACTAACTTTACCTCACATCCCCACTAACCTTACATGTTGGATTAACTTTACCTCACATCCCCCACGCCCACTAACCTTACATGTTGGATTAACTTTACCTCACATCTTTACCTCCCACTAAACTTGCATGTTGGACTAACCTTACGTCACATCCCCACCCCCCACTAACCTTACATGTTGGACTAACCTTACCTCACATCCCCACCTCCCATAAACCTTACATGTTGGACTAACCTTACCTCACATCCCCACCTCCCATAAACCTTACATGTTGGACTAACCTTACCTTACCTCACATCCCAACCCCAGACTAACCTTACATGATGGATTAACCTTACCTCACATCCCCACATCCCACTAACCTTACGTATTGGACTAACCTTACGTCAAATCCCCACCGCCCACTTACTTTACATGTTGGACTAACCTTACCTCACATCCCCACCCCCCACTAACCTTACATGTTGGACTGACCTTACCTCACATCCCCACCCCCCCACTAACCTTACAAGTTGGACTAACCTTACATCACATCCCCACCCCCACTAACCTTCCATGTTGGATTAACCTTACCTCACATCCTCACCCCCCACTAACCTTACCTCACATCCCCACCCCCCACTAACCTTACATGTTGGATTAACCTTACCTCACATCCTCACCGCCCACTAACCTTACATGTTGAACTAACCTTACCTCACATCCCCACCCCCCCACTAACCTTACCTCACATCCTCACCGCCCACTAACCTTACATGTTGGACTAACCTTACCTCACATCCCCACCTCCCCACTAACATTACATGTTGGATTAACCTTACCTCACATCCCCACCTCCCCACTAACATTACATGTTGGACTAACCTTACCTCACATCCCCACCCCCCACTAACCTTACATGTTGGACTAACCTTACCTCACATCCCCACCTCCCCACTAACATTACATGTTGGATTAACCTTACCTCACATCCCCACCCCCCCACTAACCTTACATGTTGGACTAACCTTACCTCACATCCTCACCCCCCACTAATCTTACCTCACATCCCCACCCCCCACTAACCGTACATGTTGGACTAACCTTACCTCACATCCCCACCTCCCCACTAACATTACATGTTGGATTAACCTTACCTCACATCCCCACCCCCCACTAACCTTACATGTTGGACTAACCTTACCTCACATCCCCACCTCCCCACTAACATTACATGTTGGATTAACCTTACCTCACATCCCCACCCCCCACTAACATTACATGTTGGATTAACCTTACCTCACATCCTCACCGCCCACTAACCTAACATGTTGGACTAACCTTACGTCACATCCCCACCTCCCACTAACCTTACATGTTGGACTAACCTTACCTCACATCCCCACCCCCCCACTAACCTTACCTCACATCCCCACCTCCCACTAACCTTACATGTTGGACTAACCTTACCTCACATCCCCACCTCCCACTAACCTTACATGTTGGACTTACCTTACCTCACATCCCCACCGCCCACTAACCTTACATGTTGGACTAATCTTACCTCACGTCCCCACCCCCCCACTAACCTTACCTCACATCCCCACCTCCCACTAACCTTACATGTTGGACTAACCTTAAGTCACATCCCCACCCCCCCACTAACCCTGTTCTCATCAATAGACTGATTTCAGACATGGGGTTACTACGGTGATGAGGGTGATGACAGTCAGCGGTATTGTTAGTAGAATCTCATCTGACCACATACAGCTTTATATTGTTGTAATAAAACATTCATATCCCTGGTGTATAGATTGGTTATTTTATATCTACTAGTATGACTTCATCGTTTACAGAAGATATCAATCAAATGTATTTATAAAGCCCTTTTTACATCAGCCAATGTCACAAAGTGCTATACAGAAACCCAGCCTAAAACCCCAAACAGCAAGCAATGCCGATGTAGAAGCACAGTGGCTAGGAACAACTCCCTAGAAAGACAGGAACATAGGAAGAAACCTAGAGAGGAACCAGGCTCTGAGGGGTGGCCAGTCCTCTTCTGCCTGTCCTCTGTGCCGGGTGGAGATTATAACAATTCATGGCCATTAAGGTCAGATCTTTCTCCAAGATGTTCAAACGTTCATAGATGACCAGCAGGGTCAAATAATAATCACAGTAGTTGTAGAGGTTTCAACAGGTAAATACATCAGGAGTGAATGTCACTTGGCTTTTCATAGCCGAGCATTTAGATGTTGAAATAGCAGGTGCAGTAGAGAGAGAGAGGTGAAAACAGCAGGTCTGGGACAAGGTAGCACGTCCGGTGAACAGGTCAGGGTTCCATAACCGCAGGCAGAAGAGTTGAAACCGGTGCAGCAGCACGACCAGGTGGACTGGGGACAGCTAGGAGTCATCAGGGCAGGTGGTCCTGAAGCATGGTCCTCCGGGTAGGCTCAGGTCCTCCGGGAGAGGAGGTAGAGTGGGAGAGAGAGAGAATTAGAGGGAGCATACTTAAATTCACACAAGACACCGGATAATAACATCAGATTTAACAAACTGACCCTAGCCCCCCGGCACATAGACTATTGCAGCATAGATACTGGATGATGAGATATGCTTTGTAGCTCTGTTGAAATGTAACATTGATTTTCGATTGAGCCGACATGTGCAGCGTTTACCGTGAATGCAGAAACATTGCCTTTATTAAATGTCAATGGCGCTGTAACCCTGACTTTCTGCTCTAATGATGTCATGGAGCTCATTGTCCTGCTGGGATGCTGGAACGAGTCCAGTTGATCCAAACACAGTCATCTCAAATAGAGGAAGTTAAACACAGACACACACACACAGTACATACACACACACACACACACACACACACACACACACACACACACACACACACCCTTTAACTATAGCTGTTCACTATAGCTAGAGAGACAGAGGGAGACTACTGGGAGGAGGAGGAGGAGGAGGAGGAGGAGGGGGTTTGGTGTTAACAGGTCTGCTAGGCAGTAAGGGGAAGGCTGGTCTTGTTCCCATAGGGTTCCTTAATGAAGTGACTGGCAGGGGGTAGATGGGGGTTGGGTGGGTTATGGGACAGGGGCAGACAGACAGACAGACAGACAGACAGACAGACACAGACAGAGACATAACAGAGCAGATATACAGACGACAGACAGACAGACAGACAGACAGACAGACAGACAGAGCAGACAAACAGAGCAGACAGACAGGCAGGCAGGCAGGCAGGCAGGCAGGCAGGCAGGCAGGCAGGCAGGCAGACAAACAGAGCAGGCAGACAGACAGAGCAGACAGAGAAGACAGACAGACAGGCAGGCAGGCAGGCAGGCAGGCAGGCAGGCAGGCAGGCAGGCAGGCAGGCAGGCAGGCAGGCAGGCAGGCAGGCAGGCAGGCAGGCAGGCAAACAGAGCAGGCAGACAGACAGAGCAGACAGAGAAGACAGACAGGCAGGCAGGCAGGCAGGCAGACAGACAAACAGAGCAGGCAGACAGACAGACAGAGCAGACAGACAGAGCAGGCAGACAGACAAACAGGGCACAGCAGGCAGGCAGGCAGAGCAGGCTACTAGGAATATATGGAGGGAACACTTCCCTGATTTTTTACAGATCCAACGTAGTTCCACCTCAGACACCGTGAAAACATCAGCTATTAACGCTTGATCTGATTGGATCAGCTATGCGGGTGTGGGCTATCGCCTGTTAACGCTTGATCTGATTGGATCAGCTATGCGGGTGTGGGCTATCGCCTGTTAACGCTTGATCTGATTGGATCAGCTATGCGGGTGTGGGCTATCGCCTGTTAACGCTTGATCTGATTGGATCAGCTATGCGGGTGTGGGCTATCGCCTGTTAACGCTTGATCTGATTGGATCTCGGCCTAAGTCGTACTTTGTCCTGGTCTGGTAAAACTCCTGGCCCCTAATTGGTCTGGTATCCTTGCAGGATAAACTCCTGGCCTTTAATTGTGAGTGCTTATATGTGAACCAACCAGTTGTTCGTATTAAAACCCTCTAACAGGAGGAAGGTGGGAAAGAAAATCACAGTAGAATAGTTACTCTTCAAATATCTTCTCTTTATATTATTACAAAACTTTACACGTACAATGTCTAAATCCACAACAACAAACACAACAACAAAATAAAAAGTATTTCTCATCCAAAAAGGCATAAATAATATAAAAGACAAACTTTTAGTTCTTAAAGGTCCAATGCAGCTGTTTTTATCTCAATATCAAATCAATGCAGCTGTTTTTATCTCAATATCAAATCAATGCAGCTGTTTTTATCTCAATATCAAATCAATGCAGCTGTTTTTATCTCAATATCAAATCAATGCAGCTGTTTTTATCTCAATATCAAATCAATGCAGCTGTTTTTATCTCAATATCAAACCAATGCAGCTGTTTTTATCTCAATATCAAATCAATGCAGCTGTTTTTATTTCAATATCAAATCAATGCAGCTGTTTTTATCTCAATATCAAATCAATGCAGCTGTTTTTATCTCAATATCAAATCAATGCAGCTGTTTTTATCTCAATATCAAATCAATGCAGCTGTTTTTATCTCAATATCAAATCAATGCAGCTGTTTTTATCTCAATATCAAATCAATGCAGGTGTTTTTATCTCAATATCAAATCAATGCAGCTGTTTTTATCTCAATATCAAATCAATGCAGCTGTTTTTATCTCAATATCAAATCAATGCAGCTGTTTCTATCTCAATATCAAATCAATGCAGCTGTTTCTATCTCAATATCAAATCAATGCAGCTGTTTTTATCTCAACATCAAATCATTTTTGGGTAACAATTAGGTAACTCACTGTGATTGCTTTAAATTAAAAAAGCTTCAAGCAAGATTTTTGCTAGGGCTGTCTGGAAGTGGTGTGATGGGGAGGGGAAAACTGGGAGTGGTGTTAGTGGGGAGGGGAAAACTGGGAGTGGTCTGAGTGGGGAGGGGAAAACTGGGAGTGGTCTGAGTGGGGAGGGGAAAACTGGGAGTGGTCTGAGTGGGGAGGGGAAAACTGGGAGTGGTCTGAGTGGGGAGGGGAAAACTGGGAGTGGTCTGAGTGGGGAGGGGAAAACTGAACAGAGAGGTTTGTAACTCTCTTACTTATTAGTCTACTAACTAATTTAGCACCATCCCACCAACACAGGCTGCTTTTCAAACAGCTCTTACACTGAAAGGGCATTATCATCATTTTCACAATTTCACAGTACTAATCCAACCTCAGTGTGGAGATATTTATAAAACACAGAACTGGGCCTTTAAAACAGATACATTCATATGAAATAATAGTTTACTACTAGAAAAAAATAAATAAGTAATCTAAAGAGTTTTAGTTGTTTTTGTTTGAGGATTCCCCCCTCACTCTCTCCATCGGGTGGGTTGGAGTTTCAGTTCTGAGTCTCCTCCTCCTCCTCCTCCTCTCTCTTCCTCCATCCATCATGCTCTCTTTTCCATGCCGTCCATTCCTCTGCCCCAGCTGTGTTCCAGTCAGGTTAGTGACCTTGTCACCATGTCACATACATTCTCTGACCATGAACATACTGGGTCCTCTTATATCCAAACGTCTATCTGTTCCTCCTCCTCTGGTTCTCTCTGGTTGTCCCCCTCTCCCTTGTCTCCTCTGTACCCCAGATGGGAGGGCTGTGTGTGGGCTGTGTTCAGACCTCCTGGATCAGGTCTCCCTGCAGGGCCAGAGTCAGGCTGCCTGTAGAGATCCAAACTGGTTTCTCCTTTAGGTCAGGCAGACCCAGGCTCTCCCAACACACTACAACGGCCTCAGAGTCCAGACACACCACAGGCTCATCATCAGCTAGAGAGAAAATAAAGAGTCAAAGTCACTAGTTTTAATGACACACATCACAGGTCCCTCGTCATCCACACCACACCACATCACAGGTCCCTCGTCATCCACACCACACCACATCACAGGTCCCTCGTCATCCACACCAAACCACATCACAGGTCCCTCGTCATCCACACCACACCACATCACAGGTCCCTCGTCATCCACACCACATCACAGGTCCCTCGTCATCCACACCACACCACATCACAGGTCCCTCGTCATCCACACCACACCACATCACAGGTCCCTCGTCATCCACACCACATCACAGGTCCCTCGTCATCCACACCACACCACATCACAGGTCCCTCGTCATCCACACCACACCACATCACAGGTCCCTCGTCATCCACACCACATCACAGGTCCCTCGTCATCCACACCACACCACATCACAGGTCCCTCGTCATCCACACCAAACCACATCACAGGTCCCTCGTCATCCACATCACAGGTCCCTCGTCATCCACACCACACCACATCACAGGTCCCTCGTCATCCACACCACACCACATCACAGGTCCCTCGTCATCCACACCACACCACATCACAGGTCCCTCGTCATCCACACCACATCACAGGTCCCTCGTCATCCACACCACACCACATCACAGGTCCCTCGTCATCCACACCAAACCACATCACAGGTCCCTTGTCATCCACATCACAGGTCCCTCGTCATCCACACCACACCACATCACAGGTCTCTCGTCATCCACACCACACCACATCACAGGTCCCTCGTCATCCACACCACACCACATCACAGGTCCCTCGTCATCCACACCACACCACATCACAGGTCCCTCGTCATCCACACCACACCACATCACAGGTCCCTCGTCATCCACACCACACCACATCACAGGTCCCTCGTCATCCACATCACAGGTCCCTCGTCATCCACACCACACCACATCACAGGTCCCTCGTCATCCACACCACATCACATCACATGTCCCTCGTCATCCACATCACAGGTCCCTCGTCATCCACACCACACCACATCACAGGTCCCTCGTCATCCACACCAAACCACATCACAGGTCCCTCGTCATCCACACCAAACCACATCACAGGTCCCTCGTCATCCACACACACCACATCACAGGTCCCTCATCATCCACACCAAACCACATCACAGGTCCCTCGTCATCCACACCAAACCACATCACAGGTCCCTCGTCATCCACACCAAACCACATCACAGGTCCCTCGTCATCCACACCACACCACATCACAGGTCCCTCGTCATCCACACCACACCACATCACAGGTCCCTCGTCATCCACACCAAACCACATCACAGGTCCCTCGTCATCCACACCACACCACATCACAGGTCCCTCGTCATCCACACCAAACCACATCACAGGTCCCTCGTCATCCACACCAAACCACATCACAGGTCCCTCGTCATCCACACCAAACCACATCACAGGTCCCTCGTCATCCACACCAAACCACATCACAGGTCCCTCGTCATCCACACCACACCACATCACAGGTCCCTCGTCATCCACACCAAACCACATCACAGGTCCCTCGTCATCCACACCACACCACATCACAGGTCCCTCGTCATCCACACCAAACCACATCACAGGTCCCTCGTCATCCACACCAAACCACATCACAGGTCCCTCGTCATCCACACCAAACCACATCACAGGTCCCTCGTCATCCACACACACCACATCACAGATCCCTCGTCATCCACACACACATCACATCACAGGTCCCTCGTCATCCACACACACCACATCACAGGTACCTCGTCATCCACACACACATCACATCACAGGTCCCTCGTCATCCACACCAAACCACATCACAGGTCCCTCATCATCCACACCACACCACATCACAGGTCCCTCATCATCCACACCACATCACATCACAGGTCCCTCGTCATCCACACACACACACCACATCACAGGTCCCTCGTCATCCACACACACACACCACATCACAGGTCCCTCGTCATCCACACACACCACATCACAGGTCCCTCGTCATCCACACCACACCACATCACAGGTACCTCGTCATCCACACACACACCACATCACAGGTCCCTCGTCATCCACACACACACACACACACACACACACCTACCTGTGTAGTCATCTCCAAGGCAGTTTTGGTGGTCCCCCAGAGGACAGCAGGAGGTCTGGGACGGAGATGAGTCCTCCTCCTCCTCTGGGTCCTGGTCCCCGTGCTCCCCAGACTGTGTGTCTCTCTCCCCAGGGAGGAGGAGGCCCAGGCAGTGAGTAGAGACCTGGCCCAGAGGAACCATCTCCAGCCCCAGACCCCCCTGCCCTCCGTCCTGCTGCTGGCACGGTGGCATGCGCTGCATTAGGGGCAGAGTGCCACCGCCGCCACTGGAGAATGTACCGTTGCTCTTTATGTAACATCTGAGAGAGAGAGAGATAGACACAGAGAGAGAGATAGACAGAGAGAGAGAGATAGACAGAGAGAGAGAGAGAGAGAGAGAGAGATAGACACAGAGAGAGAGATAGACAGAGAGAGAGAGATAGACAGAGAGAGAGAGAGAGAGATAGACACAGAGAGAGAGACACACACAGAGAGAGATAGACACAGAGAGAGAGAGACACAGAGAGAGAGAGAGAGAGAGAGAGAGAGAGAGAGAGAGAGAGAGAGAGAGAGAGAGATAGACACAGAGAGAGAGAGACACAGAGAGAGAGAGAGAGAGAGAGAGAGAGAGAGAGAGAGAGAGAGAGAGAGAGAGAGAGAGAGAGAGAGAGAGAGAGAGACAGTACAGAGGAATACCAGAAAGCAATCAGTAACCAAAAAATCCAATCAACCCTAGACAACTTTCTGGATACAATGTACGCTCACAGTAAAGAAGGCGTCAATCTAGCTGTAAATAACATCAATTATATATTTAGGCAAACAGCAAAAACAGCACAATTAAAGCTGGGATCAAACAAACCAAACAGAAATACAGAAGACAAATGGTTTGATACAGATTGTAAAAACATTAGGAAAAAACTTAGAACACTATCGAACCAAAAACACAGAGACCCAAACAACAGAGAACTACGCCTTCAGTACTGTGAGACATTAAAATCATATAAACGTACACTCAGAATCAAGAAATCCCAGTACAACAGAAAGCAACTGACACTAATTGAGGAGTCCATAAATAAAAACAACTTCTGGCAAAATTGGAAAAACCTAAACAAACCCAAACAACAGGAATTTGGACAAATCACTTTAAAGCATCTACAATACTGTTGACATTCAGGATAATACTGAACAGGGCCACATTTATGAAACGTTGAACAAACTGGAAAAATCTATAAAGGAACCAAAATCCTTTAGACTCCCCAATTACTGAGCAGGAGCTCCTTAAAAAACTTCAAGCCCTCAAATCAAAAAAAGCATGCGGACCTGATGGGATCCTAAATGAGATGCTCAAATTCACTAGTGAAACATATCAATTGGCTATATTAAAATTGTTGAACTTGATCCTGAGAGTAGGTTACTTCCCTGACATCTGGAACTAAGGACTCATAACACCAATCTTTGAAAACGGAGACAAATCTGACCCTAACAATTACAGAGGGATTTGTGTGAACAGTAACCTGGGGAAGGTTTTCTGTAGTATTATAAATGTAAGAGTCCTAAACTTCCTTAATAAGCACAATATCCTGAGTAAAAGCCAAATTGGATTTATACCAAAACATAGAACAACAGATCATATTTACACCCTACACACCCTAATAGATAAACACGTCCACAAAAATAAGACAAAACTCTATTCTTGCTTTATTGACTTCCAAAAAGCATTTGATTCTATATGGCATACAGGACTGTTCTACAAAGTCATTGAAAGTGGTGTAGGGGGTAAAACATATGACATTATAAAATCAATGTATACAGGCAACATGTGTAGCATAAAAATTGGCAAGAAACAAACTGAATCATTTAACCAAGGACGGGGCCTCTGCCAGGGTTGCAGTCTCAGCCCTGTGCTATTTAACATTTACATCAATGAATTGGCCAATATTCTAGAAAAGTCCTCAGCCCCTGGTGTTAGTCTCCACAATTCGGAAGTTAGATGCCTGCTCTTTTCAGATGACCTGTGCCTGCTTTCACCCACAGCACATGGTCTACAGCAGAGCTTGGACCTGCTAGAGCAGTACTGTCAGACCTGGGCCCTGACAGTAAACCCCAAAAATACCAAAATAATGATTTTCCAGACAAATTCCAGATCCCAGGGAATAAAACCAAAGTTCTCAATTGGTGCAAAACATATAGAGTATTGCACACAATACAACTATTTAGGTTTCAAAATAAGTTGGACTGGACACCTAAATAATGCAGTGAATGAACTGAGAGACAAAGCACGCAGGGCATTCTACACCATTAAAAAACAAATCCAAATTGAAATACCTATTACTATTTGGCAAAAACTAATTAAATGTGTGATTGAACCAATCGCACTCTATGGCAGCGAGGTGTGGGGTCCACTTACAAAACAAGATTTTACCCACTGGGACAAACATCCCATTGAGACCTTGCACGCAGAACTTTGTACGATTCTCCTACATGTCCAGAGGAAAAGAACCAGAGACAGAGCTGCATTTCCTGACAAAATGTCAAAAATATAAAACTATCAGAGAGAGTCATTTACCCAAATTTGAACAAGTAGTCCGGGGCTTTGAGGACCTCTCTGACATAGAAAGGCTGCCGATCCTTTTGGGGGAAGACATGGACAGCTGTGCGCTGGCAGCATGCTATGTTGCTGCCTGCCACAAGTTGAGGGACAGTGCCTGACATATTTAATGCCTTTTTTTCCTATGTTGTTATTTTGTTCTTTGATGTAATTAAAAAAAAATAAAAAAAATAATAATGATTTATGTATGATACTTTGGCAATATGTACATTGTTGCGTCATGCCAATAAAGTGAATTGAATTGAATTGAGAGAGAGAGACAGAGCGGGAGAGAGAGAGACAGAGAGGGAGAGAGAGGGAGAGAGAGAGAGAGAGAGAGAGAGAGAGAGAGAGAGAGAGAGAGAGAGAGAGAGAGAGAGAGAGAGAGAGAGAGAGAGAGAGAGAGAGCGAGAGAGAGAGAGAGGGAGAGAGAGAGCGAGAGAGAGAGAGAGAGAGAGAGACATCAAGCTGCTGTTCTGTTGCCAATATGTCCAAAAATACAGTAGATACCACAGCTATAGGACCATCTACCACTCTGGTACAACACTGCTTTCAATAAGGTTAATCTTACTGATTTACGTTGGGTTTTGCTCTGATGATAATACTTCACACAAACAGGCCTCTCTCTCTCCCTCCCCTCTCTCTGGATGTCCTCATCATTTCCCCAGTGCTCTTTACTCTAGTGTGTGATAGCTGTGATAACAATGAAGCAGCAGAGCAGAGGTCAATAAACAACACAGTGCTCATTTGCTCTGCTGGCTGGCTGTTACTGACTGTCTGTTACTGGCTGGCTGTCACTGGCTGGCTGGCTGTTACTGACTGTCTGTTACTGGCTGGCTGTCACTGGCTGGCTGGCTGTTACTGACTGTCTGTTACTGGCTGGCTGTCACTGGCTGGCTGGCTGTTACTGACTGTCTGTTACTGGCTGGCAGCTGGCTGTCACTGGCTGGCTGGCTGTTACTGACTGTCTGTTACTGGCTGGCAGCTGGCTGTCACTGGCTGGCTGGCTGTTACTGACTGTCTGTTACTGGCTGCCAGCTGGCTGTCACTGGCTGGCTGGCTGTTACTGACTGTCTGTTACTGGCTGGCTAGCTAGCTGTTACTGGCTGGCTGTTACTGGTTGGCTAGCTGGCTGTTACTGGCTGGCTGTTACTGGCTGGCTAGCTGGATGTTACTGGCTGGTTTGCTGGCTCTTACTGGCTGCCTGTTACTGGCTGGCTGGCTGGCTGGCTGGCTGAGGCTGGGTGGCAGGCTGTTACTGGCTGGCAAGCTGACTATTACTGGCTGGTTTTCTGGTTGTTACTGGCTGGCTGGCTGGTTGGCTGTTACTGACTGACTGGGTGACTGGCTGGCTGGCTGTTACTGGCTGGCTGGCTGTTACTTGCTGGCTGGCTGACTGGCTGTTAGTGGCTGACTGTTACTGGCTGGGTGGCTGGCTGGCTGTTAATGGTTGGCTGGCTGTTACAGGCTGGCTGGCTGAAGGGGAGAGGAGAGGAGAGGAGAGGAGAGGAGAGGAGAGGAGAGGAGAGGAGAGGAGAGGAGAGGAGAGGAGGGGGAAATATACTGCATGTGGATGCTAGGTGTGTGAATGTGTAACAGACTGAAGTACCAGCTAATGTGAACCCAACTAAACCAATAATAATCCGTAAGAAGCTCTGCTTGGTTTTCTTCTTACCTGTTGTTGTTGCAGAAGTTCTGGCAACTCATACAGTCAGACGGGTCAGTCTGGGGCAAGGCTGTGTACATCCCTCCACCCTGGAACACACAGAGAGAGGAGAGATAATGTTCTAACCGTTATCAATATGGACCTGTCTGTGTGTGACTGTGTGTGTTCTGCATGCTAACTCACATTGTGGTGGTGGTGAGGGTGAGAGACAGAGTGCTCGCACTCCATGGTGCTGTGTGGCAAGGAGGCATCGTGGTTGTGTGGGTGGCCTCCAGGTGGGTACCCCAGCCCAGCAGACCCATTACGCAGCGCCAGGCCGTGCAGGTGGTGGCAGCCCTGGGGTAGACCACTGTGCCCGTATCCCCCGTGGACACCACCATTGATCCGGCTGCTGCCAGGCAGTGTGGTATACTCCAGAACATGGCCGTTCATCTCTGCAGGCTGGTAGAGGTAGCCTGGGGGGTCGTACTCTGGAGAGAGTGCAGACACAGACAAAGAGAGAAAAAGTAAGTAACTAGCCAACAGCTCCAACTAGTTGCCAAAAGCTGCCAGTATCTTGGCCAGTCTGTGCTAATAATATTATTGCCACATGGAGGAGTGGAATTAGCGGTGACTGACCACCAGGATTTATTTTTTTACACTAAATTCAACCTCAATTCCACCCACGGCCATATGTTTGTTGCCCTGCCAGTATCTTGGCCAGCCTGTGTTAATAAAACCATCTGGTTACTGTAGCTATGGTCAGTTTTTCTGAAATCTACGTCTCTGGGTTGCTTTGGTATGAGCCTTGAAGATGCTCACACAGTGTCTGTCTGTCTGTCTGTCTGTCTGTCTGTCTGTCTGTCTGTCTGTCTGTCTGTCTGTCTGTCTGTCTGTCTGTCTGTCTGTCTGTCTGTTTGTCTGCCTGTCTGTCTGTCTCCCAGCAAACCAGGAACATTCCCAGAACATAAACTAGGGATTTGATATACAGTAACATTAGGATGATAACATTCCAAAAACATTCAAATGTATTTCAGAAACAATTTAATGAAATATCCTTGGATTGTTCTCCTAACAACATCTGTAACAACCACCATAGAACATTCCTCAATGTTCTCATTAGGTTTCCAGTTAATAACGCAATGTACAAGTCATGTTTTTAGAATTGTCAGGCTCTGGCCATAGAGAAGCTTTGCTTCTCTATATTTCTATGGTCAGAGTCTGGCAGATCTATCATTTCTATTTCTGTCTGGTGTGTGTGTGTAGGATCCCTAATTAGAGGCAGCTGCTATGCATTACCTCTAATTAGGGATCTTACTTATATGTCTGTGTTCCACTCCGTTGGCGTGGTTCATTGTTGTTATGTTATGTTATGTCCCGTGTTCGTGCTACGTGTGTCTTCATATATATCATTTGTTATTTTGTATAGTTCGTCAGTTCGTTAAATAAAGATGTCGAACTATGGATACGCTGCGCCTTGGTCTCTCTACACACCCGAACGTGACAGAATGAACCACCACCCGACCAAGCAGCGGAAAACTGGAGCAACGGAGAGGAAGAAAGGAAGACAGCGGAGAAAAGGAGGAAACGGAGCCCGTAGTCAACCCCAGGAAATTTTCGGGGGGGGGCTATGGGGGTGGTCTGGTAAGGAAGAGGACGCACCAGTACCACTCTCCATGTGGGATGCACTGTGCCCAACATATAAATGGGGGGCGCAAAGTGAAGAAGAGGAGAATTATTTGGAGAGCCAGTTTGGAGACGTGTTGGAGGAAATGTGGGAGATAGCGGAGGAAGTTGAACAGGAAATGTCGGAGTGGAATGATCCGTGTCCTGTCGCCTACTCCACTCCCGTGAAAGAGCAGTCCGCTTTACCGGTGCCCAGTCGGGGTCCGGCCGTCTGCTCTACTCCAGTGCCAGAGCAGTCCGCTCCACCGGTGCCCAGTCTGGGTCCGGCAGTCTGCTACACTCCAGTGCGCCTCTCCAGTCCGGTACGTCATGTGCCTGCTCCTCGCACTCGCCCTGAGGTGCGTGTCACCAGTCCGGCGCCATCAGTGCCGACTCCACGCACCAGGCCTCCAGTGCGCCTCTCCAGTTCGGTACATCATGTGCCTGCTCCCCGCACTAGCCCTGAGGTGCGTGTTATTAGTCCTGTGCCACATGTGCCGACTTCACGCACCAGGCTTCCAGTGCGCCTTCCCAGTCAGGTACGTCCCGTGCCGACTCCCCGCACTCGACCTCCAGTGCGTGTGCATAGCCAGGTTCCTCCAGTTCCGGCTTCACGCACCGGGCCTCCCGTGCGCCTCCCCAGTCCGGTGCGTCCCGTGCCGACTCCCCGCACTCAACCTCCAGTGCGCCTCCCTAGCCCGGTACGTCCCGTGCCGACTCCCCGCACTCGACCTCCAGTGCGTGTGCCCAGCCAGGTTCCTCC
The DNA here is from genome assembly GCA_023634145.1 of Thymallus thymallus. Classification (NCBI taxonomy): domain Eukaryota; kingdom Metazoa; phylum Chordata; class Actinopteri; order Salmoniformes; family Salmonidae; genus Thymallus; species Thymallus thymallus. The sequence continues at coordinate 33,600,150 of CM042379.1, read as the reverse complement.
AGTGCCAGCTCCACGCACCAGGCCTCCAGTGCGCCTCCCCAGTCCGGTACGTCCCGTGCCGACTCCCCGCACTCGACCTCCAGTGCGTGTGCCCAGCCAGGTTCCTCCAGTGCCAGCTCCACGCACCAGGCCTCCAGTGCGCCTCCCCAGTCCGGTACGTCCCGTGCCGACTCCCCGCAATCTACCTCCAGTGCGTGTGCAAAGTCCGGTACGTCCCGTGCCGACTCCCCGCACTCGACCTGAAGTGCGTGTTACTAGTCATGTGCCACCAGTGCCGACTTCACGCACCAGGCTTCCAGTGCGCCTCCCCAGTCCGGTACGTCCCGTGCCGACTCCCCGCACTCGACCGCCAGTGCGTGTGCATAGCCAGGTTCCTCCAGTTCCGGCTTCACGCACCAGGCCTCCCGTGCGCCTCCCCAGTCCGGTACGTCCCGTGCCGACTCCCCGCACTCAACCTCCAGTGCGCCTCCCTAGCCCGGTACGTCCCGTGCCGACTCCCCGCACTCGACCTCCAGTGCGTGTGCCCAGCCAGGTTCCTCCAGTACCAGCTCCACGCACCAGGCCTCCAGTGCGCCTCTACAGTCCGGTACGTCCCGTGCCGACTCCCCGCACTCGACTTCCAGTGCGTGAGCCCAGCCAGGTGCCTCCAGTGCCAGCTCTACGCATCAGACCGTCGGTGCGCCTCGACATCCCGGAGCCTCTCGTGATGATCGACAGCCCAGAGCCTCTCGTGACGGTCGACAGCCCGGAGCCTCCCGTGACGCTCGACAGCCCGGAGCCTCCCGTGACGCTCGACAGCCCGGAGCCTCCCGTGACGCTCGACAGCCCGGAGCCTCCCGTGACGCTCGACAGCCCGGAGCCTCCCGTGACGCTCGACAGCCCGGAGCCTCCCGTGACGCTCGACAGCCCGGAGCCTCCCGTGACGCTCGACAGCCCGGAGCCTCCCGTGACGCTCGACAGCCCGGAGCCTCCCGTGACGCTCGACAGCCCGGAGCCTCCCGTGACGCTCGACAGCCCGGAGCCTCCCGTGAAGCTCGACAGCCCGGAACCTCCCGTGACGCTCGACAGCCCGGAACCTCCCGTGACGCTCGACAGCCCGGAACCTCCCGTGACGATCGACAGCCCGGAACCTTCCGTGACGATTATATGGCCGGAGTCGCCTGCCACACCGGTGCTCAGTCCTGGCCCGGTTATTTGCCCCGCTCCATGGCCTGAACTTATTTCCCCACCATTGTTGTATCCAGGACCGGTGGGTTGCCCCTTTATATGGCCGGAGTCGCCTGCCACACCGGTGCCCAGTCCTGGCCCGGTTATTTGCCCCGCTCCATGGCCTGAGCCTTTTTCCCCACCATGGTCATTTCTAGGACTGGTGGGTTGCCCCTTTATATGGCCGGAGTCGCCTGTTACACCGATGCCCAGTCCTGGCCCGGTTATTTGCCCCGCTCCTTGGCCTGAGCCTTTTGCCCCACCATGGTCATTTCCAGGACCAGTGGGTTGCCCCTTTAAATGGCCTGAGTCGCCAGCCACACCGGGCCCAGTAGAAATGGGGAGGAAGCTAGCCACTTCGCCGGGGCCGGAACCGCCACCTGCGATCGTGTGATGTTTTTTTTTCCTCCCTTACCCTTCCCTCATGTTTGTGTTTAATTTTCTTGCGGCCGGGAGTCCGCGCCTTTGGGGGGGGGTACTGTCAGGCTCTGGCCATAGAGAAGCTTTGCTTCTCTATATTTCTATGGTCAGAGTCTGGCAGATCTATCATTTCTATTTCTGTCTGGTGTGTGTGTGTAGGATCCCTAATTAGAGGCAGCTGCTATGCATTACCTCTAATTAGGGATCTTACTTATATGTCTGTGTTCCACTCCGTTGGCGTGGTTCATTGTTGTTATGTTATGTTATGTCCCGTGTTCGTGCTACGTGTGTCTTCATATATATCATTTGTTATTTTGTATAGTTCGTCAGTTCGTTAAATAAAGATGTCGAACTATGGATACGCTGCGCCTTGGTCTCTCTACACACCCGAACGTGACAAGAATAAATGTTTTATACAAACATTGTAGAATCATCAGCCGCATCCTAACAAATGTTCTGGGAACTTTCACAGAAACAATTTGGGTTTGCTGGGTAGGCACTCACTGGGGATCTAGGGGTTAAGGTCTAGGGGTTAAGGTCTAGGGGTTAAAGTCTAGGGGTTAAGGTCTAGGGGATAGGTGTTAGGGTCTAGGTGTTAGGGTACTCACTGTTCATGGTATTCTGCTGACGGTTCCTCCAGAGACACATGGGTTATGGTTTAGGGTCTAGGGGTTAGGGTACTCACTGTTCATGGTATTCTGCTGACGGTTCCTCCAGAGACACATGGGTTATGGTTTAGGGTCTAGGGGTTAGGGTACTCACTGTTCATGGTATTCTGCTGACGGTTCCTCCAGAGACACATGGCGATGAAGACGAGGAGGATGAGGACCATGACCCCTATAACACAGCCCACAATCATGTACAGCAGGCCCCCGGGAGGGGTGGGGGTGTCTGGGGGGTAGGGTCCCGGCGGGGTGATGGGGTGCTGGCTGGGGACCCCTGGGGGCTGCCGCGCTGTGTGGTGGGAGGAGAGGGAGGGGGAGGAGGCAGGAAAGAGAAGGAGGAGAGGCTTTTAGTTTACTGCTATTGATCCCTCTCTCAATAGTCTTCTCTCAACTAGTACTAGTGACCAGTATGAAACCCAGCAGTCTTCTCTCAACTAGTACTAGTGACCAGTATGAAACCCAGCAGTCTTCTCTCAACTAGTACTAGTGACCAGTATGAAACCCAGCAGTCTTCTCTCAACTAGTACTAGTGACCAGTATGAAACCCAGCAGTCTTCTCTCAACTAGTACTAGTGACCAGTATGAAACCCAGCAGTCTTCTCTCAACTAGTACTAGTGACCAGTATGAAACCCAGCAGTCTTCTCTCAACTAGTACTAGTAACCAGTATGAAACTCAGCAGTCTTCTCTCAACTAGTACTAGTAACCAGTATGAAACCCAGCAGTCTTCTCTCAACTAGTACTAGTGACCAGTATGAAACCCAGCAGTCTTCTCTCAACTAGTACTAGTGACCAGTATGAAACCCAGCAGTCTTCTCTCAACTAGTACTAGTAACCAGTATGTAACCCAGCAGTCTTCTCTCAACTAGTACTAGTGACCAGTATGAAACCCAGCAGTCTTCTCTCAACTAGTACTAGTGACCAGTATGAAACCCAGCAGTCTTCTCTCAACTAGTACTAGTGACCAGTATGAAACCCAGCAGTCTTCTCTCAACTAGTACTAGTGACCAGTATGAAACCCAGCAGTCTTCTCTCAACTAGTACTAGTAACCAGTATGAAACCCAGCAGTCTTCTCTCAACTAGTACTAGTAAACAGTATGAAACCCAGCAGTCTTCTCTCAACTAGTACTAGTAACCAGTATGAAACCCAGCAGTCTTCTCTCAACTAGTACTAGTAACCAGTATACTAGTATATATAGTTATATTCAGTCCAGTCCTACCTTTGGTCTCACAGATCATGACGTTGCTGTATTCACTCTCTCCCCCATCGTTGAAACACTGCATCTTGATGTCATAGGACGTCTCTGGCTGGAGCTGACCTATCAGGTGCCACTGTTTCAGACCTGGGGGGAGGAGGGGGGAGAAAGAGAGTGAGAGAGAGAGAAAGGTCTAATGAGAGCTGATTGTTTCATCTGAACGGTTGTGTTGATTCACTGAACTACAATCTCCTCCCATGACGGTCTAACACAATCAATACTTCTCTCTTCAATATTCTTTCTTTCTTTCTTTCTTTCTTTCTTTCTTTCTTTCTTTCTTTCTTTCTTTCTTTCTTTCTTTCTCTCTCTTCCCCCCCTCATGCTTTATTGGCATGGGAAACATATGTCAACATTACCAGAGCAAGTGAAGTAGATAATAAACAAAAGTGAAATAAACAATACAAATTTACAGTCCAATAATTGGTGTTTGTTCCAAAAGTTCCAAAAGAATAAAGACATTTCAAATGTCATATTATTTATCTATACAGTGTTGTAACAATGTGAAAATAGTTAAAGTATAAAAGGGAAAATAATAGCAAGGCTCTGCTCACTGAGTCTGTACATAGTCAAAGCTTTCCTTAATGTTGGGTCAGTCACAGTGGTCAGGTATTCTCCCACTGTGGACTCTCTGTTTAGGGCTTTCTCTCTCAGTAGTCCCATGAGGAACCAGGCAGTTGGACTCTCTGTTTAGGGCTTTCTCTCTCAGTAGTCCCATGAGGAACCAGGCAGTTGGACTCTCTGTTTAGGGCTTTCTCTCTCAGTAGTCCCATGAGGAACCAGACAGTTGGACTCTCTGTTTAGGGCTTTCTCTCTCAGTAGTCCCATGAGGAACCAGACAGTTGGACTCTCTGTTTAGGGCTTTCTCTCTCAGTAGTCCCATGAGGAACCAGACAGTTGGACTCTCTGTTTAGGGCTTTCTCTCTCAGTAGTCCCATGAGGAACCAGACAGTTGGACTCTCTGTTTAGGGCTTTCTCTCTCAGTAGTCCCATGAGGAACCAGACAGTTGGACTCTCTGTTTAGGGCTTTCTGTCTCAGTAGTCCCATGAGGAACCAGACAGTTGCTTTGCTCCAGACAACCTCCTTATATGGCAGCTGACTGTTTGCTCTGGCCCTGCTCCAACATGACCCCACCCCCATTCCCACACACATCCTACTGCCCTGTAATCAGAGAAGGGAGAACTGTCTATTCCAGGGAAATGCTACGTTTAATTTCTCATTTCTAATAACTGAGGCCTACAACTGAATCCTGAGAATGTGTAGTACTAGACTACAGGATGACTAAAGCTAATCCTGTGTACTAGTGCAGTGTATGAAGCTAACCCTGTGTATTACCTGAGTATATGGTTACAGAAGCTAACCCTGTGTAATACCTGAGTATATGGTTACAGAAGCTAACCCTGTGTAATACCTGAGTATATGGTTACAGAAGCTAACCCTGTGTAATACCTGAGTATATGGTTACAGAAGCTAACCCTGTGTAATACCTGAGTATATGGTTACTTAGGCAAACTAGTATTTACATATGTTTTAATGCCAACAGTATGTACTATGATTAATAGCCTCAGGAGGAACAGTATATCTCCAACTTTTATTAATCTAAATGACTGTAAACAACAATTTACAGAGTCTTCAGAAAGTATTCACACCCCTTGACTTATTCCACATGTGTTACAGCCTGAATTCAAAATAGATGATCTTACCCATCTACCCACAATACCCCATAATGACATCAATCTACCCACAATACCCCATAATGACATCAATCTACCCACAATACCCCATAATGACATCAATCTACCCACAATACCCCGTAATGACATCAATCTACCCACAATACCCCATAATGACATCAATCTACCCACAATACCCCATAATGACATCAATCTACCCACAATACCCCATAATGACATCAATCTACCCACAATACCCCATAATGACATCAATCTACCCACAATACCCCATAATGACATCAATCTACACACAATACCCCATAATGACATCAATCTACACACAATACCCCATAATGACATCAATCTACCCACAATACCCCGTAATGACATCAATCTACCCACAATACCCCGTAATGACATCAATCTACCCACAATACCCCGTAATGACATCAATCTACCCACAATACCCCATAATGACATAAATCTACCCACAATACCCCGTAATGACATCAATCTACCCACAATACCCCATAATGACATCAATCTACACACAATACCCCATAATGACATCAATCTACACACAATACCCCATAATGACATCAATCTACACACAATACCCCATAATGACATCAATCTACACACAATACCCCATAATGACATCAATCTACCCACAACACCCCATAATGACATCAATCTACCCACAATACCCCATAATGACATCAATCTACCCACAATACCCCGTAATGACATCAATCTACCCACAATACCCCATAATGACATCAATCTACCCACAATACCCCATAATGACATCAATCTACCCACAATACCCCATAATGACATCAATCTACCCACAATACCCCATAATGACATCAATCTACCCACAATACCCCATAATGACATCAATCTACACACAATACCCCATAATGACATCAATCTACACACAATACCCCATAATGACATCAATCTACCCACAATACCCCGTAATGACATCAATCTACCCACAATACCCCGTAATGACATCAATCTACCCACAATACCCCGTAATGACATCAATCTACCCACAATACCCCATAATGACATAAATCTACCCACAATACCCCGTAATGACATCAATCTACCCACAATACCCCATAATGACATCAATCTACACACAATACCCCATAATGACATCAATCTACACACAATACCCCATAATGACATCAATCTACACACAATACCCCATAATGACATCAATCTACACACAATACCCCATAATGACATCAATCTACCCACAACACCCCATAATGACATCAATCTACACACAATACCCCATAATGACATCAATCTACCCACAATACCCCATAATGACATCAATCTACCCACAATACCCCATAATGACATCAATCTACACACAATACCCCATAATGACATCAATCTACACACAATACCCCATAATGACATCAATCTACACACAATACCCCATAATGACATCAATCTACACACAATACCCCATAATGACATCAATCTACACACAATACCCCATAATGACATCAATCTACCCACAACACCCCATAATGACATCAATCTACACACAATACCCCATAATGACATCAATCTACACACAATACCCCATAATGACATCAATACCCCATTATGACATCAATACCCCATAATGACAAAGGAAAAACGTATTGAAATGTATTGAAAATGAAATACAGAAATATCTAATTGACATAAGTATTCAAACCCCTGAGTCAATATTACAGCTGAGTGTTTCTGGGTAAATCTCTAAGAGCTCTCCAGGCCTGGAATGTGCAATATTTGCCCATTATTCTTTTTAGAATTCTTCAAGCTTTGTCAAATTGGTTGTTGATCATTGTTAGACAACCATTTTCAGGTCTTGCCGTAGATTTCCAAACAGATTTAAGTCAAAACTCTAACTCAGCCACTGTAACATTCACTGTCTTCTTGTTAAGCAACTCCAGTGTATATTTGGTCTTGTGTTGTAGGTTATTGTCCTGCTGAAAGGTGAATTCATCTCCTAGTGTCTGGTGGAAAGCAGACTGAACCAGGTTTTCCTCTAAGATTTTGCCTGTGTTAGCTCCATTCCGTACATTTTTTTTACTGAAAAAATTCCCAGACCTTACTGATGAAGGGCATATCCATAACATGATGCAGACACCCAGACACCCATACACCCAGACACCCAGACACCCATACACCCAGACACCCATACACCCATACACCCAGACACCCAGACACCCATACACCCAGACACCCAGACACCCATACACCCATACACCCATACACCCAGACACCCATACACCCAGACACCCAGACACCCAGACACCCATACACCCAGACACCCAGACACCCATACACCCAGACACCCATACACCCAGACACCCAGACACCCAGACACCCAGACACCCAGACACCCATACACCCAGACACCCATACACCCAGACACCCAGACACCCATACACTTGGTTAATTGCTTTGCCACATGTTTTGCAGTATTACTTTACTGCCTTGTTGTAAACCGGATGCATGTTTTGAAATGTCTTCCTTATTTTCACTCTGTCATTTATGGTTGGTATTGTTGAGTAATTACAATGTTGGTCTATCCTCAGTTATCTTCTATCACAGCCATTAAACTCTGTAACTGTTTTAAAGTCACCATTGGCCTCATGGTGAAATCCCTGAGCAGTTTCCTTCCTCTCCAGCAACTGAGTTAGGAAGGACACCTGTATCTTTGTAGTGACTGGGTGTATTGATACACTATCCTAAGTGTAATTAATAACTTCACCATGCTCAAAGGCATATTCAATGTCTGCTTTATTTTTACCATCAACCAATAGGTGACCTTCTTTGCGAGGCGTTGAAAAACATCCCTGGTCTTTGTGGTTGAATCTGTGTTTGAAATGCACTGCTCGACTGAGAGACCTTACAGATAATTGTATGTGTGGGTTACAGAGATGAGGTAGTCATTCACTGTTATTGCACAGTGAGTCCATGCAACTTATCATGTGACTTGTTAAGCAAATGTTTAACTCTTGAACTTATTCAGGCTTGTCATAACAAAGCGGTTGAATACTTATTGACTGAAGACATTTAAGCATTTAATTTTTAATTTGTAAACATAAAGAAAATCATAATTTCACTTGAAAATGATGGGGTATTGTTTGTAGGCCAGTGACAAAAAAAATAAGGCTGTAACAACAAAATGTGGAAAAAGTCAAGGGGTCTGAATACTTTCTGAAGGCACTTTATACACAAACAAACAAACACCAATTATTGGACTGAACCTACGTAGGCATTCACTCAGGAACGCATATTAGTATCCTGTCAATTGCACCTTTTCTCATTGCTTTTAGTATATCGAATGTGCAATACGTGCAGTTATCTGTAATTAAACCCTACGCACTAAGGACTGTATTTTAAGGGAATTACTATTATTACCCCAAATGATATCATACACACATTTAGCTATTAAAGTATCTCTTCCTGTCATTTACCTGTACAGTTTGTGTAAACATGCAAGTATTCACTTATCTGTAAATATAACTGTATACCTAACTGTACAGCTAATTTAACCATGCAAAATTTTCACTTACCTGTTCATTTACCCAGTCTGTCTATTAAGTAAACTATTATTACCCTCGCTCATATCATACGCATTTTTAGCTACTGAAGTATTTCTCTGCCATCGACCTGTATAGTATAGTTAACCATCCAACATCCACCAATGTATAGTGTACATATTCAGCCAACCACCCATACTATGCAATGTCTTTTTATAGCTTTTATTTTTTTGCACTCCAGATATCTTGTATTTCTATACTGTTTCATACTGCCGCTCTATGTATCATGTACCGTGTATCTGTCTTTTGTGTACTTTCGTTGTGGCATTTTGCACCTGCCCTGTGTTTTTGTTGTAGCTGCTTGACAATGAAATTACCTATCTATCTATCTATCTATCTATCTATCTATCTATCTATCTATCTATCTATCTATCTATCTATCTATCTATCTATCTATCTATCTATCTATCTATATATCTATCTATCTATCTATCTATCTATATATCTATCTATCTATCTATCTATCTATCTATCTATCTATCTATCTATCTATCTATCTATCTATCTATCTATCTATCTATCTATCTATCTATCTATCTATCTATATCAACTTGCAATATTTTTATCATTTTTTCTTCACCTAACACTCTGTAACAATGTATAGTGTACATATTCAGCCAATCACCCATACATCTATCTATGTAATGAAATGTGTCCTATCAGAAACACAGATAGGACAACACAGCAGAACACACTGTTTCCTATAGATGAGAGGTGATCTGAGTGGACCAGGCCGACCAGGACAGACCAGGCCAGCCCAGACCTGGCATGTATCCCTGACAGGGGGAAGCATGGGAGAGACAAAGATTAAGAGGGTGGAGGATGGAGGGGGGGATGGGAGGGAGGGTGGTGAGGCAGGAAGAGAGAGAGGGAAAGGGGGCAATTGTTCCAGTCTACTCTGGTAACATTCCTGTTGGGAACCTGAGCACCTCTCCTCACCCTTTCTCCTCCAACTCTCCCTGCCACCATCCCTCTACTGGATCTCTTTCTCTTCTCTTCTCCTCTCCTCCTGCCCCCTCTCCTCCTCCCTCTTCTCCTCCTGCCCCCTTCTCCTGCCCCCTCTCCTCCTGCCCACTCTCCTCCTGCCCACGCTCCTCCTCCCTCCTCTCCTCCTGCCCATACTCCTCCTCCCTCCTCTCCTCCTGCCCACGCTCCTCCTGCCCACGCTCCTCCTCCCTCCTCTCCTCCTGCCCACGCTCCTCCTCCCTCCTCTCCTCCTGCCCCCTTCACACACACACACAAGCACACATATACACAGACACACACAGTAAACTCACCTTCAACCATGTCCCGTTTGTAATCACTGTCATTGTCACTATCAGTAGGTCTGTAGTAGATGTAGAACCCTTGGATGGGTGTGTTGTTGTTACTAGACGGGGTGTACTGGAGGAACCACACAGAAACAGAGTTAGATAGCAGCATCACAGCATCACAGCATCACAGCATCGCAGCATCACAGCATACATAACAACTGCCTGGTTGACTATGTAAACATGAAGACCTGGAAGGAAAGGGTGAACCCTCACACTAGCAGACTTGTTCATTAATATGACTGTATTGAGACAGGGCCTTCTAATGGTCTCAGAACACAACAGAGTTCTAATCTAATCTACTCAGCCCAACAGGACCATTACAGCCCAACAGGACCATTACAGCCCAACAGAACCATTATAGCCCAACAGGACCATTACAGCCCAACAGGACCATTACAGCCCAACAGGACCATTACAGCCCAACAGGACCATTACAGCCCAACAGAACCATTACAGCCCAACAGGACCATTACAGCCCAACAGGACTATTACAGCCCAACAGGACCATTACAGCCCAACAGAACCATTACAGCCCAACAGGACCATTACAGCCCAATAGGACCATTACAGGCCTGATTCAATCTCCTCTTTCAACTCCATGCAACATCAAACACACACACACACACACACACACACACACAGACACACACACACACACACACACACACTTACACACACACACACACACACACACACACACACACACACACACACACACACACACACACACACACACATACAGACACAGACACAGACACAGACACACTCTGGGTGGTGGTATGCAGTACTGACGGTCCAGCGTAGCATGATCTGAGTGTCGCTGACGGCGTCTGTAGAGGAGATGTGCGGTCCGGCCACCGGGCGATCAGAGAAGCGTGGACTGGCTGCTGATACCTGGTACGGCCTGGAGGTGGCACTGTGGGGACTGTCCCCATTCTGGTTCATAGCTAGCACACGGAACTTATAGGTGGAGCCTGCAGACAGAGGAACACATAGAGGGAATGAAACAACATGGAGAGAACCCTAACCCTAACCCAGACAGGAGGCAAACAGCCTCCACACATCTATGGAGAGAGCCTGCACAGTCTGAGAAATAAGGGTATGGTATTGTTCCCTAAAAGGTACACATGTTATTAACCCTGACAGTCATTGGAACGCAGGCTGCGGGTGAATAAACATTCAAACTGTTGGATATCCTAACTGGCTGAATTCTAATAGGAATTACACGTCTCATTGTAAGCCAGCATAATGTGACTTGCAGGTACAGTAGTGTTGCACAATTCTGGTAACTTTCCCACATTTTCCAGGTTTTCCAGTAGTACAACCCCCCCCCCCCCACTACAGTACAACCCCCCCCCCCCCCCACTACAGTACAACCCCCCCCCCACTACAGTACAACCCCCCCCCCACTACAGTACAACCCCCCCCACTACAGTACAACCCCCCCCCCCACTACAGTACAACCCCCCCCCCCACTACAGTACAACCCCCCCCCCCACTACAGTACAACCCCCCCCCCACTACAGTACAACCCCCCCCCCCCCACTACAGTACAACCCCCCCCCCCACTACAGTACAACCCCACTACAGTACAACCCCCCCCCACTACAGTACAACCCCCCCCCCACTACAGTACAACCCACCCCCCCCCCACTACAGTACAACCCCCCCCCCCCACTACAGTAAAACCCCCCCCCCACACTACAGTACAACCCCCCCCCCACTACAGTACAACCCCCCCACTACAGTACAACCCCCCCCCCCACTACAGTACAACCCCCCCCCCCACTACAGTACAACCCCCCCCCCACTACAGTACAACCCCCCCCCCACTACAGTACAACCCCCCCCCCACTACAGTACAACCCCCCCCCCACTACAGTACAACCCCCCCCCCCACTACAGTACAACCCCCCCCCCCACTACAGTACAACCCCCCGCCCCCCCCCACACTACAGTACAACCCCTCGCCCCCCCCACACTACAGTACAACCCCCCGCCCCCCCCCCACTATAGTACAACCCCCCCCCACTACAGTACAACCCCCCGCACCCCCCCCCCCACTACAGTACAACCCCCCCCCCCCACTACAGTACAACCCCCCGCCCCCCCCCCACTATAGTACAACCCCCCCCCACTACAGTACAACACAACCCCCCCACTACAGTACAACACAACCCCCCCCCACTACAGTACAACCCCCCCCACTACAGTACAACACAACCCCCCCCACTACAGTACAACACAACCCCCCCACTACAGTACAACACAACCCCCCCACTACAGTACAACACAACCCCCCCACTACAGTACAACACAACCCCCCCACTACAGTACAACACAACCCCCCCACTACAGTACAACACAACCCCCCCACTACAGTACAACACAACCCCCCCCACTACAGTACAACACAACCCCCCCACTACAGTACAACACAACCCCCCCACTACAGTACAACACAACCCCCCCACTACAGTACAACACAACCCCCCCACACTACAGTACAACACAACCCCCCCACTACAGTACAACACAACCCCCCCCACTACAGTACAACACAACCCCCCCACTACAGTACAACACAACCCCCCCACACTACAGTACAACACAACCCCCCCACTACAGTACAACACAACCCCCCCACTACAGTACAACACAACCCCCCCACTACAGTACAACATAGTACAACCCCCCCACTACAGTACAACACAACCCCCCCACTACAGTACAACATAGTACAACCCCCCCACTACAGTACAACACAACCCCCCCACTACAGTACAACACAACCCCCCCACTACAGTACAACATAGTACAACCCCCCCACTACAGTACAACACAACCCCCCCACTACAGTACAACACAACCCCCCCCACTACAGTACAACACAACCCCCCCACTACAGTACAACATAGTACAACCCCCCCACTACAGTACAACACAACCCCCCCACTACAGTACAACATAGTACAACCCCCCCACTACAGTACAACACAACCCCCCCACTACAGTACAACATAGTACACCCCCCCACTACAGTACAACATAGTACAACCCCCCCACTACAGTACAACATAGTACAACCCCCCCCACTACAGTACAACACAACCCCCCCCACTACAGTACAACACAACCCCCCCACTACAGTACAACACAACCCCCCACTACAGTACAACATAGTACAACCCCCCCACTACAGTACAACATAGTACAACCCCCCCCACTACAGTACAACACAACCCCCCCACTACAGTACAACACAACCCCCCCCACTACAGTACAACATAGTACAACCCCCCCACTACAGTACAACACAACCCCCCCCACTACAGTACAACATAGTACAACCCCCCCCCCACTACAGTACAACATAGTACAACCCCCCCACTACAGTACAACACAACCCCCCCACTACAGTACAACACAACCCCCCCCACTACAGTACAACATAGTACAACCCCCCCACTACAGTACAACACATCCCCCCACACACTACAGTACAACACAACCCCCCCACACTACAGTACAACACAACCCCCCCACTACAGTACAACACAACCCCCCCACTACAGTACAACACAACCCCCCCACTACAGTACAACACAACCCCCCCCACACTACAGTACAACACAACCCCTCCACTACAGTACAACACAACCCCCCCACTACAGTACAACACAACCCCCCCACTACAGTACAACACAACCCCCCCCACACTACAGTACAACACAACCCCCCCACTACAGTACAACACAACCCCCCCACTACAGTACAACACAACCCCCCCACTACAGTACAACATAGTACAACCCCCCCACTACAGTACAACACAACCCCCCACTACAGTAAAACATAGTACAACCCCCCCACTACAGTACAACACAACCCCCCCACTACAGTACAACACAACCCCCCCCACACTACAGTACAACACAACCCCCCCCACTACAGTACAACACAACCCCCCCACTACAGTACAACATAGTACAACCCCCCCACACTACAGTACAACACAACCCCCCCACTACAGTACAACACAACCCCCCCACTACAGTACAACATAGTACAACCCCCCCCACTACAGTACAACATAGTACAACCCCCCCACTACAGTACAACATAGTACAACCCCCCCACTACAGTACAACACAACCCCCCCACTACAGTACAACACAACCCCCCCCACTACAGTACAACACAACCCCCCCCACTACAGTACAACACAACCCCCCCACTACAGTACAACACAACCCCCCCACTACAGTACAACATAGTACAACCACCCCACTACAGTACAACACAACCCCCCCACTACAGTACAACACAACTCCCCCACTACAGTACAACATAGTACAACCCCCCCACTACAGTACAACACAACCCCCCCACTACAGTACAACACAACCCCCCCACTACAGTACAACACAACCCCCCCACTACAGTACAACACAACCCCCCACTACAGTACAACACAACCCCCCCACACTACAGTACAACACAACCCCCCCACTACAGTACAACATAGTACAACCCCCCCACTACAGTACAACATAGTGCAACCCCCCCACTACAGTACAACACAACCCCCCCACTACAGTACAACATAGTACAACCCCCCCACTACAGTCCAACATAGAACAACCCCCCCACTACAGTACAACATAGTACAACCCCCCCACTACAGTACAACTCAGTACAACCCCCCCACTACAGTACAACACAACCCCCCCACACTACAGTACAACATAGTACAACCCCCCCCACTACAGTCCAACATAGAACAACCCCCCCACTACAGTACAACATAGTACAACCCCCCCACTACAGTACAACTCAGTACAACCCCCACACTACAGTACAACACAACCCCCCCCACTACAGTACAACACAACCCCCCCACTACAGTACACCACAGTACAGTACAACACATCCCCCCACACACTACAGTACAATGCAACCCCCCCACTACAGTACAACACAACCCCCCCACACTACAGTACAACACAACCCCCCCACACTACAGTACAACACAGTACAGTACAACACATCCCCCCACACACTACAACACAGTACAGTACAACCCAGTACAGTACAACCCAGTACAGTACAACACAACACAGTACTATGTTGTACTGAAGTGTGTGGGGGGAGTTAGTGTTGTACTGTGTTGTACTGTAGTGTGTGTGGGGGTTGTGTTGTACTGTGTTGTACTGTAGTGTGTGTGGGGGGGTGTTGTACTGTAGTGTGTGTGGGGGGGTGTTGTACTGTAGTGTGTGTGGGGGGGTGTTGTGTTGTACTGTAGTGTGTGGGGGGGGTGTTGTACTCTGTTGTACTGGACTGTACTGTGGTGTGTTGTACTGTACTGTGTTGTAGTGTGTTTTACTGTGATGAAATGTGTTGTACTGTACTGTGTTTTACTATACTGTGTTGTACTTCACTGTAGTTGTGTTGTACTGTGTTGTCATGTGTTGTACTGTACTGTGTTGTACTGTACTGTGTTGTACTTCACTGTAGTGTGGGGCGGGGTTGTGTTGTAATCTGTTCTACTGTAGTGTGTTGGGGGGGATTATGTTGAACTGTAGTGTGGGGGTTGTACAACAGTACAACACAACCCCCCAACACACTACAGTAGAACAGACTACAACACAACACAACCCCACACTACAGTGAAGTACAACACAGTACAGTACAACACAGTACAGTACAACACAGTACAGTACAACACATGACAACACAGTACAGTACAACACATTACAACACAGTACAACATAACACAACAGTTGTGTTGTACTGTAGTGGGGGGGGGTGTTGTGTTGTACTGTAGTGTGTTGTACTGTAGTGTGTGTGTGTGTGGGGGGGTGTTGTGTTGTACTGTAGTGTGTGTGGGGGGTGTTGTGTTGTACTACATTGTACTGTAGTGTGTGTGGGGGGGTGTTGTACTCTGTTGTACTGGACTGTACTGTGGTGTGTTGTACTGTGATGAAATGTGTTGTACTGTACTGTGTTTTACTATACTGTGTTGTACTTCACTGTAGTTGTGTTGTACTGTAGTGTGTGGGGGGTTGTTGTGTTGTACTGTAGTGTGTGGGGGGTTGTTGTGTTGTACTGTAGTGTGTGGGGGGGTGTTGTACTGTAACTACAATAGTGCAACACAACAACCCCCCCACACACTACAGTACAACACCCCCCCACACTACAGTGCAACATAGTACAACGCAACACAACCCCCACACACAACAGTACAACACACTATAGTACAACACAAACCTCCCAAGCTACAATACAACATAGTACAACACACTACCGGAATGTGCTGTACTGTGTTGTACTGTAATGTACTGTGTTGTGTTGTACTGTACTGTGTTGTGTAGTACTGTGTTGTACTGTACTGTGTTGTGATGTACTGTGTTGTGTTTTACTGTGTTGTACTGTACAGTGTTGTGTTGTACTGTACTGTGTTGTACTGTACTGTGTTGTGTTAAACTGTGTTTTGTTTAACTGTGTTGTACTGTACTGTGTTGTGTTGTACTGTACTGTCTTGTACTGTGTTGTACTGTACTGTGTTGTGTTGTACTGTGTTGTACTGTACTGTGTTGTGTTGTACTGTGTTGTACTGTACTGTGTTGTGTTGTACTGTGTTGTACTGTACTGTACTGTGTTGTACTGTGTTGTGTTGTACTGTACTGTGTTGTGTTGTACTGTACTGTCGATTTATTTGAATTTTGGGGGGGAAAGTTACCGGGATTTTGTAAGCCTACATAAAAAGGCAAAAATCATGCTTTTGTACCAGAGGAGAAAGGTACTATCTGAGCTGGGTACAATGGTGTACCTCACAGGAGAACAGGCTCGTGGTAATGACTGGAGCGGACTAAGTGGAATGGTAACCAAATCACAGTACAACAAACACATGGTTTCCATGGTTTCCATGTGGTTAATGCCATTCCATTTGCTCCGTTGCAAGGAGGATCTTACAGGGTACCACCCATTATGACTTATAACTAACAGTAGAAGGATCTTACAGGGTACCACCCATTATGACTTATAACTAACAGTAGTAGGAGGATCTTACAGGGTACCACCCATTATGACTTATAACTAACAGTAGAAGGATCTTACAGGGTACCACCCATTATGACTTATAACTAACAGTAGTAGGAGGATCTTACAGGGTACCACCCATTATGACTTATAACTAACAGTAGAAGGAGATCTTACAGGGTACCACCCATTATGACTTATAACTAACAGTAGAAGGATCTTACAGGGTACCACCCATTATGACTTATAACTAACAGTAGAAGGAGATCTTACAGGGTACCACCCATTATGACTTATAACTAACAGTAGAAGGAGATCTTACAGGGTACCACCCATTATGACTTATAACTAACAGTAGGAGGATCTTACAGGGTACCACCCAAGTGACAAGCGGTTGTATTCCTTTAGAAACACAATCTAACAGAATGTATGTCTTTGGGGTGGCAGCCTAGTAGTCAGAGTGTTGGGCCAGTAACCACAAGGTTGCTGGATCGAATCCCCGAGCAGACAAGTGAAAACCTGTCGATGTGTCCTTGAGCAAGGCACTTAACTGCTCCAGGGGCGGCGTACTACTATGGCAGTCCCTGTAGGAAGGCCGTCATTGTAAATAAGAATTTGTTCTTAACTGACTACAAAAAAATAATAATGTTAGCTTATTTGTATTTATTAGGGGATCCCTGTTGTGTGTGTCTCACCAGGCTCCAGACTGCGTACTTCCACAGACAGTTTGAGAGGAGAGATGTTGTCAGCGGCAATGACCCACTCAGCGCTGCGGCCCTGGCGACGATACTCCACACGGAACGCTGTGATTGGAGAGCCCCCATTAGCCCGCGGGATCCATGTAACGTAAACAGAACTCTCTGTCGCCATGGAGATGGTGGGCCTATCAGGAGCCTCGGGAACTGGAACAAGGAAAATGAAATAAATCAGCCAACCAATCAGTCTGAGAAATACTACACCTCCACTCAATCAAACTGAAATAACTATTTATCTTTTGATAAAAAAAGACACAACTTTCTACGAGAATTGGAAACTGAAAACATCACATCCATAAACACAGAGAGAGAGAAGCCATGAGAGAGGGAGAGACAGACAAACAGACAGAGAGAGAGAGAGAGAGAGAGAGGCCATGAGAGAGAGAGACAGAGGGAGAGGCCATTAGAGAGAGAGAGAGAGAGAGAGAGAGAGAGAGAGAGCTTCTCCATCCTTGAGGGGGAGATCAACCATTTCCAGGCCCAGGGACATGTACTAGTCTGTGGGACCTAAATGCCAGAACCGGACAAGAACCTGACACCCTCAGCACACATGGGGACAAACACCTACCTGGAGGTGACAGCATTCCCTCCCCCATATGCCCCCCAGGCACAACTATGACAACATAACCAACAAAGTCAGGTCACAACTCCTGCAGCTCTGTGGGACGCTGGGTCTGTACATAGTCAATGGTAGGCTTCGAGGGGACTCCTATGGTAGGTACACATATAGATCATGTCTTGGCAGTAGTACTGTAGACTACTTTATCACTGACCTCAACCCAGAGTCTCTCAGAGAGTTCACAGTCAGTCCACTGACACCCTATCAGATCACAGAGTCTCTCAGAGTGTTCACAGTCAGTTCACTGACACCCTATCAGATCACAGAGTCTCTCAGAGCGTTCACAGTCAGTCCACTGACACCACTATCAGATCACAGAGTCTCTCAGAGCGTTCACAGTCAGTCCACTGACACCCCTATCAGATCACAGAGTCTCTCAGAGCGTTCACAGTCAGTCCACTGACACCCTATCAGATCACAGAGTCTCTCAGAGCGTTCACAGTCAGTCCACTGACACCACTATCAGATCACAGAGTCTCTCAGAGCGTTCACAGTCAGTCCACTGCCACCCTATCAGATCACAGAGTCTCTCAGAGCGTTCACAGTCAGTCCACTGACACCCCTATCAGATCACAGAGTCTCTCAGAGCGTTCACAGTCAGTCCACTGACACCCCTATCAGATCACAGAGTCTCTCAGAGCGTTCACAGTCAGTCCACTGACACCCCTATCAGATCACAGAGTCTCTCAGAGCGTTCACAGTCAGTCCACTGACACCCTATCAGATCACAGCAAAATCACAGTCTACTTGAACAGAGCAATACTTAATCATGAGGCATCAAAGCCAAAGGAACTGAGTAATATTATGAAATGCTATAGATGGAAGGAATGTAGTGTTGAAATCTACCAAAAAACTATTAGGCAACAACAAATTCAATCCCTTTTAGACAACTTCCTGGACAAAACGTTCCACTGTAATAGTGAAGGTGGAAACTTGTCAGTAGAGAATCTAAACAGTATATTTGTCCTCTCAGCTTCTCTATCAGATCTAAAAATGTCAAACAGAAACTGAAGAAAATGAACAACAATGACAAATGGTTTGATGAAGAATGAAAAAACCTAAGAAAGAAACTGAGAAACCTTTCCAACCAAAAAGAGAGACCCAGAAAACCTGAGTCTACACCTTCACTATGGTGAATCACTAAAACAATACAGAAATACACCTTCACTATGGTGAATCACTAAAACAATACAGAAATACACCTTCACTATGGTGAATCACTAAAACAATACAGAAATACACCTTCACTATGGTGAATCACTAAAACAATACAGAAATACACCTTCACTATGGTGAATCACTGAAACAATACAGAAATACACCTTCACTATGGTGAATCACTAAAACAATACAGAAATACACTACAGAAAAAGAAGGAACAGCACGTCAGAAACCAGATCAATGAAACTGAAGAATCCAGAGACTCTAAACAGTTCTGGGAAAACTGGAAAACACTAAACTAACAACAACATGAAGAGTTATCTATCCTAAACAGAGATGTCTGGATAAACCACTTCTCCAATCTGTTTGGTTCCATAACAAAGAACAAAGAGCAAATAAATATACATGAGCAAATACAAATCCTAGAATCAACTATTAACCAGAACCCACTGGATTCTATAATTACATTGAATGAACTACAGGACAAAATACAAACCCTCCAACCCAAAAAGGCCTGTGTTGTTGATGGTATCCTCAATGAAATGATAAAATATATAGACAACAAATTCCAATTGTCTATACTTAAACTCTTTAAAATCATCCTTAGCTCTGGCATCTTCCCAATATTTGGATCCAAGTACTGATCACCCCAATCCACAAAAGTGGAGACAAATTTGACCCCAATAACTACCGTGGGATATGAGTCAACAGCAACCTTGGGAAAATCCTCTGCATTATCATTAACTGCAGACTAGTTCATTTCATCACTGAAAACAATGTACTGAGCAAATGTCAAATGGGCTTTTTACCAAATTACCGTACGACAGACCACGTATTCACCCTGCGCACCCTACTGTACAAACAAACAAACCAAAACAAAGGCAAAGTCTTCTCATGCTTTGTTGATTTCAATAAAGCTTTTGACTCAATTTGGCATGAAGGTCTGCTATACACATTGATGGAAAGTGGTGTTGGGGAAAAGAATTGTAAAAAACACACACATTTCTTTCCACAGGGCCGTGGAGTGAGACAGGGATGCAGTTTAAGCCCCACCCTCTTCAAAATATATATCAACGAATTGGCGAGGCCACTAGAACAGTCTGCATCTCCCGGCCTCACCCTACTAGAATCTGAAGTCAAATGTCTACTGTTTGCTGATGATCTGGTGCTTCTGTCACCAACCAAGGAGGGCCTACAGCAGCACCTAGAACTTCTGCACAGATTCTGTCAGTCCTGGGCCCTGACAGTAAATCTCAGTAAGACAAAAATAATGGTGTTCCAAAAAAGGTCCAGTCACCAGGACCACAAATACAAATTCCATCTAGACACCGTTGCCCTAGAGAACACAAAAAACTATACATACCTCGGCCTAAACATCAGCGCCACAGGTAACTTCCACAAAGCTGTGAACCATCTAAGAGACAAGGCAAGAAGGGTCTTCTATGCCATCAAAAGGAACATAAAATTCGACATACCAATTAGGATCTGGCTAAAAATACTTGAATCAGTTCTAGAACCCATTGCCCTTTATGGTTGTGAGGTCTGGGGTTCCGCTCACCAACCAAGAATTCACTAAATGGGACAAACACTAAATTGAGACTCTGCATGCAGAATTTTGCAAAAATATCCTCTGTGTAAAACGAAAAACACCAAATAATACATGCAGAGCAGAATTAGGTCGATACACGCTAATTATCAAAATCCAGAAAAGAGCCGTTAAATTCTACAACAACCTAAAAGGAAGCGATTCCCAAACCTTCCATAACAAAGCCATCACTTACAGAGAGATGAACCTGGAGAAGAGTCCCCTAAGCAAGCTGGTCCTGGGGCTTTGTTCACAAACACAACCAGACCCCACAGAGCCAACCCAACACAATTAGACCCAACCACATCATGAGAAAACAAAAAGAGAATTACTTGACAGATTGGAAAGAGAGAGAGAGAGAGAGAGCGAGGCCAGGAGAGAGAGAGAGGAGAGAGAGAGGCCAGGAGAGAGAGAGAGAGAGTTTGAGTTTTAAAGGACATTTATTGGGTCTGGGAACCCACAACACAATAAACACTGAAACAACACAGCAGATCTCATTGGTATCTGGATCAGTCCATATTACCCCTTCTACTGTAGCCTTCCAGGGGTTCCAGGATAATGAAGAGAGAAAGGATTTGATGGTTTCCTTTTGTCATCAGGGATTCAAAATCTGCCAATTGTTCACGTGGACAGGAGAATGCTATATGACCATTACAAGTTGTCTTGATCCATGTTCCATCATCAGGACCATTACAAGTTGTCTTGATCCATGTTCCATCATCAGGACCATTACAAGTTGTCTTGATCCATGTTCCATCATCAGGACCATTACAAGTTGTCTTGATCCATGTTCCATCATCAGGACCATTACAAGTTGTCTTGATCCATGTTCCATCATCAGGACCATTACAAGTTGTCTTGATCCATGTTCCATCATCAGGACCATTACAAGTTGTCTTGATCCATGTTCCATCATCAGGACCATTACAAGTTGTCATACATCCTTCTTCAAACTCTTTGTGACGCAAAATCTTAATCTCAGTAAAAGTTGGCCGTTTTGCTTCTGTCACCCACTTTGAAAAGGAACTGCAAGGCTTGCCTCAAAGCCATGATAACCCAAGTGAGTTTGCTATGTACTAATTGATTACCATATAGAAAAGAGAAAGAAAAAGCAGATGAAACCACAGAGAACCCATACAAAGACAGAAAGACACCCTGTGAGGCATGATCATCACACTCAACTGGTCCAAACCCACCGTCTTCTGTAACACCACAGCTGACCTCACAAACTGATCAACATCAAAAACACAAATTTGACAGATTTCCGAAAGTCTGACAAAGAAACCCATTTACCTCCTCTAGATTGTAAATTGAGTCATCGCAAGCTGTTATCGTATCAACAGGGATATCAGAAATGCCCATATCCTTCTCCTGATCCTCCTCTACTGAGGCCACAGACCCCTGACTCCACTCTGCCACATCCCTCTCAACACTCCCCTCTTGTACCCCATCACTCGTACTGGACATCTCCTCCACTACCTGGGAGACTAGCCCCACCTGAACCCCCTCTTGTACCCCATCACTCGTACTGGGCATCTCCTCCACTACCTGGGAGACTAGCCCCACCTGAACCCCCTCTTGTACCCCATCACTCGTACTGGGCATCTCCTCCACTACCTGGGAGACTAGCCCCACCTGAACCCCCTCTTGTACCCCATCACTCATACTGGACATCTCCTCCACTACCTGGGAGACTAGCCCCACCTGAACCCCCTCTTGTACCCCATCACTCGTACTGGGCATCTCCTCCACTACCTGGGAGACTAGCCCCACCTGAACCCCCTCCAGTACCCCATCACTCATACTGGACATCTCCTCCACTACCTGGGAGACTAGCCCCACCTGAACCCCCTCTAGCTAGTCGCCTCCTCTCCCTACATCAATGGGCCCAGGCGTTACGACAACCATCATTTATTATTTTGGAACTTTTCTAAGTGTAATGTAAAAAAATCCAATAAAAACATTCACTTTTGTTTATTATCTACTTCTACGTTTCCCATGCAAATAAAGCCCAGTCACAAAAAAGGAGAGCACAGATTGATTTGACAGGATGAGGTTGGTTGAAGGTTGTTTAGCTCTGTCGTGGTGTTGTGTGGTGTGTGTGTTGTGTGGTGTGGTGTGGTGTGTGGTGTGTGTGTGTGTGTGTGTGTGTGGTGTGGTGTGGTGTGGTGTGGTGTGTGTGTGCGTGTTTGTGGTGTGGTGTGGTGTGGTGTGGTGTGTGCGTGTGCGTGTGCGTTTGTGGTGTGGTGTGTGTGTGTGTGTGTGTGTGTGTGTGTGTGTGTGTGTGTGTGTGTGTGTGTGTGTGTGTGGTGTGTGTGTTACCTTACCTCTTTCCTGGATGATCACTCCAAAATGTGTGTTAGAAGTCTTGTCCTCTGGGGCTTTAGCAGGGACAGACACCACCGGAGGCTTGGACGGGTTCTTACTGACAGGTGGGCTCTTCTCTGGAAACAGACAGAGAGACACAGAGAGGAAACAGACAGAGAGACACAAAGAGGAAACAGACAGAGAGACATAGACAGAGAGGAAACAGACAGAGAGACAGATAGGAAACAGACAGAGAGGAAACAGACAGAGAGGAAACAGACAGAGAGGAAACAGACAGAGAGACAGCGAGGAAACAGACAGAGAGGAAACAGACAGAGAGGAAACAGACAGAGACAGCGAGGAAACAGACAGAGAGACACAGAGGAAACAGAGAGAGAGACAGAGACACAGAGGAAACAGACAGAGAAGAAAAAGACACAGAGACACAGAGAGGAAACAGACAGAAAGACAGAGGAAACAGACAGAGAGACAGAGAGGAAACAGACAGAGAGGAAACAGACAGAGAGATAGAGAGGAAACAGACAGAAAGACAGAGGAAACAGACAGAGAGACAGAGAGGTCACAGACAGAGAAGAAACACACAAAGAGACACAGAGAGGAAACAGACAGAAAGACAGAGGAAACAGACAGAGAGACAGAGAGGAAACAGAGAGAGAGACAGAGACACAGAGGAAACAGACAGAGAAGAAAAAGACACAGAGACACAGAGAGGAAACAGACAGAGAGGAAACAGACAGAGAGACAGAGAGGAAACAGACATAAAGACAGAGGAAACAGACAGAGAGAGAGAGGTCACAGACAGAAGAAAAAGACAGAGAGACACAGAGAGGAAACAGACAGAAAGACAGAGGAAACAGACAGAGCGACAGAGAGGAAACAGACAGAGAGGAAACAGACAGAGAGACAGAGAGGAAACATACAGAGAGGAAACAGACAGAGAGACAGAGAGGTCACAGACCGAGAGACACAGAGGAAACAGACAGAGAAGAAAAAGACAGAGACACAGAGAGGAAACAAAAAGAAAGACAGAGGAAACAGACAAAGAGACAGAGAGGAAACAGACAGAGAGGAAACAGACAGAGACACAGACAGAGAGGAAACAGACAGAGAGGAAACAGACAGAGATGAAACAGACAGAGAGGAAACAGACAGAGAGGAAACAGATAGGAAACAGACAGAGAGACACAGACAGACAGAGAGGAAACAGACAGAGAGGAAACAGACAGAGAGGTCACAGACAGAGAGACAGAGAGGAAACAGACAGAGAGGAAAGAGACAGAGGGGAAACACACAGAGAGGAAACAGACAGAGAGACAGAGAGGAAACAGACAGAGAGACACAGAGAGGAAACAGACAGAGAGACACAGAGAGGAAACAGACAGAGAGACAGAGAGGAAACAGAGAGAGAGACACAGAGAGGAAACAGACAGAGAGAGACACAGAGAGGAAACAGAAAGAGAGACACAGAGAGGAAACAGACAGAGAGACAGAGAGGAAACAGACAGAGACACAGAGAGGAAACAGACAGAGAGGAAACAGATGGAGAGGAAACAGAAAGAGAGACAGAGAGAAAACAGACAGAGAGGAAACAGACAGAGAGGAAACAGACAGAGACAGAGAGGAAACAGACAGAGAGGAAACAAACAGAGAGGAAACAGACATAGAAGAAAAAGACAGAGACACAGAGGAAACAGACAGAAAGACAGACAGAGAGGAAACAGACAGAAAGACAGAGAAGAAACAGACAGAAAGACACAGACAGAGAGGAAACAGACAGAGAGACAGAGAGGAAACAGACAGAGAGGAAACAGACACAGAGACAGAGAGGAAACAGACAGAGAGGAAACAGACAGAGAGACACAGAGAGGAAACAGATAGAGAGGAAACAGACAGAGAGACACAGAGAGGAAACAGACAGAGAGGAAACAGACAGAGAGGAAACAGACACACACAATTAACTAAAACACCTGGGCTATGAGGAGATTGATATCTTGGTCAAGTCAACTAGTAGAAACACAGGAAACATCACTTCATATCCATGTAATCCCCATAGAGTATATATTGTGATGTTTCATCATGTTCCATGAGTTGCCTTGTGGGTTGTGTTTAATGATGTCTATATGTGCAGCTCTGTGTTAGCCTGGGCTTCCAATGTGCTGTGTTGTGCTGTACTGTGCTGTGTTGTGCTGTACTGTGTTGTGTTGTGCTGTACTCTGTTGTGCTGTACTGTGTTGTGCTGTACTGTGTTGTGTTGTGCTGTACTGTGTTGTGCTGTACTGTGTTGTGTTGTGCTGTACTGTGTTGTGCTGTGTTGTGTTGTGCTGTACTGTGTTGTGTTGTGCTGTACTGTGTTGTGTTGTGCTGTACTGTGTTGTACTGTACTGTACTATGTTGTACTGTGCTGTGCTGTGTTGTACTGTGCTGTGTTGTGTTGTACTGTACTATGTTGTGTTGTACTGTACTATGTTGTGTTGTACTATGTTGTGTTGTACTGTACTATGTTGTGTTGTACTGTACTATGTTGTGTTGTACTGTACTATGCTGTGTTGTACTGTACTATGTTGTGTTGTACTGTACTATGTTGTGTTGTACTGTACTATGTTGTGTTGTACTCTACTATGCTGTGTTGTACTGTACTATGCTGTGTTGTACTGTACTATGTTGTACTGTACTATGTTGTGTTGTACTGTACTATGTTGTGTTGTACTGTACTATGTTGTGTTGTACTGTACTATGTTGTACTGTACTATGTTGTGTTGTACTGTACTATGTTGTGTTGTACTGTACTATGTTGTGTTGTACTGTACTATGTTGTGTTGTACTGTACTATGTTGTACTGTACTATGTTGTGCTGTACTGTACTATGTTGTGTTGTACTGTACTATGTTGTACTGTACTATGTTGTGTTGTACT